>OY735202.1:43166902-43209402 GCA_963457665.1 Thysanoteuthis rhombus | reverse complement strand
GAAAACAACGAATCCACTTCTGGTATTGCAGTTTGTCAAGTTTGGGTCTTTGAATCGATTTATATCCAAAGAAATCCGCGATAGAAACTGATATTGCAAGGCTCTACCATTTTCCTTTTGGTTTGCTTCGTCTTCCGTCATTAACACAGTGTATGCCTTCTCTATTGCCACCACCGCTTCATCGTGAAGATGTGGGAACAATAATTATGGCTTGATTTATGACGAAAAAATATAGAGAAGATTTCTATTCATGACCATACAGAACCACTCAGGACCAGAAATTGTGGCCAAAAAATAGCATTAACCCTTTCAACCCGTAATCCGATGTCCCTTCAGGTATCTTGTATCTGAGTCCCTGGGGTGAAGATATTTTCTTGAAAAGTTTCGTTCATTGCTCACCAAAATATTTTTGTCTGATAAATCCCTTTTTCACTGTTACCTTGCTGGCGTAAGGCAAATATAGTTATCAGTAGTGGTGTGAAATTCGTCACTTCTGTCATATAATAGGCTACGGTGTATAATAAAATAATACTCAGCCTGAAGTGTTGGGATTACGAGTTAAGCTTACTCAAAATACATCAAAAATTTCCATACACTTCCACGCATCTGTTTAATACACGATACTGCATACATAAACGTAGGTATAAAGTTAATTACTTATATAGATTGATAGATAGATAGATAGATAGATAGATAGATGGATAGATAGATAGATAAAAACTCTGTATATTAGTAAAAGTAACTTAATGATAATGGAATTAATCAGAATAGCTGCTGAGGATATTCTTACGTATATATATATATATATATATATATATATATATATATATATATATATATATATATATATATATATATATATATATGTATATATATATATATATATATTGGAATGGGGAGAAAAGAAAAAAGATCGAGAGAAACGCTTATAGAAATAATAGAGACTAATGTGATACGCCATAAACTATTCAACCTGAATAGTCCATACCCCCAAAATATTTTTTAAAATGAATAATGACTCATTACTAAATAAACTTTTCGATTGTTCATATCATCATCATCATCATCATCAGCATCCGTCGTTGTACATAAATCATCTCTAAGATTCGAAAGACCTCTCTATCGTGAGCATCGCGTAGCCAAGACTTTCTGAACCTTTCCAGTTTGTCTTGCCATCTCATATTCTGTCGGCTTAAGTTCTACATTTGATCCCTGGGAATTGTTGGTGCAAGTTGTCAGCCATTTTTGTAACATGACCTGCCCATTGCCATTCGTGTCTCCTAATGGTTTTTATTATGTCCCAGACTCCTGTTTTCCCCTATTGTACTCTACTGTCTTGTGGTCTCTCCATTTGTCGTGAGTCCGATTTACCCATTTGCACGTTGCGTGTTTCTCTGTTTGCAGGTCAGTCTCTTGATTAGGTTCTATGTTTTAGCTCCATAGGAGACTATAGAGACGATGCATCAGTTGTACACTAATGGGATTTTCTCGTTCTGGGAAGATTGAGCTTTTCGCTACTGAAGATTTACTCAGTTGATTCTTCCCTTGATTTTTATCTTATTTTGTGAATTTAAAGTAGGTCCGCTGTCTTACGTTGATGTAGTGGAGCGTTTATCCCTAACATGCTTGTTGTATGTACATCACCATTGTTATGCTGAACTTCATGAGAGGCCAACTTTTTTGCCTAATTCGTTCAATTTGTCTAGCACTAGTTGAATATCTTGAAGGTTATCTGTAAAAAGAACGATGCTGTCTACAATTCTGTGCTCACTTGGGTATTTGCTGTTTATTACGATTCCTCTGTTTCCCAGTTCAAGGCTCTGAAGGTTACCTCATGGCACGCTGTACAGATTTTAGGTGAGCTCGCATCACCTCGTCTTTTTGGGAGCTGAAAAGGCTTTGAGTCTATGTGTAGCCTGATAAAGAAGCTGATTTTACACTATATATGTTGCAATACTCTGACATTTACGGGATCTAAACCTTGCAAAGTAATTGCATCATTGACTTTTGGAATTTCAATTGGGTTGAAGACTTTCTTGTAGTCCATAAATGCAACTATGAATGGTATATTGTATTTTGCTGCTTTCTCTTTCACTTAATTTATAGGATGAAGATGGTCTATGGTTGAGTAGTTTCTTCTGAAGCCAGTCTGTTCCCGTGGTTGGTTCTCGTCTAACTTTTTGGAAAAGTATGTAGATGCAAATGAGTAGAATTATTGGTCTGTTGAAGTCTCTGGGGTTTCCATTTCATTTAACAGCATTATGATTCGAGTGTTCCAATCTTGTTTTAGGCATAAATTGAATAGAATGGTTAATTTCCTAATGGCGACGATACCAGCTTTTTAAAAAAAGTATGTTGGCAATGAAGCCTCTCCTTTTTTTGTCTATTTGATGGCTTATTGCAGCTCCCATGTCATGACGTTCGGGAAGTCCTGAAACTGTTTGGAGGATTAGAGTCTTTGTAGGATTCCTGAGAATGTTTAAAAAAAATCCGGTTTCTGTCTGTTGTTGGGTCTCATTTTTTTTTCGAATTCTTGATGTTGGCGTCGTTCACTTCTGGTGGAATGTTCACATCTGTTTTTTCAGTTCAAGCTTGAAGGATTGAGTGAGCACTTTCTGTACGTTTAGTGGTTGCAATTTCGTGTGGAACATTTTCTTACATTCTTAGTCGATGGTCATTTGAATTTTACGTCTTCCCATTCCGGTTTGTTTTGCTTCCTCTTTTTCCGTAATTGTAAAGAAGAAGATCACTCTTCTGTTCTTTAAAGCAACCCCCCCCAAAAAAAAATCTGTATCCAAATGCTTTCTAAATAGGAATCTATGCAATCTGCTGCCTTACCCATCGATTATTGTCAAAATATCTTTAATATTTTTCCAAAGTTTCTCAAGCGCAAGTTTTTTTTTTCAGACGTCTTATAGCTTTCTTTATTTCAACATATCATGCTGTACCCCGCTGTATCTCATTTAATCTCAGATCTACACAACAACATCAGGATTGTATTTTCCCCGTTTCATTGAATACAATATGTCAATTATTTGGAAGGTGTTACAGGTATTGCCTCAAATCTGAATGCTCACAACACCTTTTGAGCGTGAGATGTTTGTTATTCCAAACACAGATAATTGAGATTCATAGTACAGTTAATAATCTACAGTTTAATCGACTGGGCCCTTCTTGAAACAGTAGAAATATATGCGTTTGAAGGGAAAGTGAGTATTAAAGTTCCTTATATGTGCATAATAAAAAAATTACCATACGTCGTTTTTTGTGTTTGATTTATTTCCCAACTGCTTAGGATAAACAAAGTCGGTGACACCAACGCTTGCCAACAAGTAATGGTTGAGTCAAGATTAGGTCCATTTTGGCATTTTCAAAAACGGTCAATTTGGGCATTTTCGACTAACCACAAAAGACACTGAAACATTTATTGATATATTTCTACCTCAAAAGAAGTGTATGTATTTTTGAAACGGGAAAGTTACGTCCATATTCATGAATTGGGAAGCTTTTAAGAAACTTTTTGGTGAAGAAAGGTATTTTCGCTTACGAAAAAAAAATATTCAGGCCAGCAATGATAGACCACTTGACAAATGAAAAATTTCAAGACGCAATAAGGCATTGTAGATACTTTGGATATCATTCTAAGTGAGGTACTTTATAGAATTCAAAGCATAACTTTGTCCCGAGGACAGTGCCGACGCAGACATCGAGTATTTTGGTAAAAAATGTTCTTAATCAACAAACACACGATATGCATACAGATATCCTATATTCCATCAGAGAGGAAAGGAACTTTAAAGCTAATTGTCATCTCCCACGAGCATTTAAACGATTTCTTGAGAAAATATGTCATATATATATATATATATATATGTTGTCCAGGCCAAGTGATACATTCACCGTGTGGAAAGGGATCATCATCTCCAATATAACATAACGCGATCTATGATAATTTTGTCGGATCATACATTCAATTCATAGCATAATTGTTGTGTTGAAAGAAGTATATAGAGCAGAAGCAGATCATGAATAAGCAATATGTGAATTTGGAGGTAAAACAGCTATTCTGGCTTTGCATGACCGGCACTTCTTGAGTTCAATTCTGAGAGCATCGCTACTTTCCATTCCTGCAGTAGACCCATTTTCTTTTATCGTTTATTCCATTAACGCTATCTACGCCAAATGATACATTCACCATATGGTAACGAGAAATCATTACAAATGAAGTTACAGTGTAATATAAAACGATTCAAAATCACCCATATATTATTGATTTGCTATGTTTTTTTCCAAACCAAACAATCAGAAAGTTTTGAACATCATTACGCATAGATTAAAATGTTCGAATATTTTCCTGAACAAATTTTGTAAGATTCAAAAGGGAGAAATTACCTCACAGGAATACCTCTATGCAACTTCAAAGTTCCTTAGTTGCGCAATCATTTCATTTAACACTCCTGACATTTCGAACACAGCAATATCTGATTCCTACCTCAAGTGCAAAAAAGGTGTCTTGATCTTGATGTGCAAAGTTTGCTCTTTATTTAGCCCCTCAAGAAAATGGTGACCTTCACCAGATGATCAGGTGATTTCGCATCTCAGTACTAACGGTAGCGACTCCATGAGGATGAAATATTTGTAGAGCACTAAAAACATTATCGTACACTCAATTGTCCATTGATATCAATTTCACTGATATTGGACAGAATTCTGGTAAGAGAAATGAGATCGAAAATGTGTAATCTCAAACACTCACACACATGCACATATGCATATATAAATATATATGTGTATGTGTGAGTGTCCGTGTTTTAAAAAAATAAAGGATGTGTAATATAAATAACATTCATACACAATATATCATGATAATATCCTATATAAGATAAGAAACTATATTTAGTGTGACATAAGCTATATATTAAAATCATGGATGAACAATAATTCTCTTCTGGATGTTTTTATCATATCTGAAATAGCAGATATAATGTTAGAATGGGGCTAGTTTTGGATTGGGACAGTGTGAATCATTTGCTTTAATTATTGTTTCTGCCACTTGATGGCGCCACTTTTAGCCCCATTTTGAAAAAAATGATTTCGGCCATTATTCTCCTAAATTTGTTTCATACGTTTTGTAAATACGGAAGCTTTTGCATGAACAACATTTTTCACTCTAGTAAGTATTTTAATCACATTGACAAACGAGTGCATAGTTCAAGCGGTATTGATTGGTTGGTGATAGCGTTGTCTATGTTTGGCAATGAACTATATACACATACTACATTTGGTGCAGCTGTCAGAACTTTTCCCTTGGAATAGAATCTAAAGATATACATACATATATATATATATATATATATATATATATATATATATATATATATATATATATATATATATATATATATATATATATGCGCTCGTGTACAAAAAAAACGCACTGATAACGAGATATATTTTTAGAATTGGTTAAAAACAAACATACTGACAGGCAACTATCGTTTTTTAACTTTACTAATATAATAGATGTTGACACTTCCGAAAATATCCGTTGCAATTTAAAAAGATAAAGACTATTAGATGCAAAACATTCGAATGATTTTTTTTAGCGTATCCATTTTTTTTATATGAATCAATGGCGTCGTTATTCTCTAGCCAGAATGTTTTTACTAGCTTTCCATGACATCACATCACGCTGTGTAAATTTTCTCATAAAAGAATAAATCATCTTCCGATTTCACGGAATCTTTCAAAAACCTTGCCATATTTTGAACATGTCGGATCTGCTGACTAGACAATGTTTTGTTTTTTTTGCATAGAGTGAATGTGGAATTAATTCTGATACCAGTCTAATGATCTTTCGCTACGCAACGTGAGGATAGAAATTAACTGATCTAGTTTCTGCTGGGGAAAATATTTTCAGTTCTTAATCCTCATTTGAACGAGCTGACTGACTCAATATTTATTTCTATTGCTGTCCCTGTATCTACAGCATCTTCTTTGAAATATCTCTCCAAATCATTAGTCGCCATATTTCGATGATTTCAAGTATGTTCCTCCCTCTAGATTTCAAAAGAAGTCTCTTCAAATTCTGCGAACCATTCATTGCCCGTGCCTGTTGCACCTTCCAGATTTCTACCACAACCACCAGTACGCCTTTGCCTATCTCCTTCAGCACATTCCAACGGATTAAATGCAGTGGCTAAACAGTATCGAATGTGCATTTTTATACAAAGAGTTCTTTAAAAGTACGCAGCAACAAACAGTAAAAAGAACAGTAATATTCGATGACGCTTCTGAGACTTCCTCAACATAGGAGAAAGGATTTTATTGAGAACTTCTACATCAACCTAATAAAATGTGGAAGATACTGCTTGATTAGGGCTTATTAGCACACACACAAAAAAAAACAGAGTCAGTGAAATAAGTTCTCATAGTTTTGACCTTCATGGAGCCATGAATTCTCATAACCGAGCCTAAAGTCGTCTTTCCAGGCACAAGTATCTCCCACATAACGAAAGTTCCCTTTACACATTTTCACCTTTGATCGAAGAAACACAGCCATAGCTTTCACCTGTATTTGTTAATTATTGTGTGCATCTGTTATTACAAGGTGTCTTGAAGTATCAGAATAGCCAAGGGCAGCTGGGGAGTGACAGTATTATTGGGTTCTCGATAATTCTCGTTGAAGAATGGGTGTTCGCTTTGTTTGTAGGCCAACGTGGACGTCATTGGAAATGTTGTGGGGAGGAAGGGAGATGTATGTTATAGATGCGCGCCAAATATGATTGTGGACGCAGAGATCGGAGAAAATAAAAAAGACAAACACACAGGTATCCAGATGAACAAATAATACGTTTATTTAATACATGAACATCTATGATGATACCAGACTGAAATGGATATACGTATGATGAGAACATGGATACAATCTTGTTATGAAGGGAGAAAATGGGTGATTGTTTCTAAGCGAAAGATGGTGCTGTGATAGTTGTAGTCTTGTGTGAAGTACAGAGGTATTTGATCTGCTTTGAATCCATAAGGTTTTGAGCGTAAGGCAGTGAGGAAAACTAAGGGATAGACAACTGTAATTTGGGCAGTAGAAGGATTGCCATTCCATTCACAAGAGAGATTGAGGTGTATACGTATCATGAGCTAATAGTGAGGACACAGTTGAGTAATTGTGCCTACGAGAAATACTTCGACATTGGCGAAATGAAATCGCTAGTACCGAGATTGGTCACGTTGGGAAAATGGTAAATGGTCACGATGGAAGTTCGGATCAGCCAGGGTGCCGACAAAATAATACTAATCTTGAAGTGCTGGGGGAAAAGAGCTATTGAGCACGTGTGTCCAAGGGTTTTATAGGGGTCGTTGTATAAAAGTCCTTTTTTGATATGTAGCTAAAAGAACATTTACGTATTCAAATATCAGTTAAAAGTCGCAGGAATGCCATAGGAAGTTTTTATGTGTAGCATAAAACTGTTAGACACAAAAAGGGTTATATTGGGATTTCGGGTACTGAGAAATTTTCCCCACGTAAATTCAAGGTAATTGCATTGTTTGATTTGGGAAGGGCAATAGTTCATTCATGGCTTCCATAAATTTGATGAATTATTATCGTCCTGAGAGTCATTTGCTTCACACCATTAAAGCCCACGAAATGTTCCATGGGAACATTTTTTTCGGGGGGGGGGGATCTTGATAAAATCACTCGTCCCTGCATGATCCAATGTTTGACGTAAAATTTAGTGAGTGCATGGGCTTTTGTGCAAATCATTTTTCCATAACTATAGCAACTTCCAAGGCTGCTCATTGTCAACTTCAGAAGTGGTTGACAAATCTATGCTTACCAAGAAATGGTAAAGTGTAGATTGATTTGAACCAAAACACATTCAATGCCCTCAGTCAGGATAGCCATCAGTTACCTCGTACCTTGTCCTCAATCATATACGTTCTTAAATGTCCCAGTTTTCAAGGCTGAAAGAGTCATATGTTACAGGAATCGGGTTCTGTCGTTTGGAGTACTGACAGAGCTAGATTATATAGTGTTTTCACAAAAGAATATTCGAGTTTTGAGGAATAGGTAGGTTCGACCATTATGAATGCAATGGTCTCCGACTACACTAGGTAACACAAAAGTGTCCCACAACCAAGTGTTGGAACCCACGGAGAGTGTCTCTTTATGTACGCACAGTAAAGTCCACATTGATTGGTTGCCAAAGTACATCAGGGTTGCACAATTTGTTCTCGATGTGTTCAAATGACTAAATACGTTCTGGACTGACTTCTTATTTATTTCATATTTATTATCGCACGTATGCTTTGCTTTTTTTGTATCATATCAGAATATCAGCATTAGGTCTTTGAGTCTGAGTGAACCTATCCTTTGAATCTCTACACCGTACACAGATGGGTGCGTAGTAAATGTATGAATTTCGGAGTGAAGTGATACTATTATGCGATGATACTCTCTGATCTGTGTCTTGACCTCTTCATCACATCTCTGTTCCGTCCAGTCATCCTCAGGTGTGTCATGAATTCGAAAACATTGCCAGTATTTCAGCTCCAAACCTTTTCTTGATCTATAGACGTAAGTTTCTACCCTGCTAAACTTCGTTGCGCCAAAAAAATATAATAAAATGATTGAAAGAACAAGCATTCTAAACGACTCTCGGAGCGATAACGATACATAAAATTCATGGAAACTATCTTTTCCCAAATCAAACAATGTGATTTGGAATATTTACTAAACAGAGTTGAATTTTATTCAGGGTGACAATAATGGAAGACACAGTGATGATCGAACCCACGATATAATTGATGCTTGGCGATACTACCTTACCAACAGTACGTTCATTGGAAGATATTTACTAAACTCAGTTCAATCTGATGCTAGGTCGCAAAAAGGTTTTTCACCCACGATTGATTTCACTGAGCGAATACTTGGGTGATTGGTGACTTTGCTTGCTATCACTCCGCAGCGGGTGTCTGGCTGTATCATTAGCCACGACACCCCACATTTGGAGCAGACAATGAGACTAATATTGAAGAAACAACTGTCAGATGAACACTTCGTTGTATAACAATACATTTGAATCGCCTCCATTTCATTAATCATACGCAGACATCTTTCTTTGTGATTTTCTTGTTTTTTTCTTCCTGTTATGGTAGACATGAACGCAATATTTGCATCAATCTTTAACAAATATTAATAAGTGAATGACACGAGATAACTATTTTTACTCAGTCAGAATATATATTTGAAGCTTCTCCTCAGCGACCAACGGTTTTTGTTGTAGTCATTCGCCTGATTATGTAGTTAGGATACTTGTAATCTCACGAGACGAGGGAGAGGTGATAAGAACATCAATATGGTTGATAAAACAAACTATGATTCCTTTTTTTTTTTCCTGTTTCTAGCTTAGACTTTTTTTTATTAACTGTTTTTAGTCTTTTTGCGTGGATAGAGTCTTGAAAAAGTAACAGTAACTCTAGGCAGTTTTGCAGGTCTTTTTTTAAACACCATCATTGAAGAGCCAACAAGGAACCCAATTATTTCTCTTTTGTCTGGAAAAATGTAAATCAGTTTATATTTGTATTCCATGAATCGTATTTGACAGCATATAAGATAACCACCCGCCCCCCCCAAAAAAAAAGGAAGAGAAGAAGCACAAACTCTCAAGAGTGAATGTAACCTTTGTTTTTCAATCCAACTCGAGATGGGGTTGGGGTTCAAGGGAGTGTGTTTCATTCTCTGCAGGATTCACAGGGTTGGCTGGATGAATACAATCAAACATGGCAACCAAAGGAATTTGCATTATTCTGCTCATAATCATTGTTAGTGTTTATGCACGTGCTTGTTTTGCAAGATATCTGATAATGCTGGCATATTCATACAATTATTCAAGAGGCACTTGACGTTTTTTTTTCGTTGAATGATTCTTCAGTTACATTATCCAGCTGTTAATTAGAATTGTTTCACTAGTTTTTAGAAATGTTCCCGCGAGAATCAGCCTCACATCCCTTATCTTCGAAAGCATGTTTTCCCAGGACAGCTGCCCCACTGATCAAGCTATGTAGGTCATCGTTTGCCGTCATTCAGATCCAATTACCTCTTTATAACGTCTTATTCATTGCTACTCTTTGTTGTATTATCATTATCTGTAATATTTTTGTCGGATTATATTTGATTCTTATTAGGATTTTGACTTACATTTCTTCCATCTTTATCTCAATTGCTTTTTGTTGCATCACTCAATTCATCATTTCACGATTATTATTAAGCAGTTAGGAATCGAAAATAGATAATAAACCTCCTCTCTTAGTCTGCATAAAAACGATTGCACGAAACAGCACAATGTGTACGTATGTGTATGTGTGTATTTGTGTATGTGTACGTGTGTGTTTGTTTGTGTGAATGTGTGTGTGTGTGTGTGTGTGGTGTGCATGCATGTCCGTCTGTATGTAAAACCCAAGCAAAGAACAACTGCAAGGTAAAAAAAAAGGTTTTTCCGAAAAAACATGCTCGTTGGAAATTGATATAGTACCCCAAAGCAGTTTCTTAAAATCATTTTGATGTCTATTCATATCCATGTCATTTTATAGATTGTATGAATAATCATAGAATAAAATCCCCACGGATCTTTGTTGATCGAATATTGCTTACGAAGGGACGTTGTTTTTGTTACTTTTATCCTTCATGTAATTGTGAATTCTCGTCTACTGCTGTAAAAGCAGTTGTATAATTCTATATGGAACTGTGCTTGTGTAACTATATATATATATATATATATATATATATATATATATATATATATATATATATATATATATATATATATATATATATTAGAGAAGATAAATATACGTATATTTACATTAGAGTGCATTAACTTATGCAGTGATACCCGAGAATGTAATGGCACTCACTAAATTGAAATAGTGTAATTCAAACGGGGGATTGTCCTTCAAGAAGCTGACAAAACTGTCGGATACATTCGTCTGGTCAAATTAAGATGGAACATGAACAAATATTGAAAACCACCAAGTGTTTGCGATAAGACCACAACAACGGAAGGAGACATTTCTCAATATCAGATCTCTCTCTCCACTTCTCTCCTTTTGCTATCTCCTTTTCTCTGTCCTCTTTCTCTCTCTCCCCCTCTCAGCAATCTCTCCCCCTTTGCTTTCCACGATACTTGTCTAATGTAAGGACGTTCTAGCATGGTAAAATTCTTGACTCCTCATTCCATCGATCTGTTTTGATATGCTTAGAAGTAGACTCTATATTGTGATTTCAGTGTACACCGTATTCTGGTCTTACGTTCTGGTGACTGCCACATATAATTTTGGTCCAATGATTACATTTTAACCAGTTTTGTGGTAACAGTTTAAAATTAGTTTAAAATTAGTATTTGATCATGAGATTTCATTATTTTGTATGAATAAAATGACTGGAAAGAGATTAGTATTTCAAACTTCAGAGATTTTCGGCTGATCGAATTCCTTATTGTCGTTTATGTTGTTAACACGACATTTCGGATGATCTACTCTACAGCCTCTTTCAGTTGTACTCCACGGATGATATGGTACACAATAGTCCAGATACTGCAACCGAAGAAAACCGTGAAATGAATCGGCCAAAACAACGTGGAGTTCAATCTTTTGGAAAACTCCATAAATGTTTATGATCTTTCCCAAACTTTAGACAGTGGATCGTGAACTTATTCTAATTGGATATCTACTTATATATTTCTGACGTGTTCTATATGATTTCTAACTAACTACTGTAGACTTCCATTATTCCATTATTACAACATCATTGGGGATTTAAGAGTGACGTAAATTCGAATTAGTCGTTTTAAGAGGCAGATTTGAGGCGTAATTTCTCGATATGAGAACCAAAGAATTTAGAAAATGACTTTTCACTTCAGGTGGCATTATTTTGAGAATTCACCAATTTTAGTTGTTGTAATAATCTTCGGGCACTGTTGAAATGGAATAATCTTCAACAATAGTTTTAGGAGAATGTAATACAAAAATGCCGTTAGAATGTGGATATCATCCAATAGTGTCGCTATAAAAGTATTGTCACAACGTGAGTTCATTGGTCTAATATTGAACTTATTTTTGTCGTATGTTCAACCAAGTATATCAAACTTGTTCATGTTGGTCAAAATAGTCCAACCATGTTTTTGGATTCTTGAGTATTAAAAAATGATCATGTCAGTTATCTAAGTTTTAGAAACAGTCAACTATATCGGTTTATTCAGTTTTCAAGTTAGTCCATCTGTCTATCTAGCTAGCTTGCTAGCTATATATGTGTTGAACAATGGTATACTTCACCAGTTCCTTCTTGAAGGAGCTGCCTACCATTTACATGTCGGCAACGTTGTTGTTTTCGAATCACTCCAGGCACTGATTACTTGCGTCGATGTAATTTGTCAAGGCAGAAGCAATCAGTTATTTCAAACCAGATCACAGAAAACATGATGGATCTATTTTGTCGTGTCTCTCTTCCCTCAAAGAAATAAGTTGTTCACCCAAAAGATTGGGCGGTGCTGATGATTCTTGCAGCTAGAGGCAACATAATTTTCATTGAGCATTTTGGACAAACAATAGGCAAAATTCTAATCGCTGTTCAACGACACTGGGAGACATCTAAGCCTAAAAAAAGGGTAAGCCAACATATCATTCCTTACTACTACCAATATCTCACTCTCAACTCTATCTCTACTACCCCTCTCTGAAATGCATACCCTATGTTTGAATTCTAAAATCTGTCTCTATCTCTTTCTAGCTGCTTGTCCAACACAGACGCATGCTCATCCATATACCCGTCTGCGTGTGTGTCGCACGTACCTGCACATAAGTTCACCGTTATGCACTGCCCCAGCTCATTAAAAACATATTTAACTCATACTGGCTCATTCAAAGCCATACAATCCGAAACCCTTGACAGTTTTTGCAGAGAAAAAGATCTAATTGATCTTTTTAGGCTAAATGCTCTGCCCTATTTTTCATCCCGAGAAAACAACAATACGAGATGGAAGCAATTAAATGGCGCCCAATCTTTGGATACATGAGAAAAAGAACGTAAAGATTGCTAGCCTAATGCCCCATTTTCTAACATATGTTCCATACGTGTAGGGTGCATCGGCAGAGCTAAAAGACTGAAAATTTAAACATTCACTCTTCATTATATTTCACTTTTTGTTTTGAAATCTTTTCACAAAGTAGGTTCCTAGTAGGGGGTTCAATTTGCAATTCAGATATTTGATAAATCCACCCCTTAGTTCGTATCCAACAGCATGCATAGGCAATAAAGATTTCTTTCCCTTGACCACTGTCCAACGAGGAGCGAGAGAAGTAATTCTGAGTGTGTTTATTGATCACTGTTTTCCTGATTTTGTAATCGATCACCTCAACTCGTAATGATACCAGAAGAAGGGACAGTTTCTATTGAGTGATCAATTTCTATATCGTTTTTCGAGATTGGTGACATTTTGCTAGATTTACCCTTGACTTGGGATACTTACTAGAACTTTTGCATTTAATATATGATGAATAGATTCATAGATATATAAAATTGGCGAGTTCAGTGTGCTTGGAAGGAGGGCAGCTCAGTAATCATATGGTTGAGATTTCAAATCACGGTAGGGAAATATAAATTTCGTACATCAGATCCGATTATCGTGACAGGATAGACGATTAGTGAAGAGTTTACTCTTCTAAATTTGGCGAGCACTGGTCATGTTATTGCTCTTGTTACAGCTGCAGGGAAAAGTCAACTCCAATTTGGACTGAGGTTAGACAATCAAACAGAAAAACATTGATTGATATAAAACATCCCCAAGCAGCGTAAGTGGAATGAAAGCAACGTACTTCTATAGACTAAATCAAGGTTCTATTTAGAACTCCCAGAAGGTTAAGTGCGGAAAGTACATTGTATACCTAAGGCGATGCTACCTCATATCTGTTTGGATCTTTCCCTTTAGGAGCTCATTCACTTATCTCTCCCCAGAGATCACATGCGAAACCGAGGCCGACAGAATACAAGACGGAGAGATGAACTAGACAAATTCAGGAAATACTGGCTCTGTGTCGCCCATAATAGAGTATTGTGGTAAATCCTGGGAAAAGTCTATATCCAACGACTGATGTAGAAAGGATGATGATGATGATCATCATCATCATCATGAACATGATGATCATGATGATGATGATGATGATGATGATGATCATCATCATCATCATGATGACGACGCTCATGTCAGCGCCCATTTTCTCTTTTCAAAGCAGCATACTCTTCCAGAATAACCATCAGCAGCGTGATCATATTCTATTTCCTAATTTCGTCTGCGGTCTGAAATCGCCCTCCTATCAACGGTAATTTTATATCTTTGAAGAGTCAGGGATCAAATGAAGACCAATCTAGTCTGCTAGGATGTAGATGATAAACTTGGATAATACCGTACTCTGCCAAAAAACATGTGCAAGACATGAACAATCTGTATTTTTCTTAATGCAATGGACACATAGTACACAAATCTATGCGATATTGTGTAAATTCCGTCCGTGTAATCCACGATAGAATATCTTCTGTTCACATATGCACAGTGTTATCAACTTATGCACAACTAATTCTCGAGATGTTTAAAATTGTTTGTTCTCTTCCAGACAGGCCTCGCAAGGCAGGCATCTGAAGACAGCTTGAAGGGGAAAAGCAGCTGAAACACTATAACAATGTTGCATCTTTTTTTTTCTTAAACATTTTGATGCAGACAAGAAATCATCTTTACACAGACTTATTAATGGTCTTATAATTTATATTGAAATACTCGTGTCCATCTAAAGCATATACTGAACTTGATAAAATACTCATAAGAATAATATGGTTAGACTAACGCAGTCAACTTTGAGAAAGCATCGAAATTCGTAATTATATTTCGAGACATGAAGAGTGAATTTGAAGTTTTTTCACATTCGGTAAAAATTATTCTAGAAGCATAATTTCTCTGTCTCAATAGTTATTTTAACAGAGTTTTTTTTCTAAGTGAGACGATTAAAATAGGTTCTCTCTATTGTAGTCTTCTATCTTACAGCGTCTCTTCCTCGCCCATTTTATCGAACAACGTGAATCATAAATTCTATTTATTTCTCATCTGCCTTCTGAATGTACAGATGCCAGTGTTTTCACTGACAGTTCCATTAAATGCAAAGGATATAAATCATTTATGACTAATGCAACTCTTGAGCGTAGAAGAGTCATACAAGGAAAATGGATATAACAATTTAAAAAAGCAATTCAGATCTCAAAAAAAGAAAAAAAAATTCCTGAGGAATTCCTATTGGCGACTGAAAATAGAAATTCTGAATTTATAGGAATCGGATTTTCTCTCTGTGACTGTACAAAATTAAACACCGATTTAAATTGCAAGAAAATAATTGCCCTGAAGAGGCTGGAAATTTTTTTTATCGTGATTTAGTTATAAGGAGAGAATTAATTGAATGTCTTTTTTTTATTGATTGGAAGACTGCGATGGATTAATAAGTGCAATAAGAACGAAAAGAAATTTTGATTACAAAAAAGTAAGACTTGATAACATATATCTGATAGAGGTGCCCCCCGTTATAACACGGGTTATTTGGGGTGGGGGCAAAAAGCAAATTGCGTTAGGACTGAGTCGAGGTAACAATGGGGAAGATATGGACTATATTCAAAGGTGGGTGATTAGTAGAAGATGGCGAACATCGTCTCTCGTATGAAAACTAAGTGAAAATTGACCGACATGGAATTGAAAGGTATCCCTAATATTTTTTCCCTCTATAATAGTACTATTAAATCCACATCAGAGAATGAATTTCTTTCGGCCTTTTAACTGCTGTATCCTCGTTGTATCTGAGCTCCTGGCGGGAAACGAGGAAAAATCAATAAAATAAATGTCTTGGTCTTTGACTATTCAAATGCTTTGGTCTATCCATTTCACAGATGGTAAGCTAGCGTGAATCAAATACCTTTCTCTGTGGGTCGGGATGGAACTTGTGTCAGCTCTGTCCCTAAACGGTGTTACGCCGTTACTGCTACACCTTAAGCCCAGTTGATGACAGAAATTACGGGCTACTTAGCTACACGGTAAAAAAAAATGCACCGGTCTGAAATATTGGTGTTATGATAAGATGGGTGTGTAAGTAAACGTACCCGTTTTAGGGTCATCATTTATTTTTTCCATGCAAGTAAAATGAAAAATAAAGGCTAGACGAACAAATGAGTGACAAATAGCAGATATCGAGTGAGGCCGATCGTACTGTATTGTCAAGAATGTCCCCCAAGTTACTGGTACTGGAAGTTTGCCGGTCACAGTAAATGAGGACGAGAAAGGAAGAATAATTGATCTCATGAAGATTATTCTGATGCTTGAAACGCATTCCATTTCCTTCACTGATTGGTTAGGATCATGTAGTGTTAGGGGAGAGATTTTTGGTCGAAGCTTGAAGCCTGGACGAGACCGGGTGGTGTTCAATTGAAGCCGCCTAAGCTTCAAAGCTATCTTAGGGGTAAGGGAAGTTGAAGTTGAGGAATGATGGCACCCAAGTAGTAGTAGGGTGAGGAAGAGGAGGAGGAAGAGAAGAGAGGGAGAGAGAGAAAAAGAGAGGAAGAGAGAGATGGGGTGGGGGGTCCAGCCTATATTGGTAAAAATTCTTTTCTGAAGATGCTGAATATACAATTACATCCCTTTTGGGAATTGAACACCTCTAACGCCATTGTATTCACGAGACCAAAGTCTCATTATGGAGATGCATACAAGGAAGAGATAGATTGATTTATTGACGGTACTCGAGGATTCCTGCGTCGACATGTAGCTTGGGTGTGATTCCCACACATATTACAGTCACAGAGAGAGAGCAGAAAACGCAGGCCGGTGCGGCGAGGAATTTTTCTCTTCCAGATCCTTTTCATCTCTCCGATCTCACGGTATACAATCACCTCCGTCTAACCATTTAGATGGGATTAGTTGTTCACGTATTCAGCAAGATTGACATTGGGAAGGCGTAGCACAACACTTTTAATTGCATATATACAATGCTACAACAGGCTTACGGATTCAAACAGAAATTCTGTTTTTCTTTTTTTTTCAGTCATTTTCACGTGTGTGAGATGATATTTGTAAAAATTTTAGGTTCCATCAACAACTTGAATTACATTGTGAACTACACTATACTGAGATGTGTTAAAGCAATGACTGTCCAAACGGCCAATAACGGAAATTTTCAAACAAAATAATGCGAAATCTTTTGACTCCATAATTTGCAAGCTTTATCTTAAAGTCAATTTATTTTTAAGAAAAGCAGTTGAAACTTCGATAAGCCCTGGAAATGGAATCGGTGGCCCGAATGCAAATTCTTACAGAGACAATTCAAATTTGTATATTTCATCTTATTTTCTTTGCGTTCAATTCATTCGACTTTCAAATCTTCGTCAAGAGTGAGAATTGAAAAAAAAACAGAGTTCTACGGGAAAGACAGTTCTATATTCAATGTCACCACAATGTTGAACTGAACTTTTCCTTTCCATTTATCGAGGGAAATGTGAAATTCTCCTCCTCTCAAAGATCAGATGTGCAAACTACAAATGCAAAAAGTGAATTCATCTTATTTGAAAGTTTTAGGTAGGGCTACGGGGTCTTGCCCGTGGGTGCGTTAATTTCTCTTTATCTTTATGTTTGTATTGTGAATTTGGCGTGATCTGAAGGGATGTTGATGAAAGTAACAATTGGATGCTGAAGGTCTCGACTACCATCAACCCAAAAGTTTAAATTGAAACAGTTACTTCCATCCTGACCCAACCATTAGATAAAAATAATGGAACTAACTACTTATCAGAAAACACCTAAGACAAGTCAAACAACCACAGAAACAGGAAACAAACTCCCTCTGACCCCACCTCTCAAAAAACCTTATTTCAATCCAAATGTTAGTCTCATCTACACATATACAAACAGCCCGCCTGCTGCTTCTATTAAACAGCCGAACAACATAGAAATATTTCCAACAGCATCTCTCCTCAGTGTCAAATATGCAAACTGCAATCATTCCCTGTGAACTGCCAGGAGGGTTTTTCTTTGAAAAAGATGGCTGGTTCCGGTGGGAATGCATCAGAATGCGCCCATAGAATGATAAAGTAACTTGAGATGTAGCACCAATATCCTGAGTTTTACTCTTTACCTTCCATTTGCCATTTCCATCAATATATATATTTTTATATATATATATATATATACATATATATATATATATATATATATATATATAAAAATATATATATATACATATATATATAAATATATATATATATATATATATATATGTGTGTGTGTGTGTGTTTATCGTATAGTATAGATAAATAGATGTAGGTTAGATTGAAACAGTTTCTAAATTCAGTCAATTCCATGAGATTATTTTATTTTATCAACTCTAATACGTAATGTTTGATAAAAACGAAACACAGAGGATGTTGAGAAACTGAATCCAAACCAACGTCATTTCAATATTCTTTCATTTTCTAATGCAAAACAAATGTGTTTTTTCTTCTTCTCTCAATCCGAACTGAAGCATTAGTTCACAGAGTACGGTCCAGAATCATAATTGGGGTAAATGTTTAATGGACAAAAATTTGCAATTGCTCGTAGCACCTTCGGCAACTACACACTTAAGATATCAGTCATCGTAGTTACTCTCATTTGGTGATGAATAAGTCTCACATATGTGAGAAGAAAATATATTCCTATTCCAGTCTCAATGATTTAAAACATACAGTTTTTGATAAAAAGAGGATTTATTATTCTCTTTTTGTCGTCGAAAAAAAACACAGTCCAGAAAATGACATTTTTCTCAAATAGAAGTAGGAAGTATAGCAAGAGAGAACCCAATAAACTTTACCTAAAGAAATCCTATTATTGGCTTTGACATTAATGTAGTTTTCTGCCGGTGTAGGAGCGCAAAAAATGCTCAGCGTTCTGTAATCTGTCAGAGTTCTGAATTTAATTCTGATTGAATCACTACTCAGAATGTCAAAATGACAATAATAGATGGAACTATAATTTTAATAATTCATATAGCTGTGCTTACTGCTCTGTTTTTTTTATTCCGATGTTTACAGGCAGGTAGAATGAATCCTACAGATGTAAACGTAGCTTCATTTATATACATATATTACTTGTACATTTGCTTGTGCATCTAATTCGATATTGAATTGCTACGTAATGCCAAGACAGGATGTGTTTGTTATACTCAGGGACGCTGCACACTACAATGCAGTAAGAATTCAACAAAAGTATACCGGTTACAATAGTGATAGCACTAAGTCCAACCGGCAACGTTTCTTGAAGATTACTTTTTAGATTGTCTACAATCTTTTTGTGATATTTTTTTCACCATTATATCTTGGATTTTCTCAGGACTAAAATCTCACTCAGGGCCAAGGTACCACCACCTGACACGCTGTTGTGTAATGTGCGAATCTCACGCGTCGCCCCTGATTTGAATATAAACTTAGAGCCTAGTGCTTAAAGCGTCTATTCTAATGATGAAATTCGATATTTTTTTCTTCCTGTATTGTTTTTTTATAGTTTTTTTTTACAATCGAAAACTTTTGTAACTCTCTCGATATACAATGAAACACAAGGTAAGATGCCAAAAAATTGGAGTAGAAAGATCTTATTAAAAACATCTACGGATATTCCTTAGCGTAAAAAAAAAGAAACATTGTGCGCCGGAATAGTTATCAGAGATAGATAGATATAGATCAAGAATTTTGCAATTCAATACTCATTGCTTATCTCCATCCAAATGTCATTATGACTTAAGAACTTTTTTTACGTCTTCTTCCCTAGTTTTCCATCTTCTATTACTGTCAGATTTTATTATATATATTGATGTTATTAAACGTGACTTCCACAAATCAAAGATAATGAATTGGCAGGCGCACTGCCAACATTTCTATTTTCTCAATTGGTTTTGTGATGCAATTTCCGTCTCCCAATTCCTGTTTTTTAGGATGCGTATCGAATGTGCTTCAACCTAACATTTACATTATGACTAATATTTCTGAGACCTATATTTGAACCCTGGTAAAAATTAAGAGCAAGTGATGCAGCTGGGCCTTTTTGGACTGATGACCCAGATGTAACGGCTGGTGTAATTTTGACTGTGCAAGCCATAGGAAATTGTAATTGACTGGCCAGGTTGCAAGAATGATACATGAACTAATAACTTATAATAATGGATCCCCAGAGATCAAATGCAGAAGTGAGACCGGCAGAAAATGAGATGGCGATACGAGTGGACGGGTTCAGGGAATTTTGGCTCCGTAATCACCCACGATAGAGAGATGTGGCGAATCTTGGGGAAGGTCAATGTCTAATGACAGAAGATGAAAAAATGATGATGATCATCATCATCGGCAGGATCATCATGATCATGATGATGATGTTCTTTAAAGTCTACTTTAAAAGGAGATTGGTAGGGTAGATAGTTCTAAATACTGTCAGCCAGTAGGTATGTGTACATATAAAATACGTGATACTTGATGTATCTATTATATTATTTGGAGAACTTATCACCCATTTCTTTATGAGCATTCTCTTAGATTGAATGCAGGGTTAACCAAGTAGAATATCTTCAGATCAACTTACGTTACAGAGTAGTGAAACATTCGTCAACCAGTTCATTTACTGATGATTCATATATATATATATATATATATATATATATATATATATATATATATATACATACATATGTATAAAAATATATATATATATATATCGAAAATATTTCCTGTCCGGTTCAAACGTTTATGCTATTGATGAGGTATCAGTAGGATGTCATTGTGGTTAGGCTGTCAGAACGTTGATGCTAGATTGCAGTGCTACTCATTATGTATAATTAAATGTAGATATTGGCATCTTTGATTATAATTTGCCCATGCCTGAGCTAAATGTTACTGATCACATTGTATCTAATAGTAGACGATGGTTTAATAACTGACCAGTTCAAGGGCTTTGTTCTTGAACTCAAAAGGAAGTCCAGGCCCTATAGCATGACGTCAGTTGATTATATCTATCAATAACATATAATCCTGCCCCAAACACTGCATCCCTGGCTTGACGTCAGGTCTTCCTATCTAGCAATTATATGTTTATATAATTACTGCATTTGCCTTTAAGAAGAACCAAAGCTCCCTGAAATTCGTTTCAACTACTAAACAGTGCAATTTTGGTTTTCTCTCTCCAATACTATAGAAAACTGGAAACAATGTAACGTGTGGAGAAATCACAATTCATTTATATGGAAAATTGCTTGAACATTATACCATCTAGAATATAAACGTTTTTCGTGTCTACCAGTTTAACACGACACACAAAAACCTTTACCAGCTCTCTTAAGCTCACTGAAAAATTCGAGCACATCTTGCTAACTGATGCACAAAATAAATAGAAATAAAGAACATACTAACAGGCGCAGTTCAATGCTGCGGCACCATAAGGTCTTTCGTAAGAGCAAACACGTATATATATATATATATATATATATATATATATATATATGTGTGTGTGTGTGTGTGTGTGTGTGTGGTACAAATCAGGCTAGCAGTATAACATAATATAATAATATATCAATAATATAAAGCCACTCCTGAAATGTAATGGATTTATTCCTCGATACTCGATACGTACAACTTTTCAGTCTTGAAGTCAAGTTGTTTTAGAGTAGAGGTGGAAATAAATAGTAAAATGTGGATTCGCTACACAAACTTGCTCATGTTTCTGCCCTCTTCGGGCCTCATCAGGAAAATTGCCTAATGAGGCCCGAAGCGGGCAGAAACATGAGCTTTATTTGGCAAATATGATATATATATATATATATATATATATATATATATATATATATATATATATATATATATATATATGAATTTATCATGCTTATAATAATTTGCCATTGCAAGTTCACTGCTGGACAGAGACAATTCTCATCTTCACCCATGTTGATGGCAATTGCACTAATCTCTGTCGGGTCCTGCCGTCAAACCATTCTATCTCACCAATCTATTTTAGATCTGGCATTTCCTTATTGCGTTTACCATCCAGTTGGAACCAATCAGTTAGTCTTTTCCTCCACCTGTTATTATCTCTTCTTGTAGAGTGTCCAGTCCATCAGGTTGATTATTTACATGATATCATTCACTCTAGTTCTCTCTCTAGTCCACGTTGTTTTTATATCTGTTCGAAGTATCTTTAGTGTTGCACTTTCCATGTCTTTCAGTGCAGTTTTAAGTTGGTTATTTTTCATATTTTGTATCGATTGTATACGGTTCAATCACACTGGTAAAGAAAATCTTTAATTAGTCTTTATTAATACAAAATGATTTTCAAACGATCATCAAGCATCGTTTTATTTCGCTTTTATGTTTCTTCCCTAATTGTATCAGGTGTCCCAAGTGCAGATATTTGTTAATATCTCTCGGGCCTCCAAGTTGTAATCCTATGGTCTTTTCGTGTATCTTACCGTTGAATAGAATTTGTGTCTTTGCTCTGGCCATTTACAAACGTAGTATTTTACTTTCTTTATTTAAATCAGTCAATATGTTTTGTAATTCTTTGTATGCTCCCGATGCTTCTGGCGACGTGGGAACGTCATCAGCGAATTTCAAGTGGTTTATATATTCTATGTTTATTCCTATTCCCCCACCCCCAATCAGGTTAAAAAAGATAATTCCAGGGCTCATTGTATATAGTTTAGGTGATATTGCATCGTCTTGTCTTATCTTTTCTCTCTGTATTTATTTTGTTTGTATTTTTTGCAATTCAAATAAGACTGTACCGTTTCTGCATACATTCTGAGTGACTCGTGTGTAATCTTTGCACTGAACTGAACATTGCTGTATGTTTGACTGAGACAACTACTTCCTCCTAATCTACAGTGGGCAAACAAAGTGATTAGTTAAATTCTTATGACTTCTCGATCAGTTGATTTATTGTATGTAGAATGTCTATTTTCAAATAGCCACTTCTTAAGCATGCCTGTTAGCGCAGTTGATTTTCATCAAGAGTGCTTTTAGTCCGTAAGTATGTTCATGAATAGTTTGTACAGGTAGTTGCGTGATACGGCAGCAGTTTCTGAAGTGGCAATTATCTTTTTCGTAGAGTAGGATCAATATTCGTTGATAGATGATACTTATTTTCTCCAATGCACCCTGTGTATAGCTGTGCTACCCCTTCGGTAAAGATCTCTCCTGCATCTTTGAGAGGATTTGCCGTTATATCATTACCTCTTAGATTTTTTCCTAGCTTCATATTTTGTAATGCAAATGCTACATCGTCCTCTGCTAAGAATGGGTTATTACTAGTATCCAGTTCATCAGTTCATAATACCTTCCGTTTTTTAACAAGGAATTTTTCAGAATTCTTCAGTGTTTCTTCAATGCCTGAAAACTGATCTCTATCGTGACTCGAAAATTGGTAAAGTTTTTTATTTCATTTAATTAAAGCCCTCTTCATCCTAGGATCATTTTGCTTGTTTCTTTTTTTTTTTTCAAATTAAACTCAGTTCTGCACTCTTTCACTCTATGTTCGCATCTTATATCTATTTTGTTTATAACCGTAATGTTCATAATGATAGCGATCTTATCAACTTTCATGAAGTCAATTTCACTGTTTGTTATACCATTTTGGCTTTTCCAAGTCTACTTACAATCTCTTTATTTTTTAGATGGAGCATTAGTTATCTTAATCCCGTATCTCTATGAGAAGTTGATTAGTATATCACCTTTCTCATTTGTCTGGCTCATTTGTTATTTTCCTAAACTATTTATCTCAACCTTTCAATTGTCTATATTAGCACTAAAATCTCCCTCGAGTATTGTCTGATGATTTTTTCGATCAATTTTCTCACTTATCTAGTCATAAAAAGTCTTTTATTTATTGGTCAGAAAATTTCAAAGTTGGCTTGTAAACCCAGGTTTTCTTTTATATATGTCTTTTGTTTAGCATAACGGTTATCCAAGCTATTTCGACCAGTGTTTTGTTAGTAATAATAATTCTGCCTGATACGTTGTTGTTTACAAGAGATCTGATACCACTGAACCTGTTATCTTTGTATATGCTCATTTTTACGTTCTGTCTGTAATGTGCCTACATTATTCAAAGCTACTAATAAGTACCTATATGAGGAACTACCTAAACACTCAAACAAGAGATCTTATACCTTTGATCTAAGAGCATAGGAACGTACTGGATAATGACAACTGATTTAGTCACTAATCTTATCTTGTGATCTGGTGATTTGCAAACATCTTTTATCAGACCCCTTAATTATACTTGTTATGATGTCTGTTTTCTTTCGGTTTTTTCTTCCATTTTTAAAGTATCTATTGACTTCTCGATATAACATTTTCTATCTAAGAGCGTTTCAACAGAATTCACTGCCATTTGGTAAATTGAAAAGCGTTAAGTTCCAAGTCACCTATTGGTGGGAATTGAACAATTTTCGTTCCTGCATGTACACTGGATTGAATATAGATGTTTCATGCTCGTTTCTACGCGGGCGTTTCAAACGTAGAACAACAAACAAAAAGGAATAGTACACTTAAATATTTTCACCTTTACAAAAATATTTCTTGATTTTGAATGACGCTCTTTATGGGTGTTCACATACAGTGCAAACTTTAAAAACAAACGTTGTAAATTCAGGCTCCCATAAGGAGTATATACCTACCACTTTCATTTATAATTTTTCTTCACAGCCGAACATAACTGGATTCTATTATTTCTTGTGGAAACTTTCACAATTAAGACGTGTATTATCGGGCATAATTCATGACCAAACTTCAAAACATTGAAACTTTGTTGCCAAAAAAACTGTTTGGGGTACTCGTTTTTGGACAGCGACAAATATTTTCCAAGTCTCTCAATTTTCGATAAAAAAGTGATGGTGTGTACTCATTTATGGTCGATGCTGTATATGTAAATTATGTAAGTACCAAAATAAGTTCATAACCTTTAGATGCAAAAAGCATTTGTTTTACACTGAGAATTCGATTGGATTAGCAAAAGGACAAGCACAGTGCCTCCAATGAAAGTCATACTAAGACTTGAAGGAGTGATTCACAGGATTCTGCTCATGTATCTCTACTCTGCTGTGCAGTACTCCCGTGTTTCTATAAAAATGCATAGTGTAATAACTAAAAAAACATTTTATTGTTGAGGAGAAGGGACCGTGTCATGAATCCTTATTTCTAATAAAAACTCATGACAGGCTGAGCGCTATTTTTGGCATCATTGACATAAATGCATAGATAAGATGCACAGCAATACATACGTATATATACTCACTGCAGTTCGAACCCGGCTGTCCGTTTCCATTTTCAGTGATGTTAACTATTCGCTTGGTAAATAAAGCAGATTATAAATTGAGCTATTGAAGATCTAAGTAGTAAACGATAATTAGTCACGAGATGACTGATTTATGAAAGAAGGATGGAGCTTATAATGAAAGCATATAATCTCTTGATTCGAAAATGCATAACGATAATGTTCACAGAATTGACTTCTTTTGATGACAATGCGTTTTGCTACTTTTAAATAACATCTTAGCGGAAACTGGGTGCTTTAAACGAAATATAGTTCATATGACATAAATTCCCAGTATCTGTAAAGATTTGAAATTCAAGAACAAATTGTTTGAAAATAAACGGAGCAAGAAGAAAAAAATTGAATTTTTCCCTGGTGTTTCTTTTACGATTTATTATTATAAAATATTTGTATGGAAAGATTTATCCAGAGGCATTTTACAATTTCAACGCCAGGATTAATGTCTTTTTTCAAAAGATGTTATTAGATACACTGAATGGGCAATATTTACTAAAAGGATCTCGCGAAATATGAAATTCTGACATGTTCTTTTGTTTTGAAATAATTAGCAAATCATTGAACAAGTTATAAACCTAATTTGAAGATAATTTATCGTAATATCTCTTGTGTGTACATGCTAAGTTTCAAACTTTGATTAACATCTTTACGATACAAACATATTGTTGTTGAAATGTAGAGACGGAAATATTGATATTTTTCAAATAATTTGATGTGATGAGGCCTCTACTCTTTTTGTGTACAAGAAATAGTAATTGGACCCATTTGAAAATCTATTAGGGTTGAAAGTTCTATTTCAAAATCTGTTCGTCAGTTGTACTACGGAATCACCCAAAGCCAAACAAATCAAGATATGACATGATAGAAAAGAGTTGTAAGAGCTTGTTTACGGCGTCAGGATGTTGAGCAATTGAAGTTCATTCCTATCTGCCTCTCTTTTCCCCCTTTTTTTCTTTCTATCTCTTTTTTGATATATATATATATATATATATATATATATATATATATATATATATATATATATATATGTATATATATATATATATATATATATGTATATATATGTATATATATATATATATATATATATATATATATATATATATATATATATATATATGGAGTGAGAATGAGAGAGAACGAGAGAAAAGAGGGAGCATATCCCTGGCTGCAGTGCAGGTTTAGTATGGTAATTTACGAATGAGTTTCATTAGAAATACGGATTTATTGCATGGTCTCTCTCCCTCAACAATAATTTTCCAATTTTCCCTAAAATAAAGAGGGGGAAATTCAGAATACATCTTCGTTATTTTTCCTTTTCACCAACCTTTTTCATCCACGGACGGTTGAATAATGAACTTTCCTGTACCCCTTAGAGCTCTTCTGTCTCGTGGCGCTCTTCTGTGTCGCAGACCCTTTGGACAGTTCACAGAGATTCTCTGTCCTCCATCCTCATTGGGTGATCTGCCAAACGAAGATGCAGTCAGATTGTATAAACTGGTCATGGGTCATGTCCTTAATGCCTATTTAAACGCTTCCATTGAAATTGTTCCAACAGCTTCCTCCATATGAATTGAAGCGGCTCTCACGGGCGCATTGGAACTTTCTGATTAAGCCGAAAAGGTGTTTGATCTGCGTTAACTTTCTGTTCCGCAGTACTCTAATCCGACCAAAATTCAACTCTGTTTTGTCTGAATTCGGCGATTTCATTACTAACATTGAAACCCTCGAGAATGCAAAAGTCATTAGCACGAAAGCCATGATCCTCAAGATGAGATACACACAAATGATTAACACACACACACACACGCAAACACACACACACATAGACGAATACATACATTTATGTATATACATTCAGTCTTTATCTGTCCTCAAAATAAAACAAAAAAAAAACAGAATCATTTATAACTGAACTTAAATTCAATGTTTTAACAAATGTCGGCATGTGAAATATGGTAATGAGGACCGAATTGTCGAATATCGAACAAAAATAAGTCAAACAACTACCATGTCTCAGCTAAATATGAAACATGAATTAGCTGAAATGTTATTCACAAATGGGAAAGCATTTAGAAGATAATATATAGACAGATGCCCTTACTTTTTTGTCGGTGAACATAACCAGAGTACTTATTTTCTAAAATCGGATGATCTGATTAAACGAACAACTTGACATATTTAGTACTCAGAACACCCATGAGATTTTTTAATTCCTAAAGAACAATTTACAATATGAAAACACCAACTACTCAGGTACCCCTTGACGCTACTATCTTTTTAATTTTCAACTTTTTAAACTCAACTTAAGTTACTAGCAAAATATATCTGTTTTGAGAACTAAAAATATATATTTCTAGTAAGTCTATCAGATTTTATAAAGAAATGTTAATTCGGTAACACCGCTTCTGGTTCCGAATAAACGATTCACCAATCGTAATACACGAAGTAACTAAACGATGATTACAGACGTTTAAGTCGTTTCCAACAAAATTATAATCGTTGATAGCCTTGTTGAGCCGAATCCACTGTATCACACGTAATGAGAACACAAGAAGAAATCTAAAAACTCTGAAGTTCAATTACGTTCAATTACTTGCCTTAAACTCTTCTTTTGAAGATAACAGAACAAATTTATAGCCTGGTCGGCGTCTCTGACCCAAATTTCGGGGACTTCTGTTATTTTCCGTTCCATTAAATGCAAATTGCTTTCTCTTTCTTGTTTTGTGTTGAGGAATGAATCACTGGTAAAAATAAATGGGAACTGTACTTTTTAACAGCTCATGATTTATCTAAATTGCTTCCGAGGTTATTAGACGGTTTCAGTGTAGATGAATCGTATCGTTCATTTTACACGTCCTTTGGCATATCCATGGCCTTTTTCAAGGGAATACTATCATCTTTTTCGTTGTTCTATCTTTTTTGTTTCTTCCCAGCCTTCCAGGCCAGCCTTCTTAATATAAATGCGCATATTTTTGGGAATATTGTGAGCTCCGTCAGCCGAGACTGACAGTGGACAGAACAGCATTTCGCTGTCATTTCCTGTGAAGGTCATATCATTATAGGAGATTGGATCGCGACCCATTGACATAGAGAAATGGATAACAAGTAAATAACAAATACCGTTAATGTTGGAGAGAGTTTGATCTCAACAAACGTTATGGTCCTTCACCAGTCTAAGTTAAGCTTAGTAAATACCTATGGGAACACAGACAACTAAAAACGCACTAATCCACTCTCTTCCTGTCTTCTCTGTTGACAAATCATATTCAAGATAACAGGCATCAGAAGATTCTCACATAATCTTTATGGTATCGCTGAGAATGTAATACAAATAGTTTAAACCGATATTTGAACTCGGATAACAAATCCTTTTACCGAGTCAATAACTGTTCAGTCATGTCGCAAAGCCTATCATACCACTTCCACTCAGGTGATAGTATCATTTGGCTCAGACAGCAGGAGTAGAAAAAACAATGAAAGGAATTGGCTTCTATAGAAATCAAATCTGCAACAGATAGGTAACCGCTTCAAGGCACCCCTGCTCTTACCAATGAGCTGAACAGTGGCTGCATTATTTGGAAACGGATATATAATCCGACAGAGATAATCATAAATGGGATTCTATTTAGAATGACCTCTTATTAATACACAGTGAAGGTATCATTTGGCCTGGACAGCGTAAATAGGATAAACAATAGGCTCTTAAAATGTAATATAGCGCAATTCAATTGTCTCTCTTGGGTTATATATCAACTTTTTAATATTATGATTTCCCTCAGTGAGAACTAAATAGAGCATATACGGACAGTGACTGAACAAGGTAAGAAATTGGGCGTATGTAGACTATTTGAACCTTTGCACTACCGGTGAGCCATTTAGTGCAAAGTTTAAAAGCAACACTACGTTGAGATAGCTATCTATTGCTCGCAGGTTCGATTCTAACAGCAGCACATTTTCTTTAATTTTTTTTTTTTTTAATCAGGTCTAGGCATAATGATACATTCACTGAGTATTAACGGAAGGTCATATCAATAAGGGTTTCAGTGTGCTATAACGAATTTTTCGATACATCTATTCAATGGTTTATTCTATTTTCGCTGTCATTTAACATGTATTATTGGGAAGTCATTTCAAACAGAATTTCAGTGTAATATAACGCACACATATATATATATATATATATATATATATATCTAGCACGTACATATATACATAATGGCAGATGCATTTCATATTATCATTGAGCTGTCAGAGCTGTTTCATATATTATACAATCAGTTATTGCAAAAATGAAAAGAATCTTGTCCCTCCCTCATAATATCTAAACGATTGCGTGTATCACTTAATATATACTGACATCAATTAGAGACTTGGAGAGACGCCTCAATAATTATTGCATGTATACAGTTACATCTGTCTTCAATCGAGAGAAGTCTTGATAGAAGTGAACGAAATAACCCCTCATGCAAACGGGGATTAGTCTAATAAAGATGGCAGCATTTGTTCTAAAGAATTGGCTTGAATATTGGGTTGGCAAAATGATCCTCGCAAACGACGATGGATCGACAAATCCACGACCTGACACGTAGTTATTAGCTGAATTGTCATCTGAAATGTCCGTTGTATAATGTTTAATATATGCAATTGATATTCACCATTGAATTAAGGACATTGACGGGGAAGGATATACTGTTGAAAAATAAATATTTGTCATCAAAAATGAATATTTGTATTAATACGCTACAGAATTATTAAAGAACTAACGTATGGTGATGTATTGACCGATAAGAATGATGATGTAGCCAGTTTATTGCCTTAGAAATAACCATCCAATGTACAAACTCTCCTTCTAGACTGATCACTGATAGAGACAAATATACTGGATATATACTGTATATGTAAGAAAGAATTTGTATCAAAAGCGATTAACATATATATCCAATGTTCGTCCTATATTGGAATAGAGCTGTCTGCAGATGGGGAATGTATGCGTAAATAAATATACCGCTTAAATTCAACTTTACTGACTGTACAGTTCCCTTGAGCAGAGATAGGATACCAGACTCAGAAGCGGAGGTTTCGACCCTGCCTCGTGGTGATGTATGGGATACCGGATAGTCTATAGCCACACTGAAAAGTTGTAGTACAACGAAACAGCTGTCTTTGGATGACACAATGTATATATATATATATATATATATATATACACACACACACACACACACACACATGTATATATATATATATATATATATATATATATATATATATATATATATATATATATATATATATATATATATATTGCGTCATAAAATATTCACTAAGTGAACAGGTCATCTCAAATCCCGAGGGGAGAAACCTGACCTGATTGATACCAATCTCGCAAAGTGTGCATCACAATTTCAGTTTACTTCCTGGTCTCCATCTGGTATAACATTTGGTAACCGCCCAAGAATTCCAGAACGGACCCTTTATTTGTTTTACATATCCAAACCTCAACCATCATATCCATTGTTTCTCCTTGATAACTTTAAATCATTTGACTGTCAGTTTTTTCATCATGTAACAAAACCTCATCTCAGGGATTCAGAAATTAAATCATAGACGTTTATTTGTAAGAAGCTAACATTATTCTGAGCTTTAATTATCAACAAACTAGTCTTGTAGATCATTACAACTGAGTAGCAGCTTTGATCCTCATTGGGTATTCCATTTCTGTTGCATTATGCTAATACTAAGCTAAATTCAATAAAAACCATAAAAATTGTCTGTGTACCGTGCTGAGGCATGATATTTAGCTAGCTAGTCAGGGAGATCATTGCTCATGCCTGTGGTTTAGTATCAAAAGTGAATTGAGCTGAGTAATTTTCTATCATTCAAATAGGATATCTGGAGCAATTAGAGAACAAGCAATCTTTTTTTAACTTATACGTCGTAATTCCAAAGAACATGACTTGGAGCGTAGTATTGGTAACCTCTTCATATTTGGTTATTTCGGCAGCAATGATTGCCTCAAAATGTTTATTGTAACCCTTTATAAACTAATTGAACATGTCGGCTGGTAGGTTCTACCACTCATCCAAAGTCAGATACGAAGAAGGATATATATATATATATATGTATATATATATGTATATATATATATATATGTATATATATATATGTATATATATATATATATATATATATATATATATATATATATATATATATATATATGTATATGTATATATATATATATATGTATATATATATATATATATATGTGTGTGTGTGTGTGTGTGTGTGTATGTGTGTGTTAAGATAAGTAGTGAAAGGTCCGGATAAATCAATATCAAAAGAATCAGAGAGACGAATAAAGACTGATATAGATATAAACAACATGAAATAGATAAATATATAGATATTGTGTATACATGGTGGTGCAGTTATATGAAACTATCGGCACAGAAGGAAGGTAATTCTTATCTAAAAAAAATAATACATTCACATTCATAGGATTTGACTTAACCCCGATTTATAGATTAGCCTCTGTTTTATGAATGACATAAATTTGTAGTGTGCTTTATTCAATATCTTGTGTAGAAGATAACACTAGGATAGAGAGAAATATAAATAGAATTCTAACTTTGAACAATGTTCATTCTACAATATTATAGCAGACTTTGCATATTTTTGCCATCACTAATATCTGAATGATACCACTTTCTTTTGCATTTGCATCGAACGTAATCTATATGCAACGCATAAAAGCATTCGACAAAGATAGTCTCATCTTCTTTCTCTTATCTATTTGTACGTATCGGAAAACTGCCTTTTTCATTGATTATTTTTTTTTTACTTCTATTCTGCTATCCTGAGTTCAATTCAATTTCCTGCAACAAAGAAATCCTGATTTCAGTCATTTTCTCTTATTTGTTTGTGTTTTTGGTTTCTATGCTAATCTTTTCCGAATAACTAAGTGGAGTTTTCCTCTAATTCTTAAATACACTCGATAACTAACAAGAGATTAATTTTGTACTTTTTGCCTTGCAACGCAAAGCAGAGAAAAACTTATCAAATAGTTTTCTGCTTATCGGTAAAAAAAAAAAAAACTGGGGATCTTCAGATGAATATCAGCTTACATTTCTGGGATTATTTTGTATCCTACGCAATGCGACTGCTTTGGTTGTTTAATAAGGAAAAGTATTGACTTATTCCATAAAATTATTATTTGTGTTCATATTTTGATTCATCATTCATACCTTTAAAAAAAAATCAACAGATTTGAGCAACCTTATTGCTGTTATTACTAGCTTTCTTGTTTAGTCAGGGAATCTTAATATGACCCACCAAAGGACATTCCTGACGAGATGAAGCTTTGAAAAAGCATGATAACTGAGATTTTGCTTCTCAGATATCTAATCTGTAAATGTTACTTACGTCAGGTCCTACTTTCATCACTTGGGCATATCGTCCTCGTGCTTGACGAGGACAAGGCTAAAAAATATACGAAGAAATTTTCTGAAAAATATAGAAAATTGTGAGTTGCGTGCGTGTGGAGTGAAGAAAGGTAACCGTCATATCGGAGATTATTGGAACCTACTTACAATTATATTGAAACGACGTTATGTATACTTGTATGTAAAACTAGCTGAAAGTAAAAAGTCTGTTTTAAAACTTTATATTTGAAAGTGTCTCTACCTATCTGTAGTGTGGGAAAGAGACCGATGAGTCTAAAACTGCCACCATTTAACAGCCATCTTTCTGTTCCTACTAACAAAATAATGTTGAAAAGCACAAGGTGTTCCACCAAAGACTCAGCAAATATAACCAGTTTAAGATTCGACGTACGTTCGTGAACTACAGCACTGTCAAAGTAGCGTCACTACTGACATACCTCGCAATGAAATGAAGATACGAATAATGATAATTCTAATAATACGTACTCGTTAAACTCTCACGTTAGTTGTATCAAGTGTCTCTTACGGAAAATGTGACAGGTAGACTCCTGAATAGACCAGTACTTTCAATAATGTTCTCCACGATTCAAGTATTTTTTGGTTCTCATTGGGTTTTTTTTTTCCAAATTCTTGAAGACCGTTCCGCTACAGCTGATATTGAGAGATAAAATTGCTATCTTCACAACTGTTTCATTTCTTTTGTAAATTTCCAAGGACTTTTATACTCTACAGTTTTAATTATGTCAGTGCAAAGGCCACCTTTTCTTTTTTGCTACGTTCTGTCTATTCTAATTTTAACGTACTATATTGTAATATTTTGTTTCGAACAAATCAACGAAGATGCGTTTTCCCTCTCCACGTGTAATCTGCAAAATCATGCTTATGTAATTTTCTCTGCAATCGTTGAAAATATACGGGTAGCACTAAGAAAAATTGACATCTTGTCTACGTTTTCCTGGTTCATATACAGCCAGCGGTGAAATACAATCGTGATTACTATTTTATTTTTTCTACTCCGGCTGGATCTTACTTTGTCACGATATATGTAATTATTAAAGTGAATGGAGGTCTTTTTTACGTATCTCTATATATGTGATAATGAGAGAAAATGAAAGTTTTTGCGTTTTTATTAAGAGCATCTCACTCTTTATAAATTCAATTATGGAAGTTAATGAATGTTCTGACGTACCTGTTTCACACACACACATGAACGCGTATATACACACAGAGAATGATGCTGATTCCGAGCACAAACTTTTGTCTTAGATTGTAGTTCTCTTTTCGTCAGTTGGAGGTGGAGATATACCTTCTTCAGAACAAGTTGAAAAGTACAGTAAGCAGATTAAACATTAAGGTGAGCAAATCAGAATCTACGACTTAAAAGCTGATCAAATATTTCTACAAACCAGGTTTTTTTTTGGTTGTTCTCCTTTGTTTTTAGTCTCAGATTTGTATGCTGCGTTTGTTTGTTTGTTTTTTTTCGATTTTATTTGCGCACTAAATCTAGTTGCTTACTGGCTCTAATCTTAAACTTACTCGGGAAAAATGTATGAAAAGGTATAGATCATAAAGACATGTATGCTAAGAGATAATTACTCTGAATCTCGTCTTGCGGAACACGAAACAACTTTATCAGAACTGCTTTGTTTTGGTCGTTTCTCTTTTTCAGTTCATATTCTAATTTTCTTCTTAATTTATATCTCCAGTTCTTTGTTCTTTGAATGTTGTCGTTCAAATCACGCTGGTTTAAAAACACAATTAAAAAAAAGTACGGGGGTGGGAAAGATCTATTCATATTCTGGTACGTTTACGCTTGAATATGGAAACGTTTGAAATACGTGTGTTATAATGTTTCTGTGTATTTGTCCAAGTGAAAAGAAAGAAAAAAAGGAAATGGGAAGAAAAATCTCTTTTCAATTAACTGGGAGTCGAAATTATCAATAATTGTTTGTCGTGGCGTCTTTTGCTGCGAGAATCCACAGCCACTTGTATTCATGCATTCTATCAGAGCGTTCGATTTATTTATAGTAGTTTAAACTGTTTCAATATTAATCGCAGCCTTGATGGTGCCACCAAATCAATGCTGTGTTCATAACATACACACTCATTCATCGAATACATTAAAGTGCATTATTCATTAACATTCTTCAAACCAGTCTCCTCACCTCCCTATGTTGCATAACAGATAGATGACGAGTTATCTATCTCTATACCCAAGTATACACCTACTCATTAATTATCTTTTTCAGCACCCGTCTGTCTATATGTTTGTTTGAGTCAGGTTTATGGGCTGACTTGTAACGTGATCAACTGCAAGTCTTGTTGTTGTTGTTCAAATCCAATGAAACGTGGATCAAGTTCAAGCTCAATCTGTTTGGTTGTACGTGCTAAACTGCTTGTTTGTAAGTGTCATACTTTGCTTGTTCGTGCCAAACATCCCTGTTTCTTGGCTGCGGTAGTCACGCATATCGTAGCGATGTCAAAGTTGCTCGAACCTGGTAAATGCCTGTTCTCGATACTAAATGATAGTCAGACAAATCTCTTCTATTTGGAAGATTTCCATGAAACATTATTTGCTCAGTGATGATTCAAAAAACCAAACAAAAAAAAAACAAAACGATGCAGACACGAAAAAAAGAAAAAGTATTTTTAGTCAAGGCCAGATTGTCATTAGCAGCAGCAACAACAGCAGACTTTTAGGGTCCGTCATTTGACATGGACCTTCCTTAAATTCTACCAGACCTCTCTATCACGGGCCTCACAGAGCCAGTACTTTTTTTAACTTGTTTAGATCGTCATACCTCTTTATTTTCAACCAGCCACAGCTCTGCATATGATCTCTTGGGATGTCAAGCTGTTATCTGATATTCTTGCCCTACAAACAGCCCATCGCCATTTGGGTTCCCTAATGGATTCTATGATATCGTTGATTCCTGTTATCCCTTTTATATACTATGCTGTACATGGTTATCAGTTCAAGAGCTATTGCTTGATTTGGTTCCATATTTCAGCTAAACCCAGACTCGTCACAGCCAGCCTCGAGATGATCATGATAAACCTAGACTGTCATGGGAAAATAAAGTAATTAAGATGGATGGTGAATACCTTAGTAACATCAGATTTGCTGACAACATTGTCATTTTTGCAGAAAAATTCCATAATCTCCAAAGAGTGGTAAACGAATCGAACGAAGTTTGACTCCAAATGAATTTCAGTCAAACAAATATCATTTACAACATATTGACGATAAAAACACGCTGATCTCAAATGAATTCCCAGTAGACTATTACATCTACATAGGACAACAAATCTCCAAGAAACCCTAAAAAGAAGGGGAAATTAAACAAAGGGTCATTTCAGGTTGGCAAGCTTTCGGTAAACCTAAAAAGAAGGTTATACATCTATAACATCCTCCCGAGAGTCAACGATGGTCGTGAAATAATCTATAGGTAAGACTGTCGGAATACAAACTGCATTTGTTCAGTTGAGGCTAAGATTTCTTGCTTCTCTAGGAATGTACGCTGGGTGAGGATGTGAGGGTTGAACAAAGGATTGAATTTCATTTTCTGTAAAACACGGAACCCATTTTACCTTGCCCCCCCCCGTGCACAACTACGGACAGGTGAACTGGACCAGAAATCCATTTTTCTGATTCCTGACTCCTTTACTTCTTAGCTGCAAGTCGCGTTTTATACGTTTTCATTGTTAAATCCATATGATAATTCCTCTATAGAAAGCAGGTGACCAGATTACATGCTTTGCCCAGGTTCAACCGAGAATAACGTTGATCTTTCTTCTTGCACTAAGACCTTCCTCCAACGATTTCGTATTTAATACATCGTCGCACTTAAGGCTTTTTTTTATCCCTCAGAATATTCAGTTAGGAATAAAGGACGTCAATAAAAATTGTTTGAGGAAATAATCAAGAAAGTGTTTCCGTCGCCTTTTCGCTATAGAATGTAGGTCGGCATGACGATCTTGGTTGATAAATTGATAAAACATAGAGATGTGTTGAGAAGGGTTGCGAAAAGAAATAAAGCAAAAAATATAGATAACACTCCCAGCAGCAGCAGCAGTGCCCATTTTTACTCCATCTTTTTCGATTTAAGATGATTACTGCAACTTTTGTATTGTATATATAATAAATAAAAAAAATCATGAAAATACCACTATTTCGTGTAAATGTATGTATTATTCAGAGCAGAATAGGTACCGTAAAGAATGTTCTTGTACTTAAAAATTTCAATTTATTTAAAGTTGTTTTAGGTCTTTTTGCTTATAGTCTCAAATATACTTCTCATTGAAACCAGCTAGACCCTGAGAAATACCACAGAAACGAGGTGTCTATAGTGGAGTTCATTTGCTGAATTGTGACACGATTACCTATAATGCTTGTATTGAAGATCAAATCTAATGAAAAGTATTTTTCAATAGAATTCCAACGTATGTGATTTTATAAATAATTCAGTCATCCATTTTTTAAAACCGGATATGTTTAAGCAATCTATGAATTTGTCCCAGTCATCTTATCTATCTCTCCGTCATTCAAACTCAGTTTGCACGTAAGTGCCAATCAATTTAACTATCTATCTTTCTGATTTTATCAATTATTTTTCTAATCTATATACATATATAAGTAAAGAAACAGAAGGAAAGAAACAATTTATGATCGTGGTAATAAAAAAAAAAAGCTTCCAAGTTTTAGAAGAAAAATTTAAAAAACATCGATGGTAAATCTGGCTGGAGTAGTCAGAAAATTTGAATATCGGTAAATCAAGTCTTTTTAGAAATATTTTCAAGATGTCTACGGAATTTCTGATTCTAATTTGAAGGTTGATGATATATCGCAGCCATTGTTTGTAACGTTCATGAATAAACCTTTCTCATAGGCCTCTGAAGACCTCACGAGATTTCTGGAATTGCGACATTATCTTTCTCTGGAAATGAATCGGACTATAATTGATTCATATATGCGACCGACAAGATATCAAACCAATGTGACATAACCTGCTGACAACAAATGATAAATTCATTGGGACTTCAGAGAAGAAAATGATATTTTTCACTCCAATAAGAATTGTAAGATTATTATAGTAGATATACATCTTTATGATTGGTTTATTTCTATAAAATACTTTACAAAAGTTCGATTTATGCCACATTTTTGCTTCCACAGAAAAAAGTGAAAGACAAAAAAAAAAGGTTCAGCTTTTTTTTACATTGGGCAGTTAAAATAGCAGCACACACTTTACCTCATCTTTTCCTAAATTCCAAAAATGTATTGTTTGTTTTGTTTTTTTTTCATTGGGTAGAACCAATAAGAATGATTCAATTGTATTTTCCATTCGAATAACTGATTCAGACAACTTGGTTATTTCTCCAATATTTCCATGTATGTTATTTCTTGTTTTGTGGCTATACATCAACGGGACTATTCAGACGAACTGAATAAATAGATTTCTCAAAATTCTAGTATATGGATTTTTCCTCCGTACATATGTTCTTCCCTCTCTCTTTCTTTTCCTTCTTTTTTTTCCGGTTTTTGGTTAAAAAAAATGGGTATTTGAGTAACCTGTTGTCGCTGATTGCTTCTTACAAACGATTAAAAGAAAAAAGCCTGAATCAAAGCTGAGACAAAAGGAAAGAAAATCCTGAGAAATTACAAACTGCAACGCAAGTCGGTAGTACTTCATCTCAAGATCAGAATCAAGTAGGTTGGACGCGTTTGTAGACAATTAGTGACCTGAAAAGAGAGTAGTTGAAGAAAAACCTTCTAAACAGGGAAGGGGGAAGGACTTTTGTCTTCATGACAAGGGAGATAGTGAAGGAGTGAAGAAAGTTGGGAAGAGGAAAAGGAAGAGGGAACATATTTCTTTTAAGGTTAATTCCTTGCGGGTTCTATTGAAAAGAAATGTGACAAATGTGAAGAGCTTCGATTTTTTTGAATGACTGACAGGCAGACGTGGATTTATTTCTACAACTGTGAAAATTGGCTTCTAAATGCATGGTTTGTATTTATTCATTGAATTTGTGCTTGTTTATTCACTCTTTGTATTTTTTCATGTCTAAATCAATATTGTACATTGTAGGAAATACACCCTCCTTCATATCCACCACATTTCTCAATCATGGGCATCGCCGGCCAGTGTCTTTGAGTTTGTCTTGTTCATATCCTCATCTTGTATTTTGTCGGCCTCAGTTTCGCACGTAATTTCCGTGGATCCATGTTGTTAGTCGTGATGACCATCATGAGAATGCATTGGTTCTATTCTTTTCATTCCAGGATTATTGGGATCGTCATTTTTTTTAAGGTTGAGCTTGCGCTGCCGAAGGTTTGCCCTCCTTGGGTGATTTTCTGCTTAATTTCATCTTCTTTTATGGGTTTGGTAGAAATTCGTTGCCCAAAGCAGATGTACTGATCAACTTTCCCAAGTTTTGCATCTTCGATATTGACAATTATGTTTTTGTTTTCGATGTAATTGTTGCGCATGACTTTCGTTTCACTGACGCTCACATGTCAGCCGACTCTTTTTCTTTTTTTCTTTTACAAAATCTAACATTAGACGGAGGTCATGTAGGATCTCTGCAAAAAGACGATATTGTCTGCAAATATGATGTTGTTCAAATATTCGTCGTCTATTTTGATTTCTCTATTTCCCAGTCAATATTCGGAAGATCATCTCAAGGCAGGGTATGAAGAGTTCGGTGAACAGCTATCACTTTGCCTTTTTTGGAGCTGGAAGGGCTTAGAGTCTTTATATAGTCTGATGTATGATTAACTGTGATTGTATATATGTTGCAGTAATCTGACATATACAGAGTCTATGAGTAATGGCGTTCATGACCATGGGAATCCTCTACAGAGTAGAATGCCCTTTCGAAGTCTATAAATGCTACAGTGAGTGGCATTTTGTCTGCTGCTGCTTTCCCTTCATGCGATTAATTGAACGTGGATGGTCCATGGTCGAGTAGCATCTTCTAAATCCAACCTATTCCCGTGGTTGGTTTTTATTCAATGTCCAAGTGCTGATGATTTTTGCGAAAAGTTTATAGATTCAGTTGAGTAGGCCTTACAGGCCTGTAGTTTTTGTGGTCTTTGGGCTTTCCTATCTTTATGCAGATGCATTATGATTGCAGTGTTCAAGCTGCTCAGGTCTTTACTTTATTTTAGACGGGTGAATAGATTATTTCTTTTGTTGACGATCTTACCAGCTTTTCTTGTAGATTGATGGTAATTTTGTCTAATCTACGGGCTTTTCCTTTTTCGTTTGTTTGATGTCTTGTTTCACATCCCATGGTGTAACTTCTCGAAAGTCCTCGAAGTAATTGTCAGTGTTTTGCGTATTCTGGTTGTTCTTTTGTTGCCTGTTTCTTCAACAATAGTGTTCTTTGTAGAATTCTTGGGCACATTCGTTAGATCTATCTTTGTGGTTAAATCTCCGTTCGCTTTGAGTTTGCTAGTTTAGAAAATCTGTCCTATACTGAGAGCTTTGTTTTTTTACTTTAAAGCCCCAGCATTCTTCAAGAGTGCTCGGTGATTTATTACGTCAAAATTTTCTAACAGAATAACATTTTCAATGAAATATGCAATTTATCTTTCTTCAACCTAAATTACCTAATTTGTATACATTTATTAACTTTTTAAGAAAAAGAATATATTCACTAAGGCAAGACTGCTTGATAAAAATATAGATGTAGTGATTGTTTGTTGTTGTTTTTTTATTTTCTTTTCATCCCGCTGGTTACACTATTTTCACTTCAGAGTGATAGAAAGGGATATCATCTAACAGAATATTTGATGCAAATAAATAAGTGAATACGAAATGGTTAATTTGAATGTAATATATTTTTTTAACATTCAGATCCCACACTTACTCAAGGGCTTCGCACTAGCTCATCGAATAAGCGAGGTTACTACTTCTTTTTTCTCATGGGTTTCTTTCTTTTTGACAGCTTCTATGCGAGGTTGAGTCACCAGAAGAGAAGGAGAAGGAGAAAGATATTTCTTTTTTCCTTTCTTTCTCCTTCTTTCTTTCTACTTGATTATTTCCTCCTTCTTTCTCTTATTGACTCCTTCTCATTTGGATAACAACATTTTTCTTTGTTAGGAACTCTGTCTTCCTCTCATTAACCACTAATTCTTCAGGTTTCCCTTTTAGTCACTAATCTGATTGAATTCAATTTGAAATTGTCTAAAGGATTTCAAAGTTTTTGAAAAAATCAGTTCCGTTCCTTGCTTTCTGAGAACAAATCTGATTCGTTAGATTAAGACCAGAATCTTTTTGGGCTCTATTCTAGAACTGTCTTTTACCGTCGTTGTATATTTAAAAAAAACGACACCGTTATTTACCTCTACAAATGAACCCTAGTGTAACGCTAAATTAATCATGATATACTTATGTTCATATGTTAGTGTGTACACAAGCAACACTTTTTATATTGCACATACCTTGCCCTAAGACATATCAGAATACAATGCTATGAGAAGGAATATAAGTAGGTTTTACTGTGTTTCAAAGTACATGAAATGAGGGATAAATAAAGTGGAAGTTTTCAGTTGTTATAAAGAAATAAACTGATCCCCCTATGATGTGTAAGATGTCACAGGGCTCCATAATGATCGATACATATTGCTAAAGTGCACAAATGTGTAGACGAGCAGCAATTATCATCTGTTGAATACAAACCCCAAACAATGCCTAGATAAAATGATAAAAAAGAGGAAATATTTCAGCACATTCAGGGCAGGTTTAACACTGACTCTGGAGTCACTGTATTTGAATATTAGGGATAAACATAATGGGAGATTAGCTTCCTATTGTCATAAACAATAGGTTGATCCTTTCAATGATCAAGCCATCTATTCATATCAATGTATACATTCCAGTGTCTGGGGATTTGCAACCTCCAACACACTGTTTTTATTGCGTTGCTTGAGAGAAAAATGACATTCATCTAATTAGGATTTAATTAAAAAATCGCCCAATTTGATCATTGATTTTCTTGGAATATATCCAAAGATACAGTTGCTTACAGTGGGTGTCACACAAAAACCAGTTCAATAGTAAAGTGAGTAAGGGACTTTTTGTACCCCTGAATGATGAGATTCCTCGTCAGCTTTTATTGTACTTCTAGATATGGATGACTGGAAGTGACAAAACTTCGTGTTTTCCAAAAATGTATAAGTATATTTCCATTATAAAAATACCGTCATATGAAAGGTAAGTACATTCATAAGTATTCTCTTTTATACATCGTAATATTTACAAGGTAATAACGCGCAATTCAGCCTTTCCTACTATGAATCTACATCCTTTGTAGTGATTAACTATACAGTTCTGTGTGCGTATCAAAAAAAAAAAAAAAAAAAAGAAAATCAACAGAGTATTATGATAGATTTACGGCAGCACAGAGGGTATTCATTATCGAATAAGGGCAGTGATCGGAGTGTTTCGGGGGGCTAACTCTAGTAAAACCGAATCTGCCAGTTAGCTACATTTCTCTGCGTGAATGTGCCAGGCTGTAAGGAGTGGAAAATAATTGGATTGTATGAAATAACAACCCCTCGGTATCATTGCAGCTCAGTTGTATAGTGTGAAGGATGAGAATTCAAATGATAAAA
>OY735202.1:43149402-43161902 GCA_963457665.1 Thysanoteuthis rhombus | reverse complement strand
GATATTTGATCTTATATATATATATATATATATATATATATATATATATATATATATATATATATATATATATATATATATATATATATATCTTTACGTTGAAATATCGAGAAGATTTCCTGGAGGGAACTACCGGTATCCCTGCTTCATGAATGTCTATTACAAACTACTTCCATATATTCTATTCCTCATATCTAACTATTATTAAAGAAATATATGTGTGTATGTGTGTGTGCATGCGTGTGTATGTGTGTTTGTGTGTGTGTGTGTGTGTGTGTAGCGACTTGTCATTGCACTAAGTTAACATTTGCCTGATATACTAGTCTGTCAACAAGACATTGCAGTGTCAACTTTGAAGTTGTTTAGATCGGCGATTCTAAAAGAATCGAATGCACCATGAATAGAAATTTGACATTCGCCAGGTATGTCTATCAGTCCCTAAGGCATTGCAATCTCGCGATTGAATTAGTTCGTATAACCGAAAAATCTTTTGAAAAATAATTAAAAAAATTAAGATTACATTTTCACTTCGTTCTTTGAAGAAGTTTTCAATTGAAGTTAGATGAACGATTGCAATTCAATTTATACATGTAACTAACTTTAATTGAGGAAATCTCTGCCTTTGTATAAACATAGCGATTATTCAACAACAGACCATTGTGCGGGATTGGCATTTATCAGACACGCTAGTCAGCATTCAGGCTTCGAGTTAAGAAAATTAAATGAAAATAAACAAAATTTTGATATTTTTCTCCTTACTTGGTATGAATTATCTCCCTTGACTTTGCTTTTTAGAATTATCTAAAATTGGATAAAAAGCCTTTTAATTGGCAACACTGAATACAGGGAACCAAAATACTTCGAAATTGTAGTTTCGTATGATAGATGGGAAAAATATTCTACATGACAATTATGGGAGACTCCCTCCAAACATGCTCCTTTGGAGCGGGCCTTATCAGCATTTTAGTCAAATAAATTGATGCCAACAACAGTTGGAAGAGCATGCAAAATATTGTTATATCATTTCAATACGATTATGAAGTTAAATACAGTTTTCCCCAGCTTAGTACAGTGAGCCTGTAAATGTATTGAGCAAGTCGAAATGTCGTAAAGCAAAGGTGAAATTACTATTGAGGTTGGAATATTATTTTTCAATTTTTACTGTTTTACAATTTTTTAAGAAGCAAAAAGTGGCGTAAGGTGAACTTTCGAGAAGAGGGGTATACGTATTTTCACTAAACTTTGTCAAGTCTGACAAGAGGCCATAAGTGGTGGACAAAAGGGCAATCAGTTAGGATTGAACTCCTTGTAGCAATAGTAATGTGCAAGACTAGCATGTTAAACACTAGTCCACAGTTTTGATCCGAAGTAAGATAATTCTAGATCTGATTGCTTTAAATTTTCAAAAAAGGTCCAAGCAAGAATTGTATGATGTATTTGTAATGCTAAAATCTTGACTACTTCAATGAATGTAGGAGTTGAAATTTTTTTCCTATTCATGGTGTAACATTTGAGAAGAATGACATGTATGGATCGGCACTGAAAAACCTAAAGCCATTCTGATTTATTTTTAATAATGCGATTATCCTATCTTTTTAGTCTTAACACATAATAAGACATGTCTTAAGAGTTTCTATGTCGTCATTTTTTAAAATTGGTTATTACCTAATTCTCACCGATTAAAACAATAAATGTTCCCTATTCTAATCTGTTTATCTTTCGATGGATATGCAGAGTTATCACGTTATCATGTTTGCTAAATCGAAAATGTATGCTTCCTTTCTGTAGCACTGAACATTGCTGGGATTGAAATGGTGATACTGCTTGCTGGGAAGTCAAGTTGCTGACCTGTCCCGGAGGTCTAGAAGGGGCTACAAAAGGGAACTCATAGGAGTATAGCCTTGTCCAAAAGGAGGACTGTCCACAAAGAAATGTTGCTGGCTGTAAAGGTAACATTTCATATATCCTACTAGAATATCTATGGAAACACGAGGTACAGAAAATATTGAAATTCTCGTTCAGTGTTTTTTTTCCATCCAGGAATCCCTTAATTCAAAACACGCTGGTACGAAAAGTCCCAAATGTAGGGAGAGGAAAATTAAAAGTTCTTTGCGTGTGAGCTATTGTGATGTTAACCACGTCGCCGTCGAGATGCGTAGCCTAACCTTTGATGAATGTATCTCTATCTTTGTCCTTGATGGATTGGAAATCTCTTTCATCTCCTATCCCTTTCTCTCTGTCTTCCTCTCTTACTCTTCCTCTCTCTCTCTCTCTCTCTCTCTCTCTATATATATATATATATATATATGTATATATATATATGTATATATATATATATATATGTATATATATATATATATGTATATATATATACATATATATATATGTATATGTGTGTATATATATATATATATATATATATATATATATATATATATATATATACATATATATGTATGTATATAAAAGGAATATATATTCACTGCGAAGAAGTGAACTTTCTATATTTACCTTTTTACTTAAGCTCAAAATCCAGTATCGTGCACCTTTCATAGATATAAAACTAAGCCCCCTAAAAATTAGAAACTATATATGTTTGTATATATATATATATATATATATATATATATATATATATATATATATATATATATATATATATATAACAAATGTACTCTATGAAAGGCGTAGCTGAAGCTGCTGCTACTGAATTGATACCTCCTCTCGCCAAAAAAATGATCCTACCCTCCATCGTATATACAAGCCGAATTATTTCTAAGTACTAAATTATGACCTAATATGAGTTTAAATTGTATATTTGGCATTGTTGCGAATGATAGATGTTTGAAGTCAACTTAAACCGAAAAAACCTCACTATTTTCTTTAACTCAGGCAGGCTTTCTAGCAAATATTAGCGTTGGACATTTTTTCCAACCCATAACCAACATCCATATAAGGATCTGGGAAACCCGGTTAGTTTAGTATATTTCAAATACCATTCTTCCAGTCCTGATTGACAAAAAATTCAACTATGATCATGCAAATTTTTCTATTTCTGACCATACAAATATATCAGAGTTTGAACACACGCAAAATGTGATCTATTTTCTTTTTGTAACTTATAATGTTTATTTCGATATTTAGCCTATCACTGCGTAGATGATAAATCTTTTTATTCACCTTCATTAAATCATTAACATCATCATCATCATCATTATCCTCCAAGCATCCATCGTTGGACATAGACTTTCAAAAAGATTCTCCAGAAATAGCATCATCCTGGAGCCAATACCTTCTGAAATTGCCAGGTTCATCACGCCGTCTTATATTTTGCTCACCACAATGATCCATAGGGATCCATGTTGTTGGTAATGATGTCCAGTGATTGTCTGTCTATTCTTGCAACATGACCAGGCCATTACCGTTTGAGTTTTCTAATGGATTCTATGATATCCCTGATTCTTATATTTTTCTGTATATAACTGTGGTGGTTTGTAATCTCTCAATGTAATGTTGGGCATGATTCTCTCATGAGCACGTTGCATGGTTTTACAGTTGGAGGATCGATTTTCTGATTAGATTTCATGCTCTGGCTCAATAGACAGATGTATTAGTTGTAGACCCCTCTTTTAATATATAATGGGATTTTTTTTTAAATCGATCTTGCTGTACGGGAATATTGCCATCCTTCCATGATTTATTCCTCTTTTGAGGGTTTCTTAGAGGTCCCTTCTCACCAAAATTCATCAAACTCCTCTCCGTACGTCTAAACTGAGAAAATTCAATAACGGTCACAGTTATGGCTAAGAAAGTTTTATGGCCACTAATAAGACCCTGGAGCAGGTCTCGAGGGAAAAGATTCTTCGAAACAATAACCCCAAGAAGTTTCAGGGCTGAGATAAATTTACAATGTAGGTTTTTCTTAAATTGGTCCATTTTGTGTCATTATGCTGTAATTCATCACACCGTTATTCAGCAAATATCTCTCCGTGGTCACATAACATATAAATGTCCAGTGCTATGGCCACTAAATTTTCAGTGGTTATTAATGGGATCTAGTAGTGAGGGTTGTCACCTCGTATATAAAATGCATGATGTTACTTAGTAAAACTTCCCAGTTGACCATCTTGTTGCAACATTCAATCTTATACACAGCCTTTTTCCGCCTTTTAATTTTGATTAGAAGTTGATATTTTTGGTGTTGATTTATTCCGTGGATAATTATTACCATGTGATTAATCCATCCCTATTGTGTTATATCAGAAAACGATAGAAAACTTTTTTCCTTCCTTCCAGTCTTTCTATCTTTCTACCTATTTTTCTTTCAATTCCTCCTTCCTTTCTTTCTTGGTCTAAAAATCATTCTTTCACTATTTGACACAGTTTTTTTTCTTCTTTTCCAATGTCAACCATTTTTCTTCTTCTTTTAATCATTTCTGTATGTCTGTCTTTCTTTCTTTCTTTCTTTCTTTGTTCTCTAGCCACCAAACTTTCTCTTTCTTTCTCGCTTCCTTTCTTTCTTTCTTTTATATACTATTTAACCTTTTCCTGTTTTTATATCTCTATTTCTTTATCTATTTATCCCACTGCCAGATCTCATTCTTTCTTTTTCCATACCCTATAGACCTCATGTGCATTTTTCTTCCCTCGCCTTTCCTTTCCTTCACGCATTTATTTCCTTTTTTCCAATTTCTGACAAACATTCTATCTCTAAGTAATCGGATGAACTGATTCTCTTTTGCCTTTCACAGCTTTTTGTTCAGTTTTTAATTAGTTCTTTGTGCTGATTATTCTTTAGGTTTCTTGATTATTGTTATCATTTCGATCATTAGAATATAATTATATTGCTTCCAAGCCATTAAACTTTATAGACAGTCATGTGAATGTATCGATAGATACATGCAGTTCTTCACGCTAAGTCTCAAGTAACTAGATGTAACTCTGCGTACGCATGAGAAAAAAAAGAATATATATATATATATATATATATATATATATATATATATATATATATATATATATATATAATGATGTGTACTGTAAAGAGTGAGGCAAACTCGGGAGTAAAGTGTTTAGAGGTAAGGTTTATTAATCCTTAGATGTTAATTGTCCAGACATGTTTCGGGATTCTTCCCGTCTTCAGTGGCGTGTGCTGTGTGAGCATGTTTTTAATGTACCCATGTGGAACCAGAGTCCACTCTCAGGAGCTATGCATTATACATGTATATATGTATACACACATATATATATATATATATATATATATATATATATATATATATATATATATATATATATATATATATATAAGCAGCCGACCAAAAATATCAAAAACATCTACCCAATAAGCTCTCCGTGCTCGCAATAAAAAAAAACTCAATCGATCGGGCATTGAGTCGAAAAATATCAGGTCCATTAACTGCAACGAGTTTCACAGTTGAGGTTCTTCAGATTGAACTTGTCCGTCCAATACATCTAATTAATGCTCAATTGGATTGATATTCAGGGAGATTGATGCCATGAAACAAGCAATGAAATCATTCACAATTTCTACGATGAAAGATGCTACTGAAATCCTAGAAGAGCTGTAGCCATGAAGAGGCATACCTGTTTTTCAATGACGTCAACTTGGGAAATATGCGATAGAGTCTCTTTCACATGAATGATACAGCACGGTGTTTCTCAGCTGAACATATCCCAATCTATGAAACCGTTTCCATTTGTTTTTTTGTTTTTTTTACAGTGCATCCTGATGCCATTGCTCCCCCAGGGTAACGAGGCAAAGGTACCCTGTGGCTTATCTTAGCCAGGGGAGAACAAGACTCTACACGACATTTTTGCATCGATTTAAGATTTAGATTTTGGCATGGCCATTGAAAACGCTTTTGGTATTGGAAAAAATTATTGCAGGTACTCGGACTGGTGCACAGTGATGCAACTCCTTACGCAACATTTCTTCCTTTATATTGATTAAAACTATCAGCAATTACTTATTCTTGGTTGCTTGGTCTTTTTTCACTTGGCACTTAATGCTTTGTCGTTTGTTTGGTGATTTCCTATTTCTGGGTCCACTTCCGATTGACAATCACCACTTCTGAACACGAACATCTCGCGAACCATCAGGAAATTATGATGTGTATATAATGGGATTGTAAAACGAAATATAATAAGTGAATCGGATGTTGTGCAAGTCGCATCTAAAAACACGTGAATTAGGAATGTGGAATAATGGATAAATAATGGAAGATTCAGAAACCAACGAAGACGAGCAAATGAAATTGTTTTGGTTTTATGTCCTTCGGGTCAGAAGAGTGAAAGCATCAAGGTCCTAATTATGAACAATATTGGAAAGGAGTTTCGAAATCCGAATATGCACTAAAAAAATCTTGTTCAAAAGTCGGATGATACCATTTCGTTATGTGACTGTCGAGGAAGCCATAGCACAAATGATGTCATATTGAGAGATCTACAAATTCTTGAATCTTACTGGTGAAAATATAGGAGACAAAAGAATTCGAGGAGAAGCAGTCTTCCACTTGACCATCTCATAGCATAGGGCAGTACAGCATCGAGACCAGTTAATCGGACAGAGATTAAGATAGGAGCTCGCAAATCACTCAATTGAGAAACGAAACGATAGTTAATAGAACAGAGCCATACTAATTAAACCACACCACTTTCAAACCCCGTTTCTCATTATATAGTTAATGCCATGCATGTAATTTGTCATTTGATAAAAGGTTTTACGTGTACTGTATAGTGATATTATGTTATACTACTTATGTACTTTTTTTAAAAACAGGGCTTACTTACGTAGGTCACCCGAAAAACGTTTTCAACAATGAGGGATTGGTAAATACAACAACAGATATGACTCACTCTTCGTGCCATATCAATTGAATGCTCACCCATGTGAATATCCAATCAATCGTGTCTGTTTTGATTTCAGCCTGCATGCAAACCATTTTATGATATCATCCTACTTATTTGTATGAGAACAATGAAAAAATATACAACAAACGTGTGTATATGTATTGATGTATTATGTACATCATGATTCAAAAAAGTGCTCAAGACCTTCAGTAGAGCAGTTATAAAAAGATTAAAGACTTTTATCCAATGACTCACTATAGATTCTACATTCTGTTCCACTCATTTGGAAATCTTTTGTTTATATACATACATACATACATACGCACACACACACACACACACACACACACATATATATATATATATATATATATATATATATATATATATGAATAATATGATTTAATAACTTGCCCTGATTGAACAAAATGCAAATGACATTTTCTTATCTTGATGGAATCTGACATGAGCATTTATAAAGGCAAGTGCACTATGAGATATTTCGATTTTTCTGTCCGAACCCTAAGCCTGGATCCGGAAAGGATAACTTTACCAGTCTTCCCCAAACTTGATATCATTATTCATGAAGTGTAGTGCCAACCATTGTTTATAGATATGACTGACCTCTAATCGGATGACTGAATGGAAAGCGAAGAGCAAACGTGAGTTTTTCTCGTTCTGAAGAAGAAACATTGAGTAGTATTGACAGGAATAGGCGCCTCTTTGCAATATGCTGGTCAGCGTGTATTGTAATGGGAAATCGACTGTTCCTTGCTCTGCATATCATTTACATCTAGGCACAAGAACGATTTCTGATATGACGTTCGATAAGACATTATTTGCCCAAAGATTTAGTAATATTGAATCCAGGAACGGGGTTGCATGGGAATTGGGATTCGTGTTCGATTTCCATTTCGTTGGGATTTCAGTCCAATTCAAGGGATCTGGTCTTTTTACGGATTCCATTCAAAGATTAAATGTTGACAAGGAAAAAAATACATTGATACGAGATCCATTAGAAAGAGTATTCAGGCATTTCGAATGCCTTCAAGACCGGTGTCATATCCTCGATGCAACTTGGCAGCCGACCTAGAAGTCTTTACTATCCATATGTGAACTGACACTTTCTCTTAGTGTGACGCGGCTTAGTGTGTTTACGCACCGTATGACTGGCGCATTTACCATGATGGTGCTTGCATATTGTTCATGTCTCTTACGAAACATTGCATCTCTCATATAGGCCTGTCCTCTTCTAGTCAATAGTTAATTCAATGCAAGTACGGGCTTCCTCCAGAATTTAGATTCTTACATGCAGAGACACCACAAAAATGCAAAGCCGAACTGTAATCTTCTTCAATAGTATGGCTAGGGATCGGGGAAAAAATTCTAAACAAAAAGACATTCTTATTTTGAAAAAAAAAAAAAAATTGATACAATTCAAGCTCGCCGTTCAATATCAACTCTGGACTTCTCAAGCCCTTCTTTTCATTTTGCAAAATACTTATACCACAACATCACTCAGTCAGTTATTGATCTTATTTTGAAAATCATAAAGTTATGATCGTCAGTCACATTTTCTGGAACTTTCGATTCGACAGAATGGATTGAATACCATTTCCATGATTTGTGATGGCAATAGAAAATATTTGTAAGGGAATCTTTTTCCTCTCAAATCACAATTTTCCCTCTAAAAACTGCAGAGAACATAATTTGCATATGTCCATTCATAGGTATGGTTTCTCCATTCAGAGCGTACAATTCCCGATTCGGTATGAAACGGAAATGAAATTGAAATGCGTTCATTCACTGGCTTAGAAGGAGACATCATTTCGAATTCCTTCAGAGATATGCCCAGCAAAATCTTCTCCGTTTATCTTTCATTGAGTTATGTTCCAAAAAAAAAGAAAAAAAAAGTAAAATTTAATAAACATCTACTAGGGGTTTGAGATTGTTTGGTAAGATTTTCAGCCGAGGAAGCTCAACTTTCAAGGACAAGAAAATTCTTTTAGCAATGAAAAGAAGAGTATAAAACTAATGCATCTTCTTGATGATTGCTTATGAAGCTAAAACATGCTAACCAAAAGTTCGACCCTCAAAGCGGGAACCATGCAACCTAACCAAAAGATTGACCCTCGGGAGCCATGCTACGTACACAAAAGAGAATTGTGTTCTACCTCACACGGAGAGATCGTAAAAGAGCACAGTATATTAAAGGAATCACAAGAGTCTGAATTATCATAGAATCCGTAATAATGACAATGGGCTGGTCTGATCACGGGAATTTCAGACGGACGCTGAACATCACGACTCACAACAACTATCCCAAAACATCACATGCTAAACCGGGGCTGACAGAATTTAAAATGATGTGACTAATTGATCAAGTTCAAAAAGCACTGGCTCCATGATGCCCACGATAGAGAGGTGTGGCAAATCTTTAGGAAGGTCTGTGTTCAACGACAGACGATAAAAGGATGACAATGATAATGATGATTATTGCAAAAAGTCTTAAAAAATTCTGCTGTTAGAATAACCTGTGATACTACGAATAGGATTTATCAAACGAATACGTGTGAGCTTTCTCTCGTTGAACTTGTTACATAAATCTTGTTTCTGCCCACTGACTTAATAATTGCTTCACGGCACCCCTCTGCTTTAGACATTTCCTGCTCTGGAAAACAACATGTTTCTATATAAGAAGCGAAAATTGATAATTAAGCACCGAATTTTGCAATTTTGTCATGTGAAAGTTGATTAGTCAAGTCTCGGAATTTAATCTGTATTCCTTACATGAAAAATGAGGGCAAAAATAGTTAATCTTAATCAGAGACTAATGCAAAATATTACCAAACAAATAGGGTGATACATGTGAAATACACAAGTATGTCCCTATGTGTAAAATAATCTCATTCGTTGTTACTGAAGGTACGGAGGCTTATCTTAGCTAATAATTCCTGATAATCTAAAAAATAAATAAATAAAATATTGATATATCCATTCATGTAAAATCTCCAATATACAAATAATACGGATTTTCGGGAAGGGGGTTCTCAAGGTCAAGGCCGGGGAAGCAGTTTGAAAAACATTTTTCCGCTATATCATTTCTTTTATCCATATGATATCGAGAGAGAAAGAAAAGCTGCCGCTAATAAATATTGTTTACCCAATTAGGAATATTACATTTCGGGAAATCTTAAAGGACGTTTTCTTCCATTTATTTATTCTTTCATTCGTATTTCTTTTATCTATTCTCATTTCTTCATACAATCCTGGATTCTATGTTTGCGCTGAGCAAAATATACCATTGTGTATATTTGGGTAGTTCAAAAGTCCATAACTCAACATGCACTTATTAGAAGAATCTTAATCTGAAATTTCCACAGTATAATTTTTGATTGGTTCGATTTCCACCATTAAATTAAGTGCGTTGACAACTACAGTGAAAAATAGAGATCTGATACGTAAGATTTCTTAAACTTAAGATTATGTAATTATCTATTTACATACGTATACATGTGTGTTGTGTGTGAGATTTCACGAATCTATAGCATATATAACCGATCCAACATCCAAAGGTGGGTCTTCAAAGTTTGCCATGGTATACATAACCCCTTGCTCAGTTGGGATGCAGTTCAGGATCTTTCATGGTCTCTTTAAATCAAGATTGGTTAGTTTGTGGTACCCATGTCATATATAAGTAACATGAAATATATCCTATTGATTTACGTGGTACTGGTAGCAGTGGAGACGTCTAAACTCACTGAACTATTCTCTATAAATCGTCTTTTTATACCGAAGAAGATATATTCTCCGCAGTATCTGGTCATGAGACAGAATTCTGGAAATGATGGATAAATATCATTCCAAAGATTTTAGTAAATTGCTCTGTATATACAGAGATCAGAAATAATTTCATGTCTTATGAATAGTTTTAGTTTTGCTGCTGGTCAGATCTCAAGTTGCAATATTCAGTTTAGGAACGTACGATATTTTGGGTATACACAATTCAAATATACAGAATATTTCCCTGTTATAAATGACGTTTATCTGGATGAAATGAGATTTTCTAAAACCCAAATCATCTTAACTGTGCATGCATCACTCATATTTACTATGATGATAAGCATTGGTAATACTGTGATCGGGCAGTTTAGCGATCGAGATAACTCTGCAGTTATTGTCAGTCAGTATTTCTACCGTAATAAGAACAGGAATAATCCTCACAGAAGTTTTTGGAAGTGGAAGGGGTGTTAAACTTTTCTCTATCCGTCTGTTACTTTAAGCCAAACAGCTATGTAGAACTAACGTACAGAGATTTGAAATCACGACCAATCACTGACGGAGCCAAACAGACGAGTCTTAAAAGTCTACCAAAATTTATCTCACAGATACGCAGGGCTGTATTTCATTGCAATGGATAAATGCATGTATACTGAATACAATATATGTTATAATAAATCTTAAAACCCTCTGAACCAGAGAAACAAAATGATGTCAAAATGCCGAGATAAGGGGAAATTTACATTTGAACCTGATTGACACGACAATTAAGTGAAATAATGATATTGTATGAACAATTATATAGACACTATAACGAAGAAGAAGAAGAAGAAGAAGGAGAAGAAGAAGAAGAAGAAGAAAAAGAAAAAGAAAAAGAAGAAGAAGAAGAAAAAGAAGAAGAAGAAGGAAAAGAAGAAGAAAAAGAAAGGGAAGAAGAAGAAGAAAAATCACCCCCAGTACCATCATATGCACTACAACCTACTTAACTTCATAGCGTGAATTCAATTAATTCAATACTAAATAGTAGGTACAAATATCAAATACTAATAGAAATACTTCACTATAAGAGAGCCAATACAGAGTACGAAAATATTAACTACAACACCTTTGATTTTTAATTAACTAAAATAAAACTAATAAATACAATTCAATATGTATAAAATCTCAACAAAACGTCTTGAAAATACCATTTATTAAGCCAATACTCAATTTACTGTCATCCAGGCGCCTGAATACCAACTCAATATGAGTCCACAATTTTAATCATGCACCGTTTTAATACCTCCAAAATTACATTAAGGCGATAAATATCCATAACAATGAGGAAAAACAACCACAATGATAGTTATAATGATAGTGATAATGATAGTAATAGTAAGAGTAACAATCGTGATAACAGTAATAGTAATAATAGGAATAATAGTAGCAATTTGCAAACAAACAGTGGAGACATCATAAAGTGTGCACGAAGCTACGCAACGAACAAGAAAAATGTAGAAAACAATAAAACAGCACAGCAAACAAGGAAAGAAAAATGGGAAAGAAAAAAATCGTATGGAGATTTTAAAAGACATATTCAAGTTGTGGTAGACGAGAGATCATGGAAATGGCTATGGAAAGGAAACCTGTAGAGAAAAACGGAAGCGTTCATCATGGCAACTCCAAACAAAAACATCAGGAAAAACTGTATCAAAACAAAAATCGACAGAATACAGACAAACAGCAAGTGCCTCCTGAGCGGTGGAAGAGATGAGACCGTAAACCAAATAACTAGTGAATATAGTCAACTCACCCAGAAGGAGTATTAACACAGACATGAGAGAGTAGCAACGATGATACACTGGGAA
>OY735202.1:43031902-43144402 GCA_963457665.1 Thysanoteuthis rhombus | reverse complement strand
TCATTCACAGTTACACTGGTATCATTGTATTTCTTTCTCTTTTATGCTGTATACGTACCATACAATTACATCATATCATCCTTTCAATGACACTTATACATCACTTCATCCCGTTTTGCAACTTGAGATTCCCATTGAATCAATATGCACTGTCCCTTTCTTAGTGGGAATTACATTTAAAAGCAGGGAAGAGAGAGAATTATTTCCGCACATAATCCAAGATTCTTATGAAAAAGAACATTTTTTTATGATGTGCTCATGTCATTGTTAATAATAATGTTTTAGATACATAAATGTGACGTGTGTTACATACGAACAAGCTTTTCTGTACCCCTCTCTCTCTCTCTCTCTCTCTCTCTCTATATATATATATATATATATATATATATATATATATACGTATATATATGTATATATATATATATATACGTATATATATATATATATATATACGTATATATATATATATGCATATTTGAATCTTCCACTTGTTTGTGTATTTCTCTATTTGTATCTCTTCTCTGCAAAAGCGACATGGTTTATCTCGCTTATATTAAACACATCGACTAAGAAGAGGGCAACTCTAAAGATGTGAAACGTGAGTTCAACCTCAGAAGTCTTTCGGTCACTTTTTGGTCATTTTCTGACAATTTTCAGAGTATTCGGCCACAATATTACACCAATGATGCTGAAAACTAGCTTATGGCTACATTTCAGGGTAAAAATTCTGATCAGTGATATCGCGTTCATTCAATGTCTACTCTGTTGTCAAGTTTTGGAGCAATAATTTACCACCTCTGAGCTTGAAATTATTTCACAGGAGTGAATCCTTTTTTGGTTTTAATTTAAATCATTGCTCAGGTGTGAATCCTTTTCTGATTTCATATGCAATGAGATATCACTTGAGGTCATTTTTTGTATTGTTCAAGTTGTTGCAAAGCCAAAATTCTTCACATACATAAATTTGGTATGAGGATAAATTATTCCAAGGCCAAGGTATACAGGAGTAGGATTTTGATCTCAGGGGTCATTTGAGGTCACTGTATGTCATTTCTGGTCATTTAAAGATGACAAAAATATAGCATCTACAATGCAGAAATTTTGCATAAACAATGTGAACATGATGCTGAAGGTCGTTAGAGGTCATCTGGGGTCATTTCTCGAAATTGCAGTGAGGCACAAGGACAATATCCCTGGAGTTTTCGCTTTCACCTGAGTTTCCCACGCTTCAGATCCTGATCTGCTTATTTAATGTGGCCAGACATGCTGTCAAATAAGGCGACAACCTCATTGGTTCTTTTTTGTACATCAGAATATTTGTTTCATCATAACTTCATTCTCATGTATAGATATTACGAATAAGCGTTTTTTCTATTGATTGTGTCGTATAAGAAGGAAGATATGCTGAAATATATGCCTCTTTTTTGGTTATAGCTTGAGTCATCTCAACCACCCGATAACACACCTGACTTCTCCTCGTTTTTCCCATGGACAGCTCCATATAGATTGTTTGGGGGATGGATTTCGAATCGATTTTTTCTATACTGGCACCAAATGAGAGAAACACTCAAATAGTGTATCCAGAAGCCCTTTTAAATTAAGCAACAGCATCATGTCTCCTTTTTTTTGTCTTTGAATATTCTTTTTTTTATAGCTACATTATCATGTGCACATTATGTAAATAATCATTTCTTCATTTTTGTTGTTCTATAAAAAGAAATGTATAAAAAAATGTGCTTGTGCGTGTGTGTATCACGATAGAAATCAAGGATGCAATATGATATAATATAATATCCGAAGTATGATGGGTTTATTTCATAAAGTGTTCAATATGTTCAACTCGAAACATTAATTTGGTTTAGAAAAAAGCTTAAAATATAATTGAGTGAGGATTTGCTACAAAAACACGTTCATGGTTCAGTACCTATTTAAACTCCTTCAGGTGATGAATTTGGTTATTTTATATTCCTATTAGGGACATCTTGGGGACATGTATATTATTCTAGCTGATTGGATCTTTCTTCCATTCCATTTTTTTTAGAAGTGGCTATTCCTTGCTACATTTGTTTTCTGTATACAATAGGACTGCATGTCTATTGATGGTTATAAATTTTAAACCGGGGAGTATTTTTCGTTATCAGTAAATAGTTGTTCTATCACTCCTTGGTTGGTATATTTCTTCTCTAAGCATCCAATAACTGACCAAGTGATAGTGATCTCAAACCTACTGTAAAATGGAAAATATTAAAATAAACATACACTTGTAAAAAAATTAAAACCCAATGCCATCTATTCCTAAATGAAGAATTTGGATCCTTTAGTTTTGCTAAATGAACAAAAAAAAGAATGAAACGGTGTTAAAATGCCGGCACTGCTTGAAATTTCTGTTAACAAACATAACTCAATAATCTACGTATAGATATACGAAAACTAACTAACGTAGATATTTTTTACATAACAACCTTAGAGCACAATCCAATCAACAAAATTACCTTAGACATGAAGAAATAGACCAAAACTAATATCATTAGATAACTCACCAAGTTCATATCAACCCTAACATTGCAAAATACATTTAAGCGAGAAGGAAATTTTCTCAGAGGAGAAACACACCCGATAGAACTACTACACTGATAACCATAACGAACACACCATATCCCCTGGTTTTAAGTTAAACCACGAACAGACGTGCATCCTAATTGAATAGTACAAAAAATATATAGTAAGCAATGGCCACCACTAATCTAATACAAATAAAATAAAATAAAATAAAACATACGACTCAGAATAATAGACTCCTCCCAAATGTCCCAAAGAGGAATCTAAAATGAACGGATTCATTCATCCGAGGAAGGCCCAACAGGACAGACATAAATGTGTTTGTGTAGCAAAAATATATATTATATCAACATTGCTTTTGATGCATACAAAGTATCTGATTACACTACATTGAGATATTGAGGCTGATATTTCTGTTGGTATCCTTAGTTTAATTCAAGTTCCTCTGTATTCATTCGTGTATTCTCAATTCCGTGGTTCGTTGTGTGGATATTCGTACACAACATACTAATAAGCGCAAGTTCGGAATAATTTCATTACCAGCTTACTACCCTCATGGTGTCATGTATAAAAGATTCTATATCACGTTGGCTGAGCTTATTTGAAGCCATACCACAATGAATAGAGGCTGGCCGACAAGAACCCTCAATAAGATAGAAATCAGAAGTATCTCATTTCTTTTCATTGGGTTAACGTAACAAGTGCATACAATTTATTTTTTTAAAAACGGGAAAGTTTATGATGCAAAACCTCTGGGAACTTATCTCAACTCATCTCTAGGTGCCTGTTGCAGTCATTAAGGTTGTTGAACTCAGAGTCATTTGGGAACGATGGGAATGAATCGTTATCCGATGTTAAAATGTCTTTTAAACTCATTGGACAAGTGGATACAACCCAGTCAAGCGGTAACAATCTTTGCTTAGTCATCAAAAACATTTGTTCTAGCCTTATTCTGATTAAATTTTGAGCCCTTCAAGTTATTTAATACAGACGCTCCTCTCCATTGCCGTCTTCATTTGGTCTATTTGAGAGCAATTCTTTGCCCAATGAATCATTTGATAGCCAGGAATCATCCAATTGTTGAAGAGCCCTTTGAAGTCTCACCCTGTATTCAGCATCATCCTTGTTTAATGAAGACAGTCATTTCTCTACTTAGTGACTGTCCATTTTGTCTGCTCTAAGCTACACATTGTTATTATATATCTACTCGTTATCACTTGCACCCATTTGTTTCGAAAATGCATCATTCTAATATGGTCAGGTTGGTTTTCTGCTCAAATTAAGTAGACGTCACACGACAGGCCTATTCATTCGTGGAAATTTGTTCACTGTGTTTTTTTCTTACTTTTGACACGTTCGTTCATTCACAGTACCTTTTTCACTGGCTGCAGAAATCGTTTGTGCGAATAGTTTCTTCAATACATTTTGCAATGAAAAAATAATGATGCATAATTTACTGAAAATAATTATTTGTGACCTTCCATCTTGAATGTTAGTATCACTAAACAAGAATAAACGAAATAGAAATAAAATAAAATCCATACTGCTGTCAGAATACAATGAAATGATCTTATTGGATGAAAGAAGATAAAAGAACACTCGTAATATCATCGAATGACAAAAGCAAAACCAACCTTTTGGGTTAACAAATGTTATACAGAAGTTCTATTATGAGTATGTATCAATGTTCATGAAGAAATATCTGGATTTGCTTCAGTTTAATTGAAAATTTGCGTGAAAAACATGCTATTCCTTCTGAATTCTCACAATATAAGATGGTAAAGTATATTTATGCGTAAATCTCAAATGTTTATCGTTTTATCTAAAACGAAAATATACAAAACCAAACAGAATATTTTATATCAACAATAGAGCATAACGCATAACAGATGAACAAACTATTTGTATATTTGTGTTTTGCCTGTTTTTAATTCTCTACTCGCCATATTTGTTGATTTTCGATTGATGGAATTATTGTCTTCTTTGTTTTTCCTGAGGTCAGTTTCATTTAACTCAGCGCTATTTTCGTGAAAGGTTTCCATTTCGAAATACAATTTATTATTTACCAATTAGCAGCCATTTTCCGTTTCATCCCATTAATCAAAAAAGTTCCTGACGATTCTCATTTGTCATTTTTGCTTATACTTCTCACGTTTTCTAGCCGTATTCTTTCCGAATTGGAGCTCAGTAACAATTGTTAACCTATAACCTTGGTATTCGAACATCAGCAACCCTATCAAAAGAAGGGATAATGAAATCGAAATAAATATTATTTTTGTTTCTAGTATGTCCTATTAAAGGTGAACATTACACAACCTTCGTTGATAATTGTGCATCGTCGTCGTCGTCGTCGTCGTCGTCATCATCATCATCATCATCAACATCATCATCGTTTTAACGTCGGTTGTTGGGTATAGACCTCCCCAAAGATTCCCCTGATCTCTCTACTGTGGGCGTCGTGGAATTGATACTTCCTGACCTTGTCCAGTTCGTCACTTTTATGTCCATATTTTTGTCTACTGATTCCCCAGACGTTTTTTTCGGGGAGTAAGAGTTTACAATGTGTGTTTGTCCTAAATCGGTACCCGTTTGGTGTCTTTCTGTATCCACGCTTTTTTTTTCTGTAAATTCAGTTTTCCTCAGTTATCACTACCCATAGGCAGTAGAAGTAATTTATGCATTCAATTTTTTTAATTGATCACCCCGAACTAAACACTGCCAAAAAATTTTACGCACGTGAAAGTTGCTGTTTAGTGATTAAAAAGACCTGTTACTACATGCCATTTTTATCCATAAAACTATACCTGTATTTAGTGACACAATGATAAAAACAAGCGTTCGTATGTTTTTGATATAGATTTTCACGTATTCAAAGTGAACCCTTCAGTCAATTGTATTTCATATATTTACAATCCTTAGTTCAGGGGACTACATTTAATCTAGTGAAAAGGTTTTTAGCAAAGCATTTCCATATATTCTGACTGTCACTGATCAAGATAAATTACAAGCAGTCGAATACCAAGTGAATGTAGAGGGAGAAAAAATGATAATAATTTGAGCGTCAGCAACCGAAATAAATCTGATCGGATTGGTCTTCGAGTCGCTTTCCACTTGGATAATAAGGAAAAGATTCGGGCAAGAGGAACCGATTAATTCCAAGCCGATAAACACGGATTACCATCACACCAAATCTCTGGAAAGGAAGCTGAAACCATAATAAATGGATCGATGAAACGGCGACGACCATTGAAGACAATCAAAAGCAGAGTGAAACGCTCAGTGATGGAAGATGCGTGTGACGTGAGGAAAACGTTAGGTGAGTTTGGTCGAGTCGTTCGTGAGATATTACTGCTGGATGCTTCTATTATGCTCCGTCTCTGATGGAATGGATCACTTGCACCCTACTGACAAAAACACGTCCATACACTGATTTCTTTGAAGGGATAACTAAATTACAGATTACAATGTCGGGCTCCGAACGATAACAAATCAAACCTTGTTCTCATTAAGCAACACAGCAAATCAATATAATAATAATCGATATATCTTACACCAACACATGCATCCATGCACACAAACATACAATCTATACATATATATATATATATATATATATATATATATATATATATATATATACATACATATATATATATATATGCATATATATATATATATATATATATATATATATATATTGTATGGTTGTGAAGTTGTGTGCATGGAAACATATATATATATATATATATATATATACTGTGTTTGTAAAGTTGAGTGCATGGACGCATGTGTTGATGTAAAATATATTGATTATATATATATATATATATATATATATATATATATATATATATATATATATATATATGTGTGTGTGTGTGTGTGTGTGTTTCCATGCACACAACTTCACTATATATATCTACCTATGTATCTATCTATGTATCTATGTATCTATGTATCTATGTATGTATGTATGTATGTATGTATCTATCTATCTATCTATCTATATATATATATATATATATATATATATATTTATATTTATGTTTATATTTATTTATATATATACATTATCGGCAGCGGCAGCCATTATAAGTCCACCATTCAACAAACGCGTTTCCCATTTCTTTCCATGATGAACGTGATTGAATAATCTTTGCGATATCTCACTGGCAAACTTTTCTATTTAATTCCTCCGTCTTATGCCCGGTCTTTCCCTACTGCGATTAGCTTTTTACGACATCCGATCTTCTTCTTTTCTGGCCAAGTTCCCAGTCTATCTCCATTTTTGTTGCCGAATCATTTACATAGTATCCTTCAATCGAGTCATACCTCTGATCCATGTTGATCTTTTCCCATATCTTCGAGTTATTCTCAGCCTTGCTCTTCCCATGGCTCTCTCTAAATCGGTTCCTCATTTGTTTTGTTAATTTTGTATGCTTAACTTCCACGGGCACAACGAAAGTGTGTATTTCCACTGACATCGGAATTGTTTACATTTGCCATTTAAAAACCCAAATCTCAGTAAAATTTTCTCCAAATATATACACACACACACACACACACACACACACACACACACACACACATATATATATATGTATATATATATATATATATATATATATATATATATATATATAAAGGCCTCTTATAACTTGACACATCAAGATATTGTTTTGTGGTTGAACCATAGGCCTTCCGTTCGTTATATTACCCACCACGCTACGCTTCTGGTGTAAAACTGGACTTACAGATTACTGTGGACAATACTAGCTATATTTGTTTGCAGCGAGTGGGATTTATAATCTTTATCAAACGCGGACGACGTCAAATGCGTGCATGATATTGATGTACGAATAGAAAAAAAAATAAGTGTAATTTTTTTTCTCGCTGTTGTTAGCTGGCACGGAATCAACAAACTTCCTACCGAAGTCACAAAACGAATTTGCGAACGTTACTGAACCTATTATCTGTAGAATATATAAATCAAATTTTCCATTTCGACAATCCATCGTCAAATTTTGTTGAGGAAAGAAGAAAGCGGAACATTAAATATCTTTCCGTAAACTATTCATGCTTTTTTTTTTTTTTTCAATATTTGGTTATTCAATGTTGCTTTGCTAGAGAAAACTAATTTACCGCGATATAAGAAAAAGCGACAAAGTATAAGTTTGGATCAGATAAAGAGTTTGCAATAAATTTCTGTGCAAGAATTCATGGCGCATATCAGCCTCGCTTGGCGTTTTATTATTGCCTTCTGAATATGACGAGAACTTGATATGATCTACAAATTGAGTATACTATGGAAGTGCAGAGCTGGAAAGAGGAGGTCAAATCGAAGTATAAAGAATTATTATTTGGAAAATCGAAATTTTTACTGGCAATTACTAACTGCTTTGTCGCTTCTTTGCAAGCATAATTTCTGACGATATTCTTGAACAAGAATCTCGTTCGTATTCATTCTGCATTTGATTATTCAAAAATCAATCCTGAGGTGGGACTGCGAACAAATCAATAGAAGTGCTAACCACTACAGAAATTGGTTGAGAAAAATTACCGATTCCTCATTTGGCATTTTTTCGTAGATCTATTGACCAATTCTAATGTCTATTACATAAATTAAAATATCAAAAAATACATTTCAACAAAACGTACGGGAACAGAAATGTTCTAACAAAGAAAACCATGGCCACCAATAATGAGTTGGAAACATAATTGAACTGTCTTTACAGACTTCATGCTATCAGAGTGAATCATAGAAATACCTAGAATAACTATATTTTGTACTGTAACTTGTTTGAATATTCTTAGAGACAACCTATTTTCCTAAAAAAAAGCCATGGCATGGAAATATAAGTCATTTATTTCTCAAAAACGGTCTGTATTATTTTACCGAATTCGTTTAGACTGAGGTCGATTTTACCAAACTTTCATTTGCTGCGTAATCACTATCCGTACTTATCATATTGCTGCTTTGCAAATTACCCGAATTCTTGGCCTCAGAAATTTCAGTCAGTGACCTCATGATAGTATAGAGACCATGCGAATGTGAGTTAGTGTTACATAGCTGAATAGGAATGACGTGTACGTGATGCAATCTTCTAATTACCTGTTTTACAAGATGATTGTGTAACGTGGCAAACGTTTTCAATCATGATTTTAGTTCTTCTGAGTTTAGATTAACAAAAACATGATTAAAGAATGGTTGTCTTGAATATTACACATGAAATAACATGTATCGAATATCAAACACTAAAGTCCACCCTTACGCATCCTAATAGTTTAGTATTGAAAGGATTTATAAGATTTTAACGTGATTCCTTATTAGACAAAGCTGTCCAGAAATTAAGCTTATTTCTCGCCAATAAATTCACAACTCTGATCATCACTGTCATTGATATAAAATCTGTTTCTAACACCATTATCATTTTTGATTCTTGATAATGCTGGAAGAAACCCTCACAAGTATGAAGGTTTGAGGTGTAAACTGATCGAGTGAATACAATTCGATTTCTGTCCGAGGTCGTTTATGTTAACTTTAAACTAATGTACTTTGGAATGGCATGAAACTTTGTTTCTCTACCCTAAACATTCTGACACAATATCGTGTCACTGGCATGACAAGTTAGTTGATGGTGAAAAGAGTTAGTATTCGAGAAAATCAACCAACCATTCACTAAAACTACCTAACTCACTTCTCCTGCAGAAGCAGGATGCTGCCACCGAGATTGACAAGAACCAATCATTGTTCTGTTTTATTCCAAATTTTTCTCCATCTTTTTCCCATTATGCTTATTTTATCCATCACTACCATCACCATAATCACTATCATCACTTTTAAATTGGCTTTTTATTGACATATCTTTTTTTTCAACCAAAACAAACGTCCTCAAAAAAGTCAATAATCATTTCATGTCATCTCTCTTTGTCGGCGTCAGACAAAGGGTATATGATTTTTATTTGTCAGAGAAGTTCTCTATCGATAAGCATAATACTCATTAAACGGGCCTTTGGTGTATGTACAAGTAAACAGATCGAGGTATCAAATCATATTTGTCGGGCAATTTGCTTATTTCTAAAGAACACGAGAGGAATAGATTTTAACCATTATTTCCGGATCATCGAGGAATCCAGTGAATGGCTATGATCGATAAGACCTGAGATACTTACAAGGTTCAAAAGCCACATCTCAAACATACCTTGAGAGGCACTGGTTTTTATTTTTTCCAAATACATAACAACTTCTTTCCTCTCTTCTGTATATACGAATATATATGCCCTTGTATATTGTGTCGTGGTCTCTGGCAAAACAGGCAATGGATACATAAGCCAGTTTGCTGTAACTTTATGCAAATTACAAAATAGAAACTGGAGGTTCTCACTGATTGTTCTCTACCAATTATTGTGGGCACCAATAAAAAAACTAATTATCATTTTAATTGATGATAGGATAGGATGCAGGGAGAGATAGATTAGGACCCCTCTGAAGAATCGTCATCATCATCAGTCTTTTAGTATCCGTACTTAGACATACACTTTACGCAGGATTCGCTACATCTCTCTATCGAGGGCATCGCAGAGCCAAAGTTTTCTGAATCTGTCTAGTTTGTCTTTCCATTTTATATTTTGCCTGCCTTAGTTACGCGTTTGATCTCTGGAGATCCATATCGTAATATCCCAAAATTGTCTGGCATTGTTGCAGCATAGCCAGCCCATCGCCACTTTAGTTTCCAAATGGTATCTCGGATGTCTCAGACTCCTATTTTTCCCTTATTCTACTTTGATATTTTTTGGTCTCTCCATGTGATGTTGGGTATGATTCTCACATGTGCACGATGGATAGTTGTCAGTTTGCAGGTCAGTTTTCTTGTCAGGTTGCATTAAGTTGTATACAATTTCTAGGACGAATAAAATTTTCTTGTTTCTGAAGATTGGGCTTGTTTTACCAAAGGTTAGCCTTCCTAGAATGATACTTTGCTCGATCTTTTTCTTTTTGATAAGAAATCCTAAAGAAAGTATTGGTATTAAATTGGTCAGCGTAGTTTCGCCCTAATGTTGATCCACCCATTCAGGGTCTGATAACTCTTGCGCAACCTTATAATCCTTGGTTGAGCAGTTTATGTTTCAACCCTTTAAAGTATTATCTATTTAGATGGTTAATGCTTGAATTAAAATGCCCCAGTATACTCTTAAAACAGATAAACGGGACATAACCCAACACTCATAGAAAGTTCAGAATATGAATGTCCCGTGAGTCTCGAAATGGGTTGACCGCAAGAATAGTTAAACGTTTCCATTGAATCACTCTCCTACTAGACGAACTCTTGTAATTACCAGTTTTTATTTGCTTTGCATTTAAACCCCTGGAGGCGCGACTGGTGCAGTCAGTAAGGTTTATCAACACATACGTATTACAGTACGTCGTAATGATAATGCAACATTAATTTAACCAGAGTGAGGCTGAGAGAGGATTTATGCCGACTTGGATATGCATACAGTTTGCTTTTCATCAAAACTACTGAACCCAAATTTTACGGCCATCAGTAAATATGATGATTAGGAAATAAAAGATAAGCTCTAGACCAGACTCGAACTCACAAACCCTTTGATCCTGAGAACCATCTTCGAACGACATCAGCACTACAGCTCCAGCTACCCGAATCAAAGATCAAAAGCTGAGTAACAGTAAGTCCCTTCACACATCTCCTTCACATATCACTGCAGCGCTGTGGTTTGTACTTCCATCACCATGTGGTGTTTTTTCCTCTTCCTCCCCTCTTCTCCCTGTTAGACCATTGCTAACAGCTGGGATCGTAATCTCATATTTCTAGCACCCTCATCAGTATTCGTATAGTCTCCAGCACTGCAGTATTCTGTATAATCTGGATCCTTCCTCTTATCCCCTGTTCTTCCCATATCGCTCTCAGTGTCTTTGGTACGGTTCCAACTGCACCTTCCATTACAAGTACTATCGTGACATTAATGCTCAACATCTGCTTCAGCTCTCTTACCAGGTCTTGGCATTTTCCCAGCTTTTTACTCTTTCCTTTCAACTCTGAGGTCTAAGACAAAGCTACGTCTATTATTAGGCATGCTTCCCTCTCCTTGTCAACGATTACCAGGTCTGGTCCTATCACTTGGATGGGATGGTCAGTTTAGATATCAAAGTCCCAGTGTAATTTGTGACTTCGATTTTCCAATACTGTCCCTGATTTAATTTCTGCAAGGATAAATCCCATTCGTTTGCTCAGTTCCTACTGTATCACTATTGCTGCTCCATCGTGTCTGTTTTTATATTCCCTTTGGGATAGTTGACTCCATTAGCCAGTTACCTGGTTTGTGGTCATATCTTTTTCCCCACATTGGAGGCATTTGCTGTTTGTTTCTGTTACGAAGATTTTCGCTCAAATAGTTTGTCTAAATGCAATAGTTTAGGCCTGCCAATATGTGCAATCCTGTTTCTCTCTTCAGGTTACCTTTCCGTAGCCTTGTCTTTGAACTCTTGCCTGCATTGACCTGTATCACTCCTTTGGATTCTCTGTATAGTTTTTTTGTTACCACTTTTATTTCCTTGTTTGCTGCGCTGCTCTTTTGTTTTCAACTGTTTTTGTCGTTCGTTGTACTTCTTCGAGAACTCTGCATAATATCTTCATTATTTGCTTGTAAATTCTTTTCTGGACCAGTTTTGGCCTTCTAAACACTATCTTCTGTGCCAATGAGTCTTCCAGCGCCTACTTTTCTCGTCACGTACAGTCTATCCATGTCATTCTTTATCAGATTACTGCTATTATGTTTGGTCTTTAATATTGAGGAAACCTTTCTAAAGATGTATCTTTTTATTTTCTTCTTCATTTCTTCCTATTCTATAGCGTCACATCAGGGAACTTTCAAGTATTTGCATTGGCGTTGTATGGTAAATGCTGTAATCTTTTTGCTGTCCAGGAGTTCAATTCCTTCTGCTGCTGTGAGCTTTTCTTCGTGCGTTACCATTAGTGCACATTTTTCCGTTCAAAATTCCATCCTAATCACTGTATTCCTTCACTTTATTGAACAACGTTTCGAGCTCTCTCACAGATCTCTGCAAACAGCTTTATGTCGTCCAGGTACATTGGGTGGTCAAATTTTCACTTTGCTCTGAAGATTACTATTATTATTATTATTATTATTATTATTATTATTATTATTATTATTACTACTACGTATTTTCACACCAGTTGCCTAGTTGTCACAGTTGAAGCCTGAATGACAGCAAGTCTTCTCAGATTTCCAAACCATATCTCAACACTTCCAGAGTCCACAATAGTGCTGTAGTTTACAGTTTCACACCAGTTGCCCGGTGGTTATCGTTGAAAGCTGAGTGACCGTAAGTCTCAGCAGGTCTTCAGACCTCCTCTCATCTCTCTCTCACCTATCATAGCCGTGTAGTGGTTCGTTCCTCCACGTTCTTCTTTCTCCTTTTTTCTCTGTGTTAGGCCATTGCAAGAAGCTGAGATTGTAGATCTATTATTTCTAGCACTTTTTTCGGTGATCGTGTAGTTTTTAATACAACTCAACAAAAATTTGCTTAATGTTAATTTCATTTGAAATGATGATTAATGATAATGGGCAGAATATGTTGCAAGAATGCCTGACAACAAATGGACATCACGACTCACAACGTGGAGCCCCAAAGATTATAAGCAAAATGGTGGCCAACAGTAAGTAAGAGGGTGTGATGACTTAGATAAATTCAGATGATACAGGCTCTGCGATTTTTATGATGAAAAGGTCCAGCGAATCTTAAGCCTATGTCATACCACGGATGCTCAAAGACTGATGTTGATGGCATTAACTATAAAATATCGCAGTACAATAATTGGACCGAGGAATTAAAGTGTTTCTGGAGATTTTTTCAATTGAAGCAGTTTTGTTAAACGGTCAAATACTTGAGTTTTAGCACTTTTTTTCCTGAGGGCATGTCTACTTGCCTCAATATCGAAAGTCCATGTTTATAGAGGGAATTGAACACTGACCTCGGCCAGAAGTACCCAGCTACATCGGCCACGACACCTGACCTTCATATGAACATTCTAAATAGAGACATTTAATTTCGGGTATTTGAAGTCTTTACTTTTATCACGACTACAACGCCGAACTATTGTGTCGAGATAAAATACGGAACCATGTGTAGAAATATTTATCAAACGTTATTTTGTTCAATCTAAAACGAACTTTTTGATTTTTATTGTTTCGTAACTGAAGCATTACCAACGATTATTATTACCACACGAAAAGTGCTTTTCGTGGTAACTAACCGTATGGATTGAAAATAGTGCCAGTAAAATAACATCTTATCTGCGATAAGAAGAATCGAACGCAATGCACTTGTGAGACAATATTTCTAACTATCGTACAACGTCAGGTGTTCAGATGATATCATCTTATTAGAAACTGCCAACTAAAGGTTTGTTTGGATTTTTTAACGTCTGCCTGGCTGGCTGACCAACTGTACACTTGTGAATATCATGCACTTACTCCTTATGTCTAGAAAAAAACTCTTAGTGGTTGTTCAATTTGCAAATTGTGTTTTTGCTGTATTGGTCTCCTAGCTCTTGTCGGCTTATTTTCCTGGAGATTCGGATGTTGTTTACTGATCACTGCCAACCGAAAGACAAGAGATGTAAAATATTCATGGGTCAGCATTTTTCCATTTTTTTCTCATTATTGACACAGCATGTTGCCTAAAGATGTAGAACACGTGACAGTATCCATTTTGATGGTAACTAGTCTTCTTTATATCACCAAGTTTTAAATATGCATTAGGAATTGAGAAACAACCCTTTGATGATTTAGATAACAGAGAAAATACTCTAAAGATTGAATACCTATTGAAACTTTTATCATCAATCTTCATAAAATTCCAAATCACTCTGCTCAAATTTCTCTCATAGAATATCACGTTGCATAAAGTTTAAGTTTTTGCACATTATTTGAATGCATACGCATTTATAAAATTGCACAAAAATACGCAGAGGCACGCATATATATATATATATCTATATGTATTTATTAATGCAAACTGGTGCAATTTATGCTTAATCATATGCCGATAAGAATTGCTTTTCGAAGAATTGCTTTTAACTGAAAAGTGAAAATTCTTTTTGATATTCGGGTTTCCATGGTTGATCAAATTGAGAATGAAGCAGAATCGTAAATATTCTTTTGTATGTGACTTCAAACGAAAAATGTTTGTCGTTTCGTTCCGATCAAAATTCAAAGAGATTTTGCTTGCAACCATATCTCACAAATGCTCACATAAGCACACGTACACGCACAAGTGCATATGAATGTAGACGCTCACACTCAAACGAGCAGACAGACACTAACACACGGACACATACACATGCACATTGGCTCCGATGTAAATCTACAGATACATGAACTTATTCCCACAGAGGCATACGTGTGCTCAGTTGGTATATGCCTGCACACGAGAGCGTATGTTGCTGATAATAGCACAATTATTCTTTGATAGGTATCACCCATTATCAGATACGCAGTTACATTCAAAGTCTCTGTCTATGATAACGATGGTGATGAATTCATTCTCCATGGCAACTGCTTTAAATCAGTTCTTTTAAATTTTCACGACAAAAGGTGTCTCAGTTGTTATGTATCAGGTGTGCTCAATGACATATTTAAATCTCACCATAGCCCGGTCGCTGGGAAAAAATATAATTTCAAAGATGGCATTCAAATAAGTTATTGATGTATCCATATGCCAGTACTCTATTGACAGATTCCTGGAACCAAGGAAAGTTTGATTGTTTTTCACCCTTTTTGCATACTTTTTCACGATATTTATTGGAAAATTAATGGAGAATTTTCGGGTATATTGTGCGGAAAGAAAAGAATGAATACAGAAATGTACGAAGATGATAATACAAAAATAGCCCACGATCCAAAACAGATTATTGAATCTGCCCCCAAATAGAATCACTTTTTTAAAGTGGGCAGTTTACTCTCTCAGAATATTTTATCGTAATTCATTGGAAACCTTTGGAGTTATCGTGTGAACAGACAAGGACGAATACAGAAATATATGGATAGAACACAAAATGTCTTTCAATCAAAAATACATTCCTGAATCCAACCAAAAATTTATTCACTTCTTCCCCATCATTTCATTCTAAAAAAATTCATTAAAATCATTAACAACATTTGTAGATATCGTGTTGAATGACAATAACAAATATAAAAATGTATATGAAAAAAAAAGGAAAACTCTTTTCTGATCCTGTAAACCATTTCCCGGAATCATGTCCATATTTGATCACATTTACATTGGAGCGTGCAATGTCCTTCGATACAAATGTATAGAGAAAAAACGAAGAAAATATCTGACCCAAAATAAGATTCCTGGATCCACCCACATTCTGATAAGATCTCTTTACACCATAGCCAAACTTTTATAAATTTTTATTGAAATTCATGGCGAACTTCTGGAGGTACCGTATGGACACAAGAGAATTCGATTAAAAAATATACAAAAATATTTCAAATAAAGTTAAGTCCTTGATCCGTCTGTTTTTATTATGTGATTTATAGTTTCCCAAAGTTTAATTATAATTATCTAGAATATCGTGTGGACAGACAGAAACGAATACAGAAATGTATAGAATTTAAGAAGGGAAAAACCATCCTTGAAATTGAATTCCTGCATCGGCCCTAAAATATAGTTACTCCTTCCTTGTGATGCATCCCTCCCTTCACAAAATTACATAGACATTAATTAAAAACTTCTGGAGATGTCGTACAAAAGGGCAAGATTGAATACAGAACTTTTTGGAAAAAAACAAACAATCATCTTAGTCCAGGTGCAGATTTTAATCGGACATTCTCTCCCTGCATAAAACTTATCCTGAATCTTCATGATGCACTAACAATTTCAGATATGGAGATATCCTTGAACAGATTTTCCTCAGCAACAATTGCTAAGCAATATTTCCTACCTAGCAACAAGCCAATTAACAGATAGAAATACTGTTTTTTAGCTTTGATTTATTATCTAAGTGATATAAAGTATTTTAACTTTAAATTTTAAAAGTATTGAAAAAACGATTCATTATCAGAGTAAAAAACCCGTAGTTCATAGAGAAATTGTGTTGGATGGCATATCTGTAAGAATTTAATATAGTCATTGTTACCTGGATATGTGCAATAAAAAGTACATTTAAGTTTGTGACGGGCATATTTGTAGTTAGTGCAAATATTAGTGCATCTACAAATTCTAATTATGAATCACTGGCTTCTAGAAAGCTCGTGTAGAAGAGCTGCAATTTCTCAGAACAAAACTTCGTAATGGTTTCGTTTAATAAGTTTTTTTGGACCAAGAAGAAAAAAATTAGTTTTCATTTACTCAAATCATTTTGAGTGTATGTAATGGGGGACTTTCTTCTTCTTCGAATTGTATGAGTCAATTATCAGATACTTCGACTTCTCAGGTGTTTGTTACCTGAAGTCATGACTCCGGCCAAATGAATACTGATATGAAATAGCAATTGTTTCAATTTTACGATGAAAACATCCTTGATTTCATATAAAGGTATTTTTGTTTCTTTTACGTCATTCACACAATTCAATGCAATATATATATATATATATATATATATATATATATATATATAATGAAAAAATGGATTAGTTACACAAATACGTTTTAGTATGTGTTCTCTTCGGGCTCCCTGGATAGAAAACATTCTTCTTATTCTACTTATATTTCTTCCTTTTGTCTTTTAATCGTTTAGTTGTTGTTGTATCTTTGTGTTCCATCTTTTATAAAGGAAATAGTTTTGTGTCTTGTGGGAAATCATTTGGGATGCTTCAGGCACATCAATGTGTTGTTAATCTATCAGCTCTTTATGGTATATTTCTTCAAAAGTAGTATTCTCTCCGTACTTCTATCTGCCCCCAACCCCAGGGTTAAGTTAACTTCCAGAAGCTTTTACTTGTTTATGTTTAATTCTTGATTGCAATACGGTTGTCCTAAAGGGGCTGAGGTTGGATAATACTAATAATAAACTCCGAAAATATAGGACTCTACCAAAACGATTGTTTACTAATTGTACGAAATAGCAGTGCGCAAAAAAAGAATACTTTATTAGAGAAATGAGAAAATTAATCCAAAATTAAAATAGAGGCCAACATAAAAATAGTTTTCTTTAGATGTAACTTTCAATCTAAATGATAACACCCCCAAACTACATGGGGAAGAACAATAAAAAAAATCATCAGCACAAAATCCAATTGCCAAATCAAAATCATTATATAAATCCCCAAATCAGTGGAAACTAAGGTAATATTCATTCCCCGAAACAAAATGATTGAAAATGTTCGGAAATATGCACTAAGCCCTGGCTTTAATTACGATGGAAAGATTTAATACAATTGAGTAAAACACAGCAACCACATTAAAGAGCAGAGGCAGCAAATCATTTTGTATAGACAGCCATTTGACAAAAACAAAAATCAACGTAGGGAAAATCTTCCTTGAACTGATATAAAAACACTTCCCCCAATCAAACCAGTGTGTGAAATATTTAACGAGGACAAACTCAAAATTAGTTATAGTGTTTGGACACTGCACCATAATGAAACATAACAATAGAGTAATAAAAGATGATACTGGTAAAGAAAATGCAAATCAACCAGACTTTAACTGTTTAAAAAGCACATATTTCACATCAAATATTGTGCATCAAACTAAAATATCAATCTCTTAGAAGCTTAGTATTATGTAGGAATATCAAAAAGACCTTTCAAATCAAGATTAGCTAACCATACATCATTTTTTACAAATGATAAATACGAAAACCATACATAACTATCCACACAATATTGGCGCTTAAGAGACAGCAACCTCACGCCCACAGTAAAATATCAAAACAAAAACATATAAACCAGATCATTAGAACCCCACGGTACTTGCACTTAAATGAGAAATTTGAAATCCTCATCTTCATTAAAAAACAAAAACAGACTTACCAAATAGAAAAAATAAAGTACTTGTAAAATATCAGTACTGCCAAGGATTTCTATTGAAAAAACTTTTAACACCCCATTTATAGATATGCAAAAATCAACCGCCATCCCATTTTCCCGTTATTAACGATAACGGCCACAGTATCATTAACATTATTGTTAGTTTTTCCAATCACTAATCCAAACACCGGTTCCTCTTAGGTGTATAGATATAAGCCAACCAAGTTTAAACAGAAGAATTAAACATGAACATTTAAAGTCATGTTAAAGTGAACCTGAACACCGGGGGCTGATAGAAATAGGAAAAGAATATCCCTATGTGGAGAAATATACCACAAAGAGCTGATTAACCACACACTGATAAAGCAAATGCCTGAAACATCCCTAGTAATTTAAAACAGCCAGTCACAAACCTATATGTCTATGGAAGATAAGATACGAACAGAGAACCGTGGAAAAGGAAGAAAAAAATACAAATAGAATGAGAAGAATGCTTTTCCCCCGGGATATCCTGAATAGGGATCCAAAATAAATCGAATCAAGAAGCCCAAACAATGCAGGGACAAAAACGTATTCGTGGAGCAAATCTATAATTCCATCATATTTCATCCTCTGCACTAACTGAACTGAATGTTGAGTGTATTGAACACATCAAGAAATGAACAAAACACACATCAGATATTAAATTATTGATTTTTACTCATACATCAAAAATATACATTGTCAGAAGCTTAACAGATTTAACCACCATGTTTAACATTACAAAACTTTTTCCAGAAGATTCCATTTATATATGTATAGTCAGGTGGAAATTCAGTTACCATCCCCACAAGAAAATAAGTTGTTGGAATTTTTCATTTTCCTTTATTTTGGCATCCTTAGGCCATGTTGTCATTTTCTCTGGATGCAAACATCAGAAATAGGCAGTTGCTATTTTTCTATTTGCATTATTCTTATCATAATGTATGACATCATGCTCTGCAGTGATTTCACTCATCATTCACATCGTAAAACACATTTATGAAATACAACCAACCATAATGATGAAAAAAAAATGGCAGTTCTCCATGATATGCATGATAAGTTTTGAGTGAAGGAGGAGTTATCAAATTTGGAGGCAGATCCAGGAATTCGTTTTTGAGTGGGGAATATTTCCCGATTTTTCACAATTCTGTTTTTGTTCCTATTTGTCTACACCATATGTGCAAATAACTTTCAAAAGATTTCGATGAAACGATATGAGATATTGAAGAAAGGAGAACCCCAGGAAGGTAAAAAAAGAAAAGAAGTGATCAAACATAATGTTTGATCCAGGAATTTATTACTGATTTAGAAATATTTTTGTGTTTGGTTTCTCACATTCACTCCTGTCTTTGTACATAATAATTCGAAAATTAACTTCAAAGAAATTCGATGAAAACTTGAACCAGTCTGTTACGAAAAGTTTACATTTTAGGATGGATCCTACAATCTGTTTTCGATTGAAATATATTTTTCCGTGTAAATATTTCATTAATTTCTGGATTTGCTCAGGTCTCTTTGCACTGCATCTCTAAGAGTTTTCAAGAGATTTTAATGAAATAATTATAAGTCCATTAGTTGTCCGCCATTCTTGCAACATGAGCCCACAGCCATTTGAGATTTTTAGTGGATTCTATGATGTCCCTGACTCCTGTCTCCTTCATGATGTACTGTGCTGTCTTTTGGTCTCTCCATGTAAAGCCCATCATAATCCTTTCATGTGCACATTGCATGGTTCTCAATTGGTGAATTTGTCTCTTGGCTAGGTTCCATGTTCCAGCTACATAAGTGACTATTGGAAGGATGCATTGGTTGTACACCCTTCTTTTAGGATTAATGGGATCTTCTTGTTTTTTAAGTTTGAGCTTGCTCTGCCAAAGGCTTGCTATCATTTTGTGATTCTTAGCTTAATTCCTTCTTTGAAAGGCCTCATGGAGATTTGTTGCCCTAGGTAGATGTAATGATCTACTTTCTCCAGTTTTGTGTCTTCGATTTTGATCCTAGTGTTTTTATCTCCGATTTGGTTGTTGCACATGATCTTTGTCTTGCTGAAGTTCATGTGTAGACCAACTTTCTTGCTGTTTCCATTCAGTTCATCTTGCGTTACTTGGACATCGTGTAAGTTCTCTGCAAAAAGGGCAATGTCGTCTGTCAATCTGAAGTTGCTCAGATATTTGCTCTCAAATTTTGATTCCAGCACTTGCCCAGTTTAGACTTCTGAAGATCAACTCGAGGCAGGCTGTGAAGTGTACAGGTGAACTGGTATCACCTTGTCTTACCACTTTCTGGAGTTAAAAGGCCTTCAAGTTCATAACACTCTACAAAGCCTGGTTGATGAAGAATATCATTTATTTAATCACAAACAAGTGATATTTGTAAGCTATGGCCAAATGAAGAGGGTAGACAAAAGAGCAAGGTGTTGTAGCTGATATGATATCTTGAGCAATGGAAGCACATCCTCAATGGACGGAAATTTGGTCCCTAGCCATTGATCGTGAAGAAAACGGCTCGTTTCCCTATAGAATAAGGGGCAAAAATATGTCTTCAGAGCTCAAGAAAGAGGAGTAAGTACCTTATAAGCTCAAAATGTCTATCTTGCCACGAAAATCATCAATGATTACGTAATCTCCATGACTTTCGATAAGCTTTTGCTTCAGATGATTTCAGGGGCAGACCCTACATACTTAAATAAACACTTAAAAGGTCCTGAAGCCACAAGAAAGTCTACTGACACAGTTTTATCTTCCAAGTTGGCATAAAAATTATTTGAGCAATTTGTCACAGTTTGATCAGGGTCCTCCATTTTCTTCTAGCATGTTCTCTGATGGGAATCATCTTTTTTTGTCTTTATAAAAAATTGACATGGATCTGTGATAGTTCGATTCGCCTGCAATTAAATCACATTGCCTGGCAATCTGACCACGAATCTGGAGACCCCACTCATCGTTTAATTTTAATGTCTTCTTTTCCCAATTAACTTTCCAATCAATGCACTTGACAGAAATTAGTTCATTATGTTCATCCATGCGACATCAAAAGATGGAAACGAGTGGGCCTCGGTTTAAGGCACAAAACAAGCAGTCTGCTTTGATGTTTAATTTTACAATATTGGTCGAACGCTATCTTGCCGTAGAGGATTCAGGAGGCTGGGTATCTGAACACGTGGTTTTGTGTACTATAGCTGATTCTATCCCTCCGTTTTCTGTAGAGTTTTTCCAATAATTAACATGCATAACAACAGATTTAAGCTTAGATAATTGATCCTGTACACCATATTTCAGTGTTCACTGCAGCTTATGATATTCAGTGAAGTGTCAACAGGTTTTGTATCCCTGTCATGAAGACAGAGAAAACAATAATCTGATAGTTTAATAGCAGCGAACAAAAGCTGTTTAATTAAAACTCTGACACCTTCGATACGTTTACAATTTTGACATTGTATCTTTGTTGTTTTTTTTTTATCTCAGTAATCTTAATGAGCTTACGGTTATAAATGGCAATATTTTTCGAAAAAGTTGAGTTTGAAAGGCTGTTGTTCTTTGTTACTGAAATAAAGTTTTTGAAAAAAGAATTGTTTGATGAAAAGAAAGTCACTGGTTGATATGGTACAGTTCAGTGTGTATGTTTTTGCGTGTGCATGAGTGAATCTGTGATATTTGTAAATTCATGCGTGTGTTTACAAAGTCTTACAACTCGCCTTGATGTTGTTTTATCTCAATTGTATCTCCATGCGTGTAAAAGTTGATGTTGTGTCTGTGAATGAAGAATCATTCTAAGGCCAAGAGACTTTAATTTTTCGAAACTTATTGTCTACAGTTAGTCAGAAAGGTGTATCAATAATTCGACTGTATCATACACGATGATCTTCAGCTTGTTTTTCTGTTGACCAGAAAAGCATCATTCACTGTTAATTGCTCTTTCAAAGAGGTGTTATTTTAATAAAGCACGGGGGTTTGTTCTAAATGCTTCTGAGCTGATCCCTGACTGTCATTGTGCACGGTGAAACTTACCAACACATAAATAGATAGATAATTTAGAGGGGTAATTTTGAATTATCCCCCGCTAAAATAATAGGGGCACTCAAAAATGAGGTCAGAAAAAAAAAGCATTTTGAAAAAAATTCATCCACTACAATTTGTACTGTACATTATTATACGAACACCAATGATCCGTGGCTCCCAGGTTGGAAACCATTGTATTAAATGTTGGAAGCAAGCTTCAAAAAGACAGCCAAATCTCCTCTTAAACACTGTAAAAGGGGGTTTTATCTTGTCTTAGATACGCATATCTTGCATTCTTAGTGAAATAGATCCCAAATTATCTCAACTATTAGGCTATCCACGCTCAGCCATTTTATCAAATACCTATTCTCTGAAATCGATGGACTTTCCATGTTTTTCTATAACATCTCCCTTAACTATATATCTGTTTTCATTGTGATGTGGTTTTGTTCATGGCTCACGTGATAATTCTGACTAATTTTACTGGACTATATTTACAAGGTATCATTTAAACAGATTTGGCTGCTACAGAGCCCATCTTAACTCTTCTTCTATTCCAATTGTATATATATGATAAATTGATTTGTAGACTTCTTATTACGTCTACGAAAAAAATGTTGTTTTTTGATCCTCGTCCTAAATAGGTCTTAATGTGGACTTTGATTTGCAATAAAAATTTATGCTGAATTGATACCTGATCATTTTGATACAGGCTTTTCTAGAGATTCATCATCATCATCAGTCTTTTAGCGTCCGTCGTTTGACATAGACCTTCCCCAGGATTTGTCACACTTCTCTATCATGGGCGTCACGGAGCCAGTACTTCCTGAACTTGTCTAGTTCATCTCTCCATCTAATATTTTGCCGGCCTCGGTTGCGCATATGGTCTCGGGGAATCCATGTTGTGAGTCGTGATGTCCATCGATTGTCAGCCATTCTTGCAACATGGCCAGCCCACCGCCATTTGAGATTTTTTATGGATTCTATGATGTCTCTAACTCTTGTCTTTTCCCGGATGTGTTGTGCTGTTTTGTGGTCTCTCCATGTGAGGCCCAGCATTATTCTTTCATGTGCACGTTGCATGGTTCTCAGCTTACGGGTCTGTTTCTTGGTTAAGTTCCATGTTTCAGCTCCATAAGTGACTATTGGGAGGATGCATTGGTTATACACCCTTCTCTTTAGGATTAGTGGGATCTTATTATTTTTGAAGGTTGAGCTAGCTCTGCCAAAGGCTTGCCATCCTAGTGTGATTCTTCGCTTGATTTCTTCTTCTTTTGAGGGTCTCATGGAGATTCGTTGCCCTAGGTAGATGTAGTGGTCTACTTTCTCGAGTTCTGTGTCCTCGATTTCGATCTTAGTGTTCTTATCTCCAATGTGGTTGTTGCACATGATCTTCGTCTTGCTGAAGTTCATGTGCAGGCCGACTTTCTTGCTCTCCTCATTTAGTTCATCTATCATTAGTTGGAGGTCGTGTAGGTTCTCTGCGAAAAGGGCTATGTCGTCTGCGAGTCCAGCAAAATAGGAGTGGAGTAACCGAATCATTAATCATTGATCACCACTTCTACCAATTCTTCAATCGATCAGCCCCAACATGGCATGCTGCCAAAAGACCTTGTGCACATTGTGGTTTCTATTGAGAGACTACTTAGATCTGTTCATGAAAATGTTTATGCTTAAAACAGTTTCCAATAATTTCATCCTTGAATAAGTCACCATTTGCTGCTAGTTGACAAAAAGGTCTGTATGAAAACGTTAAAGTAGTTTCTTCCAATTTATTCTCATTATTGGATAAAGTGTAGTAATTGAAACAAAAACACATTTCTATATTAAGACTAGGCGGGTGATGATTTATCTTTTTTGTTCGCGTCAGTTGTATGCCTTTAATTTCTTCTTTCGGTTAAATATTTTGAGGGACCAAGATTTGAAACATCCAAAAAATTACTCCTTAGGTTCTAGCTGAGTGATCAATTTCATAAGGCAATGCTTGTTTTGATTGAAGTAAGAATGGCCCTATCTGTTTAAAAACATCTTTCATATATCTTTATAACAAACAGTTTTATTTATTTACTAGTTCTTCAGTTTGTGATTTTGAAATAGAATAGCTCTCTTAACTTTCATTACCCAGATGAATTTTCATAGGAGTTTTATTCTGAAATATGCGTAAACAGAAGAAAATATTTGGCGAGGGGACCTTCACTTAATTGCTGTCCTTCAATTCCTTAGGATATCTTGAATTAGATAAAAAGAAAAAATTAAAAAATGAATATTTGTTGATTTTTCGAAACTATACTTATTTCAGACTCTTTATCTTTATTTTATTAAGTTGTTGGATGATGAAAGTTTACGATCAAAATTGTAATGGATCAATTTATTATTTTGACATCGAATAGAGGAACTGATCTTTCATGTCACATTTTGTGATATATCTATTTAGATATACACACATAAATGAATTTATTGCAACTTCAATCGTAAACTTTCATTTTTTTTTTGAAAATAACAATTATTCCTGGGTGTTTAATTTTTTTTCCTCAAACAAGAAAAAAAGCATACGTTAGTTAATTAAGCTGCCAAAATTCAAATCAGGAATCTATCCAAATACCCGGAGATTTTTGGCTGGACCAAGTAAACAGAGAGGGCACATATTATCTAATATCGGTTTTCATCGAGTATTCAATGTGAATTAATGTATATGTTCCAACATTTCTATCATAACCAATGATTAAATGGCCATGAAAGAGAAAATTCTTTACTTTTCATGTAAAACCGTTTGGTTAGTTCGGTGTCCGTAGAGGCTACTTAAAACCCATTTTGAAGACTATTATAATACATAATATCTTATTTCCAACTCACCAGTGTTCTTAATTGTATGCGAAACCAATTTTAAAGGTCACCTCTTCGATTTAAATTCCATAAACGTTAGTTGGATGTCAATAAAAGCTGATAGATAATGAAAGCAAATAATAAAATCCATCGATTAGACAGTCGGCTGCCAATTTAGTAGAATCGTAATATCATGTATCTCCCCAGCTACTTTGGGAAGACTTAAAGATGGAATAAATGATCTGCGATTATAAGATTCATCACGGTAAATGTAATTTAATGAATGTAAAGGAACGTCAGATTTCAAACCAGCTGCTTTTATAAACTGTAGGTACCTTATAAATAGTGCGGCATAACAAACTAGTTCTGATAATATAGTAAAAATACTTCACTTATAATTGAGATGTCAGTGGGGTGGTCGTTCTCGAACTAGTTTGACTAAACCATTCACTAGCATAATTGGTTTTTCGGGACTTCAATATTATGGCTTTGTTCAAGACTGAGCAGAACCCAACGGGAAAGTAGTGATTAGAAAGCGTATTTATATTACATGATCAATTTTAATCAGTTAACCCAATTTTTCCCTCGTCATTACTTATGATTCAGTGGCAAATATTCATCACATGCCTGGAGCACTGTACATTAGAAACATCATATCATATTTCACTTAATAATTGCATGTCAGGCTATCGAATTATTGATCAACGATCGTATTTCAACTGGACAATTTATTAGAAACTTTTTTGAAATAACAAAAAATGAATTTAATTACAGCTAAAATACATGAGAAAAAATTGAGATAATAATTGAGGAAGAAAATTTTTCTTCAATGAAAAGGTCAAATCAAAATTCAGCTAACAACAACTACATATCAGGCCATCGAATTATTGATCAACGCTCGTATTTCAACGGAAGTATTTCATCAGAAACTTTTTTAAAAGAACAAAAAATAAGCTTAATTGCAGCTAAAATAGATGATAAAAATAATGGAGATAATAATTGAAAAAGAATGCTTTTTTAATGAAAAGGTTAGATCAAAATTCAACTAACAACTACATGTCAGGCTATCGAATTATTGATCAACTCCCATATTTCAACGGAACAATTTCATCTTGACCTTTTAAAAAATTGGGCTTAGCAACAGCTAAAATGCACGAGAAAAAATACATCGATATGATAATTGGGGAAACAATTATCTTCTTAATGAGAAGGTCAGATCATAATTCAGCTAACAACAACATGTCAGGCTATCAAATTATTGATCAGTGTTCGTATTTCGCTGCAACAATTTCATCTGAAACTTAGAGAAAAGGCAAAAACAGAATTGAGCTTAAGTAAAAGGTGTGAGAGAAAATATATCAAGATAATCATTGGAGAAACGACTTTTTGTCACCAATAGGTGTTTTCATTATTATCCATCAGTCATTTTATCCTACTTGATTGATTGCTTTTTTAAGAGCTTTGTTAAACCAAATAGCTAAATAAAAATGAAACAGACACTATCACAAGAGACAATCGAGTAGTTTTTATTGTGTTTAAAATGTTTGGGCCTAAATTGAATCGATAAGCTATGAAATTCATCAGCTTCAATAATTTCCGGGTTTTATATTAAGAAAAGATGACGGGCTGATTGACATTGTAGAACTAAGACGATTCAACACCGACGATTCAGTGACAATAATCCATAGCATGACATCAAAATAAAAAGTATAGAATTGAAAGAATTTTCAAGGTACAAAAGTTATATTTATTTATCATCGTGATCCCGTTCTCTACGATTCTGGACAGTTTGATCTATACTTTTGATGTAGAATCATTGATTGGACTGGAAAGACTCACGTGTCACTTTAGTTATCCTTTTCGATGCATAGATGAGCCAACCCTTTCATGAAGATTCAACAGTTATTGCTTCAATGCTGTTAATGCTGGAGCAACCCATGGCTATGACATTTCCTACGGACCTTTCTCGACAGGGATTTAAAGTTTGAGTCTTCTACTTCAATGGATGGAACATCACTGCTTGGCACTTAATCTACCGCTCAAAACGCCTACTGAAGAGAATTCTAGTAGCCATTAAATTTGATGATTCAGTATTTCAGTGTCATTTTCCAAGTGATAAATTAAAATGCTAGTTAGGCATGGGTGACCTGTCATAAATATCCGCTGTCTCAAGTCATTCTGTTTTTCACTGTTTTTTTTTTCTATCAATCATAGTGCTAAACTATTGTAATCGGATAAATTGCAGTATTGCAATTTTCTAAGGCGTTCCATAGCTGAAGATATATGAATTTTTTCTTTATACTTATATACTTAAATCCTATTAAAGAGATATACATTTGCACCGTTCAATCAACCCAACAAACACATACACTTATATATAAAAAGCTTAGAATAGCCTGAAGAGCCATGGAAAGAACAATTATAGGGAAGACTGAAATAGAAAAATGCTAACTTAGATCAGAACAAAGGCTAGAGTGGAGGATACAGTAATGGCAACAAAAATGGAAATGGTCTCGACATTTGGCTAAAAAAGAAAAAAAATGATAACAGACTTAGCAAACTACCAATCTATTGATACCCATGAAACAGTAAGCGCAGTAAGAAAAGACCAGATACAAAATCGACTAATGAGATAGAAAGGTTTGCCGGTAGAACATGGCAATATTTAGCATAATCGCAGTTGTGTAGGAAAATATGGTAATGGCCTTTTTCCAGCAGTGCACCGATGATGATGATGATGATGATGATGATGATGATGATGATGATATATAAGATGCTATATCGGTATTCAAGTAATTTGACCGTGAAAAAAGTTACTTATGCTAATACCATGTTTCCAACGTCTTCTTTAAAGTTGATTGCGTTGACATGTCTACTGCAATCTCAGGAAGGTAAACGCTCACAACAAATGACAACAAGAAATCGGAGCAACATTTGCTTTGTGAACACCGATCTAATTCCCCAAACTCTGTGCCTTTGTATGTGTGCCTGTGTGTATTTCTGTATGTTCTCAGTGCCCTTTCTGAGGTTGATGTAACCTTGGGGTTATTCAGGCTGTCAACCCCGGTGTTGACAACTCAAAAAAAACAAAAACGTGCTGAATCGACTTAAGAAAATGGAAGGAAAAAAAACCCACCTAAACTCGGTAACAAAAAATGTTAGCCTTTATATGGCAATTTTCAATACTTGAAAATAGCTAGATTCATCAACAATGGCTAAAAAAATCGCTGAAAAATAGCGATTGATATTGCTGTAAATTTTGGATTTTCGCATTGCCAAAACATGTTGGCGTCACCTCTCTAATGGTGTCACCGGTTGTGGGTACCCCTGTCAGTATTTCAATGAGGATGAACATGTAATAATTTTAGTTTCAACTCACTGCTTTGTTATCAACGTGATTTTCTTGCGTCCAGTTTCATCATGATGACGAGTTTTACCATTGTCTGTCATCATTAAATTGCACGAATATAAATAAAATGGAAACATTATTATGATGATGCATAGGCTATTCCAGGCTCTTCCACTTCTAGATTCAACTGACTACTCCCTCGGGTAAAAAAGGGAATATGCACCTGCAAAGTGATGCATTTTCTCTTTTCAATAGATTGTATTTGATAATTCTCAGTTTGTTTTTTGGGGGGTTTTTTGGACATTTTTTGGCGAAATAATTGGATCGCTGGGATATTTCATGCCCGATTATTAAAACTGAAATGAACAGAGCAACCTATTTTCGTATCATATTTTGCATCTTTTTGTCAAATGTGCTTTACTTTTTCTTCGATCATACGTGCAGTGGAGATGTGGGAAGAAGAGGAGTGCAGTACTTGGACGTAAGTTGAACGAGCTTAAAAAATACGAATAATATTGAAAAATGGGAAAAATACTTTAACTGCTTGTATTGTTTCCTTTTGGAAAGAAAATATAGTTCCACCTGAATTTTTTTCTTCTCCATGATTCTGCAATAAGTTTATTTACTTGCATATTAACAAATATAACATGTAAACTGTTCTAAAAACGAAGCATATTAAAGTAGAAAAAAAAGCCATGCTATTTCGGAGTGTGTATGACCAAAATAGGAAAAACCTTCATCATTAATACCTGTAGAGTGCTTGAAAACACCTCTCTTAAGGTTCTTGCTGCAATCTCCTAAGATAAAATAAAAGCAATAGAAAGAGAAAAAGAGGAGAGAGAAAGAAACTGAATGTTAGGCAAATATTAACAGACAAAGATGAATACATACATACACGCTCAGATTGATAAATATATGGCTAGATATGAACTGACTAAACTAGTTTAATTAACAGTATATAAGACTGAAACATTCAAATGGTAATGGTGGCTATACTTATTGTACCATAGTACGCTGTTTGGCAATCCAAACCGACTTATTCATTGTGGTAATTGATTTTATTGACTAATATTGTCAATGCTGACTTTGATCGGTTCAGAAAGTCGTTGGCCGCACTTTTTGATACCTAGGGACATCTGGAGACCACATATCGAGAAGAAAATATGTGCACTGATCTAACTCATTCACTTTTTTTGTTAGGCAAGTGAACTTTGTTAACAGGCAGTTCGTCGAATTGAGGATGATCAATAAAAGGAATTGAAAAAAAAGGGGATCACTGTATGACTGGCTTCTCTAGACTTTTATCGGGCAGTGATCACTGAAAAACGTCGGGGAAAGAAACCAAGCCTGAATGCTACCTGATATACATCAGCAAACACATTTGCAAAATGAAACCACAACCAAAGACATATTTTGAGAGGTAATTTTAAAAAGGGAACATCTAGTGAAACGTTTTTTCCTAAACATTTTAAGAAGAGAATGATGACAATTTCAACCCTTCAGTTTCATTAGTTCAGTGTGTACATGGATTAAATATTGAGCGAACCAGCCATCCAGACAGACATAAACACTGAAGAAAGCTGTGTTGACAGTTTGAATTATAATAAGCACCCGATTCTAAAGCAAATACAACAGACAGCTTTGAAGAGGAGATAAAGTTTGTGGTGCGTGATTGTTTATTCTATTCACGAAAAGGGAAAGACCGGCACATTCATAGCTTAAGAAAGATCTACTCCCACTTGCATTGAAACTTGCAAAAAAATAATCGCCAGCAGAACTGTTGTTTCCGTGGATGAGGCGATAGAAGAAGATGTTGCAGAAGGAAGTTGATGAATCGACAATCGACAATATGGGATACACTATGGGAAATCTTGATACAAGAAGGATCAAGCGACTTCCCTATAGGGAAATCCACGGATTGAAATATGTTATACTTCAAAGATAGCCCCCGAAAGATGTTAAGGTTTCAGGACAAACAGGATAAGATTGGCTACATATAATTCTATGAAAAAAATCTGGAGTAGATGAAAAAGCTTATGAATCAGTCGTTGACTATTAATTCTTACATCAGTGGTTTTTTACTGCAGATCATACAGAGCTTAATCATCATCATCACCACCATCATCATCATCATCATCAGTCTTTTAACGTCCGTCGTTGGACATAGACCTTCCCCAGGATTTGCCACACTTGTGAATAATATCATATTGAAAGGAAATTGGGACTATATCATCCACGTTTAAAGTATCTTTCTGTAAACCCTGATGATATTATGTTTAATAACATCGTAATATGTGAAAAGTTGAGAATCAAGATAAGAAATACAGAAGTTATCAATTATTTATTGCATGACGAAAGTCCATAAAAATTCCATAAGTGTTTGGTTTATTGTAACCTCTAGAGTTGGTAGTACTAAACTCTTTATCAAAGCTGTTTCCAATTTTTTTCATTCAATATACAATCAGATACGAGAATTCTATACTAAAAGTGGCTTCTTTAGTAATTCAGTTATTTTTTTATTTTATTTTTTTTTAATGTTCGTGATACAAAAATCGGATCTCACAAATACCCACAAATGGTATCTCAAACAACAAATTTAGTAGTCTTCAAGCAAAGATTCCTCGTGAAAATCTTATCAGAAAATGAAATAAAATAGAAGACTTGGCATTTTGAAGATGAAAAAATTAGTGTATTGGGTTTGCTAACTCTAAAGCTTTCTAGTGTCCAGACTTTTTGTGTCCTACCTCTAATGTGATTGTTAGCCATCTTATTGGGGAATGCTACTTTAAAATAAGTGATAAATCATTCGATCAGATTATAGGTATCCCTGGGGTATTGATCCTGTGCCTTTTTAGGCAAATTTGTGTTTACAAATACATAAAAATGTATTTATGTCACTTTTTATTAGAACTTATATAAAGCAAGTATGTGTATTTTTAGGTTTTACCCATTTTATGGATGACTTATATTCTCTTAATGATGGAGGTAAATTCAGAAAATTGTATAGTGCTATATTCTAAGGATTTTGAATTAAAATGTAAAAAAATGACACGCGAGCAATCTTCGGAGATTTGGATATTAAAATCAAGGATGGAATGTTTGTCGATTAGTCGTTTGATAAACGATATTCATTTCAGTTCCATGTCGTCCATATGCCATTTAGAACAAGTAATACATCATCCAATAGATTTTATGGAACTATGTTATCAAAATATTTTATGATGACGTGAACAACACTCAAATTTATTGATTTAATTACTAAAATTGTTTGTTTAGTTGTAGAAATGGCGAAAGCGGCTAAATCAGAAAGATTTTTTTGAAATTTGATAAAACCATGACTAGACATCCTGATCCCTTTTAAAACCTATCAGCTTGACCCTGATGAAATGATTTCAAGAATTAAAGGATATGTTAACGAAAGTATAAAATTGAGTGATTGAATAACGTATATTAGATTAAATAATTTGTATTATTGTCAGAGTGATTACGTAACCAAAAGAGATGGATTTGATCTTTGTCAGTGTGAAAGATAATTGTATCGACTAAAACTGGGGGGATGGGGAAAAATTTGGCCCTGGCCCATTTGTCTGACTGATAGGTAGTTGGGCAGGATGGTAGATTGAGCTTGAAATGCCAAGTAATAAATTGTGTGAGCATATTAATGGTATAGACGTTAGAGGTGTTACTGCCGGTTAGAATCTGGTTTCGTTTCAACCACGTATATAATTCTAAGGAAAAAAATTGATTGAAGCAAGATGATGTGCGACGTGGAAAATCAAATTTGATATAAGTGAAAGAAATTCTCAGTTGAATATCTTAGCGGAAAATTAACTCAAAGATGTTTATCTATGCATTGAGTATTCTTAAAGATAATAGCATAAGTCAGTTTGCATGCAGCCCGAAATTGAAACTGACACAGCGGATATGATACTCAAATGGATGAACATTGTATAGAAATGGGGCAAACAAAGAGTCAGGTATGTTGTTATTATTACTGATCCCTCATCGTCAAATACATTTTCACATGCTCGGGTGTCATTTTGAAATAACTGCTCTGTTTTAAAATCTGCTAAGCTGTTACATAGTGAACAAGTGATGGTCACAAAAAGACAAAATTTACACACAGTGCCATGAAATCAATGTATGCGCAAAACATTACAAATCACCGAAGAAAAGTACATAAATTACATTACAAAGTGCCTGGAAATAAGTGAATAAAGTGACACAAAAATATTAGAAAATAGGTGTCTGATGTGCTTAATGCTTAAAGTTGTAAAGCTTTCGAGACTTTCTAGACATGTATATTTATATGCACATATGTATGCAAACTCATACGTATAAATATACATGTATTTCACATACATGCACTCACATATATATACATACCTGCACGTAATGAATAAAAAACACTGATGTATACACATACATATACACGCTAACATACACACACACACACACACATATATATATATATATATATATATATATATATATATATATATATATATATATATATATATATATATATACACACACATACACAAAACTGAATACAATTACATCCAACACATCTACTGCCACTCTGTTCTAGACTGCTACTCTGTCCACGTTGGATTCGAAACTAAGCTTATACAATCATACATATGTGAACCCCAACACACACACAAGTATATATATATATATATGTGTTTGTGTTTGATTGTGTACGTGTGTTTATATATTTATATCCACTAAGCCTAGCTTTGTCTGGGAGGAGGACAGAAGAATAGTCTTGAACAATATCACAGCAGATGTCTTACATAGTACAGTGTTCGAATATCTATTCATCAATCGATTTCTATGCATGTACATATCCGTGTACACGTTTACGCATATGTGTATATATGTATATATACATAAACGTGTATATATATATATATATATATATATATATATATATATATATATATATATATATATATATATATATGCGTATATCCATTTGTGAGTGTGTCTGCATGAGCATATATGCATGTGTATTTCTCAAAATGAAAAAATGACGGTTGATTTTTACGAGGCAGTATTTACTGATTTGAATGCTCAAAAATCGTCAATTATTGCCATAAAAGTAGCAACTTATATAAACTGCAGGGAACAATAAACTATGATTTGCTGTAATGTTGAATCTTTCCCGAAAAACACCAATTTCCAGCCTGGCACGGCCAAGGCTTCTCAGATTACCTGTCATATTGGATCACATTTTGATTCAAACTACCATACTTTGGTTTTATAATTTCATTTACTGACCAGAAGAATATGAAATTCTATTGAATTATGTTACTAAAAAATTGAAAGTCCATGTACACGTACTGATATTCAGTGAGAGTGCCACATTTTGCCCATGGCTTCATCTAATAACCAAAGTAATTCGTTTCTTTCTTTCTCTTCGACCAGAAGGAAATAGTCAAAGGAACAAAAAGTGAAAAGTCAGTACGATATTTTTGGAAATTGCTTCAATGTTCTGGAGAATATATCAGTTCCTTATATATGCGTTCATATACTAGGTGGTTGTAGGTAGATAATAGGATCGACCAAGCTGAAAAAAAAATATATATATAGAGAGAGAGAGAGAGAGAGAGAGAGACAGAGACAGAGAGAGACAGAGACAGAGATAGATAGATAGATAGATAGATAGATAGATAGATGGATAGATAGATAGATAGATAGATAGATATGAGCAGACAGAAGTAAGTATATACGACCAGTAAATCAAGACGGACGAAGAATCTGACGTGAACTGATACGAAATGATGGACACATATACAAACAGTCCGAATAACGTTGATAGAGAGTGGCTATCAAATATGGACGATATTTTATGAACAGACTTCGATAGATAGATAAGTAGATACATGCATACATATTTGGATAGATATATGTGGAAGATATATAGTCAGGAGCCGAAAGAGTCTGAAAGGTATATAGATAGATACTTCTTCCTTTATTCAAAAATAGAGATTTTTATATTAGATGCTCAAAAATGTCAGACATTCGATGGCAGTGTTTATCCTACGGGAATAAGCTTTTAAATCCATAGTATGTTCCTTCGCAATAAATCTTCCCCGAAAAGCTTTTAACCAGCTGTTATGTCATTTGTCATAAACCGAATTCAAAATCAATGCGGCTGCTTTACAAAATAGATAAAATAGAACTGTAAAACAAATAGAGATTCTCAGATAAGCAGGTTGCGCAAATTTATTGTAGTTGGCCAAGTCTACAGGGACTTTAATCTTTCTTTTGTGTCTTTAACTATCATGCTTAAAGATTTCAACCTTATATACCGAACTTTGTAACCTATCATCGTTATCATTTCTGTCCAACTCAGTTTGGGAATTTGGCTTTTTTCCAAATGTTTGTCTCCACATAATGTTTGGTGAGACGATTGTCAAATACAACAAACATGTTGAGGACAAAGACATAGCAACCACAATCGGTAATATAGAGCTAAAAGAACTGTTCCATTTACCGTGGACAACCGATGTCCATCAAACTATAGAAAAAGTAATCAAGCGAAGAATCAATCTGGATTGACAGGATCTCGGCAGAGCAAGCTCACTCTTCAATAAAAAAGATTCCCATTAGTCCTGAAGAGAAGTCACTGATGGAACTGGAACATGGAACTTGACCAAAAGATTGGCTATAAAACTGAGAACCATGAACGGACACAGGAGAGAATCATGTTCAAAATCATATGAAGAGATCATGAAAAATCTATTGCGATGGAACATAAGTACAATATATATTAATGGAAGAACGAGAGTCAGAGATATCATAAAATCGATTCGGAAACCTCAAATGGCAATGGTCAGGCCACGTCGCAAGAATGGCAGACAAACACTGGACCTCACGTCTCACAGAGATCATTTGCGAAATTGTGGTAGGCATGAAATTATATGGTGTGACAGACTAGACAAATTTAATAAGTATTGGCTCCACCACGCCCATCATGGAGAGGCATGGCGAAGGGAAAGTCTATATTTTCGGCTGATGACCATTATGCAAGTTGTTTGATATACAGTCGACGAATGATTGCAACACCGTATGAACGTTGACCAATGTTTTCCAGCGAGTGAAAGTGAAATGCATACATATATGTACATACAAACGGTAAATATTATACTGTGCCATGGGAAGTAACAAGTCTTACTCAGATGATGAAACTGTACGACACGTGCATTCAATTGTTATTTATTCTAATCCAAAAATATTCTCATCATAAAGTGTACTGAAGTAACAAGTAACGACGTATTTTAAAAAACGGTCTGGTATTGTTATTGTTATATGCATGTCAAAAGTGGGCAGTTTCAAATTTTCTGCAAATTCGTGTGGAATCGATTTGTCTGATTTTATGTCTTTTCAAGACACAAACAAATAACAAAAAGGAATCATCGGGAAGATAAAAAAACAACTTTAGATATTTATGATATAGCTGAATTTTTTGCTGTAGGTTTTAACTTCCTTAAGATTTATAAGTATTCATCAAACCTCCAGGCTTATATCCATGGAAATTTGAGAGTGTTATTGAGTGGTAGTGACTTGAGGTACCGTCTGCTCTCTTGTAGGTAAAGGAAAACTTTGTAGAACCACGGATCTGTGTTATCTGCGATATGACTAATAAACATTGAAAAATCGTCCGAATTCGCAGACTGATATAAGTCTGATCTTAGCAGTAGACGTTGAAGAATCGCTCCGTGTTTTTGGTTATTCGGAAGACCTGTCATGACACATCGATGTTATAAGATGTTAATATTGATGATGATAAAATGTTGAGCATTTGTATTCGGTTGGCCTGAATATTGCATCTCTATTACTCATTTTGTCGGGCAAGTCAGGGGTTGAAGAGTCAATTGCAAATATTTGCCAAACTCTCGATCATGAGCAAAGGATGATGGATTACGACACCTGGCAATAGCGTAGAGTATATTTCTACATCTCAATCTTCAACTCTCTTGCACACACACACACACACACACAGACTGACAGAGTCTGACAGACAGACAGGCACACAAACACGTGCATACATGTATATATGAGCACCGTATATATATATATATATATATATATATATATATATATGTGTGTGTGTGTGTGTGTGTGTGTGTGTGTTGTTCATACATTTTCATATAGATATACACTCTACTTCACTTTCCATACATATATGTGTATGATCTTTTCATACACATGTATATGTAGTGAACAATATTGGATGAGACAGGCTCAAGAGTAAAAGTACATGGAGGCTCCATTTGTAAAAAAAATTTTTGATTAATTAATTAGTATGCCTTACATGATGGTAAGGATTCCCAACTTTGGTCATATATGTGTACCTTTTAGTGGCCAAAGGGCTTCCGTATAAAACAAATTTAGCCTCAAATGTTTCACTTTGAAGTAAAAAGAAATCAAGATTCCTCGGAGGTCATAATGGTGAGTCCTGGCTTTATGGTGTCCGTGAAAAAAATCGTTGGGGTATTGTGGGATATTTTATTCGAAGTAGTTGCAGCGGTTATGGGTATTTTATTGGCTGTGTTGGTATGAGGGGTGGGCATTCTGGAGCATTAGTTGTACTAGGGTTCTGGATGGTAGTATAGTTTTAGACTGAGGTTACTTGGTTATTTGGGGTTGGGGTTATCTCTAATGTCAATCAAGATAGTGGAGTAAAGGAGTCTTATTTATGTATGATCAAATACCCTTCGAGGGATGTATGTTCTGTATCGTAAATTGTCATTGTAAGCATTCTGAAAAGTCTGATATATTTGAGTTGTACTGAAGAAATACCATGCATAGGTTTCAGTTGGTAAAGGTCTGTGTGACTGTATCAAGTTCCTGATATCGGACACCCACACACACACACACATATTGACAGACAGTCACACACGCACATTCAATTATTTATCTATTTTCCAATGAATGAATGGATGTATAATCATATAAAAATAATTATAAATGTGTTATATTACCTTGGAACTCCATTTGAAATGATATCGCGTTGTTATACGGTGATTATATCATTTGACCATAACAGCATAATTAGGATAAACAATTAAAGGAAATAAGGTTGTTAAAGGAATTACTACTGTGGGTAGCCACTCTAATGTAGCGTTGCTCTTACCTTGAGCTAAACAGCTACCGGTATTACAAAAGCTCAGATAACTACTTCAACACCAAATCCCCATCTTGTTCATACTTCATACACTGCCTATATCTACATCTCTCTCTCTCTCTCTCTGTTTGTCTGTCTGTCTGTCTGCATGTTTCTATCTCTCTCTTTCTCTCTCTCTCTCTCTTTCCAGACGATTACATTATTGAGAGAAATGATAATAAATGCGTTATATCACTATGGAGTTGAAGCTGGTATTCAGGCCTTTGTATTTCCGGTAGCTGTTTAGCTGAATGATTATAGCAACGCTAGGATGGAGTAACTGCGCTGTCGTTAGCATTCCCATTGGCATTACTGCTCTATTCAAGTTTTCATTCTATTTACGCTGTCTGGGCCAAATGATACATTCACTGTGTAGTAAGGAGAAATCATTTAGAATTGAGTTTCAATACTGCATCATATATATATATATATATATATATATATATATATATATATATAAGTATATGACATTTATTGATAGATGGGAACCGATTTGTGCAAGTACATAGATGCAAAGGGGAAGATTAGTTGATATAAAAAGTCTTTGGAAGAAAGGAAGAAAGAAAAAGACGTGCGGACACAGAGAGCTGAACAGAGACATTCAATGTCAGACAGATGGCTATATACAAACAGACTTCATATTCTACTTTTTCCCCCAATACTTTTCGTCTTCTCAACAGACGACCATATTCTGCAACATTCTTCTCTATCGAATGTTGGTATCGTCAGCCAATGTAAATCAGAATACTTGAACCACTATGTTTTTTTTCTCTTAAAACGTTGGGATGCCAAATTCTTTCAACTCTCGCTAATCACTCTTGACACTTGTATTTTTTCAGTCGTTCCTGCCAGTAACAAACCAATTAATTAGTATTTTTAATTTTGATATATTTGATACTTCCTCACCTTTTAATATTTATTCCGTGCGTGTATAAGTGTTTGTAGGTGTATGTATAGGAGTAAGTATTTGCGCTTTAAATAAATTAAACCTTTTTGATTTGATTAATTATCAGGGAAAATAATATTATGTTCTGATTTTTCCCTCTAATTCTCATCTTCCTTCTTTATTTCCCCCCTTTTTTCTTAGATATCAAGTTCAATTTCACCCTGCTATCCGAAAGTAAAACGCCTCCGTAATCTGAAACGCCGTACAGTGAAACAATTACCGATTATTTGTAGGACATTTTTTTTTAGTGTTCCCAGATGGAAAATAACCTTACATGAAATCATTGTCACGTTTGACAGTATTGCAAAGCATGCAAAAAAAGTATGGATTCAATTTTGAAAGGGTTTTACGAGTACTCACATAAAACCCTTTGATAGGAAAAAAGTGTGAGGCTAAACACTCAACCATGCTATTGTATTTCGAGGATTTCTCATCAGTCTCAGCCTGCAAGGAACCACGAGCTTTGATACCGAGACAAGCAGACGTAGAAGAAGATTATTTTGGGAGGTCTGACAATGGTAAAAAAAAATCTCACAGGAGTTATCTGTAATTGCCTCTTTGCTCCACGTCATTTCATATATCGGGGTAAATCTGAACTGATGTAGGTTTATGGCAAAGTGACGTGAATCAAACTTTCGAAAAGTGGGAAAGAACTGTAGTTATAATGAATCTTCCTAAATATTTTTTTTTGCGCTCTATATCCACACCAGCTCGCATTTTTATAGCATCTATCTTCCTGGACCCCTATCAATTTTATCCTTTTCAGCCTTCCCTGTTTGAATAATTTCCTCACATCTATTCTGCCTTCTCTCGAAAAGCATCCATCTCATTCTGTCAAGTTTCCCCTTGTGTATCAAAAACAAGAACAATCCTCACCAAATTCATGGGAATAGAATCTTCGCCAAACTGATAATTAAAAAATAACATTTCACTAACCTGATTTGAAAACGTGGTTGTCAGTCAGCCCTCTCATTCAATGAGCTAAACTGACAAGTGCTAAATACCTTCGAACTCATTTATTATATTTACAATGCAAAAGTGGTAGTAATCATCTTCAGTCAGATGATAACTTGGAGTGAAATTTGGCCCTAAAGCAGTCGGGTTTGTTTGTGTTCTTTCCTCTTCTGATGCATTTTCAAACCTAATAAATGATTTAGCTGGCAGTAATTCAACACTTGCATAACCCCAGTGAACGATTGTACCGCTTCTCCCCATTCTTATGTGTTTTCCCCGTCGACAATGTCTTCTACTTCTGTTGCAGTTCCATTCAAATCTTTCCTGGCCTTATCTCGTAAACAAATTCTACTTATTGTTTTCTACCCTTCATTTGGTGAAGAGAAACTGAGAAAATTACCCTTTCCCATTATTTCCCGCCATCTTAGCATAGATAATTAGTGAAAAAAACGGACGAATACTCCTTGAAGCTATTCGAATGGCTTCACACCTTTTGTGTCACATCTGACGTGTTATGCAAACTGTTGAATACACGTGCAGATATATGTGTGTGCATATATCCCTACATTCATTTTTTTTGCATTCATCAGTAAACATATACGAATATGCGTGCATTTTTATACCTCTTTTGTATATATACATATATTTACGTGTGCATTCGTTTATATATATATGTATATATATATATATATATATATATATATATATATATATATATGTATATGTATATGTATATATATATATATAAGTATTCATACATATATGTACATTTAAATATGTATGTATATTATATACATTTAAATATGTATGTATATATATACATATGTACATACATATACAAATACATGTATTATTGATGCGTTATTATATTTTGAAACCCTATTTTGAAATCACTATAAATATATCATTTGGCCTTGACAGTGTGAATAGAATAAGCAAGAAGGGAAAATAAGACTGCTGTGGGAATCAAACCTGTGATCGATAGGAAGCTGTTTCAACGTAGCGTTGCTTTTTCCATTTATTTAAACAGCCAGGCGGAAAAATGAAGGCCCAAATATTGTTGGGAGAAAGCAATTATCTCGAGTCGTCCGTCTGTGTGTCTGTGTTGGGAAAACCCAAGAAGGGATACAGCTGTTGACACCACATCATATTCGATGGGTCCCCAGTGAAATTCTTTTTTGAAAACCCTAAAATCGAAAAGATGTTTTCTAGTTGAGGGTTCAATTCACGATGTTCTGAGGCTATTAATGGAAGAGAAGGTTTATAGTCAGTTGGGCGCTTGAAATTCCCTCATCAAATTAGGATTTTACTTGATACCCTATCGACAATAACAACCCAAAGTAAATTGATCTCTTTTTGAGTCTGGTAGAGTTCATGCTTACTCAAAAAAAAAAAAAAATGACTATCCCTTTTTTGATTTACAAAATGTTACAGGAAATTCTGGTGACTTATTGGATAGCAACGCGAAAGATGTACTCGGTGATGCGAGTTCAAACCCGAGAGTTCCAAACTGAAATTGGAACTTTTACTGACGCCCTCCCATCCTACAAGCTATCAGTAAATTAGCGTATGGTGAAGTGAGTGACCAACACTTCGTGTGTCCATTACTTCCAAGTCTACTTCCCATATTGTAAACTCCGAGAAACTATCAGAGACGAATATAATTTGATAAGTGAGGCCTAAGCAAAGACGGCTGAAACCGTAACCAGCGTAAAGGCACGAATTCACTTTTGTAGATTAAACAGTATCTGATTTATAACTTGATATTTTATCATTTTCTTTTGAAAGCAATTTATTTAGTTCCTTAGTTAGATTCGGCAAAATTTTAGAAAAGCCCCAACGACGTTCATGCTTTCTTTTGCATATCAAGCTTCGAAGTTCAAGAAAAAACTATCTGCGTTTGCTTCTACATTTCCCCGATAATAGTGATCAGATTTCTATGTATCTATCTATCAAAATAATGCTTAATACAAAATCCTATTCATTTTATGTACATATGACCTCAAGCTAGCGAAAATGTTACATTATAGTCAATGTTACAGAATCAAGATAAGCCTGGGAAACAGTTTTGATCTCTTATTAGGATCATAGCTCTATTGAGTCCCTCCACAGGAACTATCTGGAAATCTTGACCGGATATATATATATATATATATATATATATATATATATATATATATATATATATATATATGTGTGTGTAAATGTATATATATATATATATATATATATATATATATATATATATGTATATATGTATGTAAATGTATATATATATATATATATATATACGTGTGTATGTGTGTGTGCATGTGTGTGATATATTCGTGCATGTATTTTTACTGCATAGAATCATCATTTGTTTTCCGATTGAACAAGATGAATGTGTCTATGGATATTGATCGTCAGATATTTTAGAATATAACAAAATTCACGTAACTATCATTCATTTAAACAATCAAAACAAAATGATGTATATTCAAACATAGATAAACATTTTGTTTTATTGCTGTGTACAACTGTTAGATACGAAAAAACAAAAACGAGCTCGATTGATATGAAGCCTGGGACGGGGTGGATGTGGGGTTAGTAAGTTTGCCTGGATGATTATTATTCCTCAAATGTGTTTGATCCTTTGGGGGGGGGGGTATCCAGCCCTTGTAGACTCTTTTAAAAATAAGTTTGGCTTCTTGAAAACTGTTTTGTAAAAAGGCGGCCAGGAAAGATTCAATGTCACAAAGTAATGGTCAGCGAGCTAGTTTTGCAGGCCAAAATTGCTTTAGGGAGTTCTTATCCTCACCGAGAGGCTTACGTCTGTTCTAGGCTAAGCTATCCTTGGTAATCATCCACAGATATGTGGATACAAGTGAAATTCTATGAGTGTATATGGACAGATAGTGCACATAAATTAGTCTCAAAAGTCAGATAAGTACAGACAACGATATCTTGTGAGTGTGTGTGTGTGTATGTATGTGTGTGTGTGTGTGAGTTTGTGTGTGTGTGCATGCGTCATCTCTTATTTCGTCAGAAATCTTATCTGAAATATCAATGGCTGTTAAGGTCACAACAAATTATATTATGCAGACGAAAGTTATCACTATATCAGAGCTTCTGCATAATCATATAGTACAGAAGTATGATAATTTACATAGACTAAAACAATTTGAATTCACTTTTAACAGTTTTTGAAGAGAGAGACAGGCTCTCTTCTGCAATAACAACAAAAGTGTATCTCCAATTTAAAAGAGATCTTTTGTTTAACTTAAGCCAGAATCGGATACTTAATTTTGTTCCCGAAACAAAAGAAAAATCTACCCAAACATTTACGATCAGTTTTGCCTTGTTGAGTACTCATCTTAGTTTGGTAAACATCTCTCTTTCACGGTGCTATCAGGACACCAGGTGTAGTATTAATCAGTTAGAATGATTATCAGCTGAATATTTTATGATAAAAATGACAGTTGTTTGAAAAAGTAATATCCAGCCTCAAAGACCACGGAAATATTGATTGGTGTTCAGATAATGCATTAATCATCAACAATAAATGATAAAGCCCCCGTTCATCCTTCTCTCTGATCGTTCCTATTTATTCTGACAATGTAAAGAAAGATCAGAATCTAGTTTAGGTTATATAATCGTCTATTGTAGATTTATAAACACTTCTCTACATTAAATTATGCTTATCATAACCCCAAAACGCTTACATTCATGTCTGACTATCCTTTTTTCAGTTTAAAAGTTTCAAATGGTGTGCCCCAACTTATAAAAATTAATCATTTGCCACGAATATTTAGCTTGTTAGCGCAGAAAATTATAAGATTGCATATAAACAGTCGGGAAACAGTAAGATATTTGATAGGTGATAAGCAACAAATCATTTTCTACGTATAACAGGTAGAATTCCATCTCTAGTTATTGTTTCGTACGGGTAGAATTACCTGGGTCAATGTGTATGGAATCATTGAATTGAATAAATATTTTTAAGTTATTATATGATCAATAAAACCAGTGAAAGTCGTGCTGTGTTTGCTCAATGAATCATACGGATAATTTTTTTAACGCTTTTTTTTGATAAATCAACAAAGAAAAGTTTCGGCCAATTTATTCAATAATCTTATCAATGAAGAATTGGTGTATTTGCTTGATAACTTCTTCAATGTAAATGTCAATTTATTTTTCATTCCTACTAATTAAGATTTCATATTTATTGCATAAATCTTACTTGTAGTGACACATAAACTTCTCATTAAAATATTTTTTCAGTTATGTCGATTAAAAGACGCATCAATTTTTTCTGAATAGAATACTTGAAATTTAAGAAAAGACACATGGTTTCAAAATTTCTGAAAATATTTTTTCTGATTTAAAAAAAAAATGCTTGAAAGAAAGTAAGTGTATTGCTGAAAATTCCTATCAAGTTTTCACCAATAAACGAGTGCAATATATCTTCTAACAATGAGACTTTCGCTGAAGAATGGAGGTGGAATCTGCACGCTGCTTTGCGCTCAAGAAAAGAAAAAAATAACGACCGAAATATTTTTTTTCTTTTTTGAATCGGATAACATATTTCCTTTTTTTTTTTTTTTCATGGGGTGCAATATAAGCCGGGTTCTTCTGGTTGAGAATCAATAGCTGTTTTAGCTTTTCTTTGGAAAGATCAAGATTCGCAAAATAAATCTGTACCGATGGAACTTTTGAATGCTCAGCTGACTTAATCTCTAAAATGACAGGAAAGAAGTCTCTATCGTAAAAGGTTAACAAAACTAAACGGTCGATTGATGCAGCGTTTAAACTCAGTGCGATTGAAAAAACACAAGATACGTATGAGGCTTCCAAAATAAACTAAAGGATTTATATGGCCCGGGGCCATTGCTCGTCTGGATAACCTCTCGATTCTTCAAACAGATTATCGACGATAAATCTCACAAACAGATATAAGACCTTAAACATTTTACTGACAAATAGAGATGGTCACATAAAATACATTAGCATCAAAAGTTGTAGGAATAACTATTCGAGACAAAAAATTGAAGTGATAGTTTGATGCAGAAGTTTCCAGCATTTCTGAAAAAAACATTCACCCGTATTAATGTATAACATTATTATCCAACAACTGAATTATCTAATTAGGATTTTTATTAACTTATGCTCACTTACAGCAGGACAATTTTCCGCTTAGAATAGGTTGCTTCAAAAATGTCCAGCATTTTTCATTGCATCATTAAAAGTAGTTATCCTCGAATTTGATGAACCTTTCTTTCTTTCACCTAAATTGTGTAATCCAACCTACAAGAGCAATTACATTTTTTATTCAATTATTATTTTTTTTTTTTAATATCCCCAAATTGCTAAAACTCAGAGAGTTTCGACAAACAATTTTCGACATACACCACTCAGTTCTATCTATTCCAGCAACGCAAGCCAAAAAGACTGTTCCATCCATGCAACACAAGTGATTCTAATTTATACGCGGGAGCTCAGCTCCATTTTATTCCCCTTTGAGCAATGAAAACGGCAATTGTAATCTTTTTTTCCATTCCAAAAAGGCATCGGTTGATTTTAGGCTCGGTATATTTAGGGTTATTGATTAAAGTTTGGGTTTAAGATTCCGGGTGAACGTTAGTGTTGGGCTTAAGATTAGGGTTAGGATTAAGTACTGATCTGAAATTCAGCGTCTGTCATTCAGTAGCTGAAACGTCAGCCACTTTAGAACTGGAAAAGTATCAATTGCCACGGAGACCACAACACTATCGGAACTCATCGTAACTTAGCTTACTAAACATCACTAGTCAATGAGTGCTTTTTCATGTTTTTTCATGCACCAGCGATAATCTCTGTTACGTTGATGTGTCTTGTTCCATCGACAATATTGCGTTTTAATCTCACTCCAGATGACAATAGCTGGTAGTGATACTTTAAAAATGATGATTGCGCAGTCCCGATGGAATGAAAATTAGATGAAGCTTTACAGGAAAAAAAGAAAGGGACTGAATAATCTCATAACATTCAGTTTTAGCCAGATAAAGATCGTTAGAGGGTCAACAACAAGTTTTCAGATTATCAATTCAAGCATTTTGAAAAATAATCATCAGTTTTCACAATACAATCAAGAAAAATGCCCTGCAAAAACATCACGTATGTTTGGTTAGACTTGGCGTCCACCTTTCCAGATATTGAATTAATCGAAAAGAGACGCTTTGAAGAATACTCATCATTTCAACAATACATGATCGATATTTATTCAATGATCATTGTTATAAGATTTCTTCGGAACAAAAGAACTTCAAGGTACTTCTAGTATGAAAAACAACACTATTTTGACAGCAATTTATCAAATCGTGTAAACAGTTTCGTCACGATAGATTTTGCCAAAGATTAAAAGTCATTGAGGAAGAAAACAGGTCTTGTTAGTCGCACAATATAAGCAGTCATAGGTAGTGGCGTTCTTAAGGTCGGTGTCATCGGGGGCGGTAACCCAGGTTGTCACCCTCAGTGATGCCAACTGAAATTTTCTCAAAATAATAAGTAGTGAATATTTGGTTTTTCAGTTACTTGACTCCCCACATCCAGCCATCGAAAACAACTGAAAAAACTGAAGAAACCTGATTAAAAATTTTTTTTTAAAATCGATTTTTAAAAAATGTCAAAAAACACGAAAACCTTCGAGGAAAAACACAGCTAGCTTTTTTGGCCGTTTTTAATCGTTGAAAATGGTTTTAAAAAAAGCTATACGTTGGCTGAAATAGCTGGAAGAAAAGTGATAAATGTCGAATTTCTACTCAGCAAAAAGATCATGATGTCACTTCTCTGTGGGTTTCACCTGGGGTGCCCTCCACGTTCATCGATACGTCAGTGGTTGAAGGTGATTAATTGAAAGTTAGAAAAGATGATTAATAAATATGTGGCTTCTCTCTCTGCTTTGTATCGCAGTTAACGCCAAAAATATTTCTAAAACCAAACGTGAGTGCCACAGGGAACAAACTATAGGGTCAATTTAACGAAGTATTCATTGACAGTTGACCCCCCAACCCGGTCTCCAGAACCAAGCCTTATGGATTCAAAATACCTCAGCTCCCAGCACACAAACTATCACGGCACCAAGCTCCCATCTTCCTCTTAGAAGCTATCTCCTATCTCACCTCTTAACACGATCGTATCCTTGTCTTCATCATATATATTTCCATTTCAATTCTGTATCGTCATAAACTTTCATGCATTAAATTTGCGTTTCATTTTTTCCATCTAAATATTTGTGTCGTTTTTACTCTGTTTAATCTCCACGTCCACATGAAAACTTGGCGTACATATTCTCCCTCTGTCGGGGCAACCATACATCTCCCTTCCTTTAACATTTCAGTAACAGCGGCGTGTGATGCTTACACCGAACCACGTGGGAGCAAAATCCTTTGTATTCACCAACATCTCGCCACCCACAGCCTACAGCTATTACTATTTTCCCCCACACAATATAGGAACCATTATTCTTTTGCATACTTATACAGCCATCCAAACTGTCTCAACAACTTAAGAAACACATATTGACTGTTATGGTGGCTCAAATACTATTACGTGCAAGAAGACCTTCAAAGATCAGGATTAACTATTGTCATTCTAAATATTTGTTTGCCATAAAAATATCTAAAAATACGTTAAGACTTTTATTTACTCTATTCATTACATAGGAAAAAAGATTCCTCAAACGAATATGTCAATATATGCATTAGCTCAAATGATAGAATATATAACGTTGATGATTTAAATACTCTAAAACTTTTCCATCTGCAGTAATGTTCAAAGATACAGAGAGTGGGATTGATTTGATAAAAATGTCGAAACTTACATTCGATGTGAAGATTGCACATAAAGCGGGTAAGATTTCTTCAACAAATACGTCAAAACTTTTATTCACTTCATTGTTGACATATAAGTAGTACTTATTAACCAAACACATCAAAACTATTCACACTCATGACTACTTTCATAACAGGTAGGAGCTATCAAGCACATACATCAAAACTTTCATTCACTGTAATGTTTGCATGTATAACAGATGGGATTTATCAAACCAATACGACAAAATCTCAATCCATTTTAATGTTTACATATATGATGGGTAGGAGTTATCAAAGAAATGCCTCGAAACCTTCATTTACACTAATGATTAGATATATAACAGGTAAAACAAATCAAACAAATACCATGGATGTTGCATTCATACCTTTGATTACAAAAATAACAAGAGTGATTTCTGGTACGGGGGCTGGAAAAATAATCACTTTTTTTTTTTACTTGGACCTGGTTTATGTTGATAGGGGTCCCAGATTTCACATCACTGTTCGTACTCCACTAGTACCCACCTAATTAGCTTGTGTCGTATTCTGTGCCCACAAAATAACTGAATTTAGCAATTTTCTTCGGGAAATATGATTTATCTAATTCTATATTCGATTGTCAATTGTCAGGAATGGCCAAAGACTAAGTCAAATGATTGTGCATAAAACTTGAATGTGTTATTACTGTTTTACTATAGAAATCATTATTAATAATTTTTTATAGAACTGATTCGGAAATTAAGAAGAATCCGCTGTCAGTTAATGAGTATTAACATGATATGATAAATATCAGTTTACCCGTGTTGAAAAAAATACAAGGATACACATTGCATTCGCTATATAGGAATAATAGGAACATGTATTGTAGTGAGTTTGGATGATCGCGTAATTTTCTTATCATGAACGATTTATTTAATTGCTTATTTCGTCTCTGTGTTAATCAATTCTTTTTTTCATTGCTTCTTTAACACGGCAAATTTAATGTCTTTGTTACATTAGAACCAGAATTAAATACTATTTTACAACATCAGTTATACAAAGGGCGTTCTATTTGACATCGTTAATTGGATCCATCAGTATGACAGAAGATATATACACATTAGCAATTATCATATGTGAGTAGTTAGAAATTTAATAACAACTAATCGTATGTAGAATCAAGCAAGGGAAACTCTTTTGTTCTTTGTTGTTCATCCACGTCATAGATAGACAAATGAAACAATGCAACGTACAGACGCTTGCAATATTTTTAATGTGGACTCATCAATATCAGTAAACGGAAAAGGCAATGCTCTCTATCTCCTAAAGACAATTCGATGGTTATCCATTGAATTCCGTTATGAAAAAAATAATGAGGTTATTACATGTCAGACAAACTATACCAGAAGTCAGTATGATGGCCGTGGGAAAATGCATTGGAGAGAAATAGATTAAATCCAGAGATATACGGAGATCTTGAGAGAAATTCTCCCCAAAAGTTTCTAATTCATTGGAAATGCTTCTGCAAGGCCAACCAAGATAATTGCCGTCTGACTGAAAATCAAATTGAGTTAATTTTATGACATAATCATGTACGTTTTACCTGTTGAATATCCAGATTACATACTTATCTAGAGTAGGAATACTTGAATGTGATTTTCAGTAATTTTCTTTACCTCAAAATTAACTATTATTAAGGTTACAACAATCTTTATTAAAACATTTTTTCCTGATTTTTGATTGCATGTTAGCGTGTACTTACATCAAATAGATGCCTGTAGATATTTGCTAAATGTAATTTGATTTAATCGAATTCAAAGATACGATACACCATCCAATGAGGATTAAAGTGTTGAATGGATCGCAAGTCGTTGCCTTGACTCTCTACGATATTTACAAGGTATTTTTTTTAATTCTCACCGACCCGTCTCTTCCTTGTTTGTGTTTATGCAATTTGGATATTTGTCTCTCTGATCTGATTTCCCTACCCAATTCATTCTTCCTGTAAGTCGTGCTTTCAGCATTCTTGTAGACTCCAACAACATCGTAATCTACGAAGTTACAAAGCTTCCTTATTTCTAATTCCTCAAATCTTGATCCCGGTGATTTTGTACGGTTTCAATTGCACCTACCATGATGAATACTATCCTTACTTTTATTTTTCCTGCCCTTTTTAGCTCACGGGACAGGTCCTGGTAATTTCCCAGTTCCTCTCTTTCTTTCACATTGGCCCTGCAATCCACTAACACGCCACGTCGATGCTAATATCCAAAGCCAGAGAGTTTGTTCATTTTCAGAGAAGCTGTACATATTTTACCGAATTTTCACTCTCTTTTAATCCAATTCTGTGGAATACGAGAAAAGCAACATCCACAATAGCATTCCAAAGGCTTATTTCCTTGTTGGTGATGACATCATCATTATTATCATTTGCCATTTTACACTAGCTGCCTGATGGTTACTGCTTGGGGTTGAGTGACAGCAAGTCTCCTCGAGTCTCCAGCCCTCCTCTCCACACTCCCATAGTCCACAGTAATACTGTGGTTTCGAGTTTCACACTAGTTGGTCTTCAGGTCTTCAGCTAACATCTCATCTTTCCCTCATCTATCACACCAGTGCTTTAGTTCGCACGTCCACTACCATTTGGATGTCTTTTACCCTTCCTTCCGCTGTTAGGCCACTGGTAATAATTAGGGTTGTAGATCTTATATTTCTAGTTCTCAGCTGTGCCGTCGTCTGTACAGTCTCAACCCTTCCTAATATCCTGACTTCCTCCTAGTCTCCTCATTTGGATGGATGGTCAGTTTAGATAATCCAGAGAAATGTACGCCTTTTGTTTCCCTAGGCTTTCCTCTGTTTCTACTCATACCATTTATCCGCATAGTCGATTCCCATTCGTTTCCTCAGTTCCCAGTGTATCACCGTTGCTACCCCATCATGTCTGCTTTTGTGCTATTTTTTGGCTAATTGGCTACGTATACTTGTTATGGGGTTTACGGTCTCGCCGACTTTCTCCACGGGATCCAATGTTTGTTTGGGTTCTGGCGATTTTCGCCTTGACATAGTTCGTCAAGAAGCACTTGTTTTTGGCTGCCATGATGAACGATTGAGTTCCGCTCATCAGGTTTTCTTTTGCAGAGCCACCTCCATGATCTCACGTCTGCGGCATTTCGTATCCGTTTTTTGAATTCCCCGCATGGTTTCGCTTTCTTGTGTTCCTTCCTATTTCTCTTTCCCTGTTTGCTGTTTTGCTCCATCTTCGTTTGATACTTTTTTTTGTTGTTCGTTGCATTGCTTCGGGCGCTTCTTATAATCTCTTCATTATTTGCATGCACGTACTTTTTCTTATCCTTAATTTTGGCTTTTTGGACATAGTCTTTAATGCTGATGAGTTCTGTAGCACCTTCTTTCCTTTTTACACGTAGTTTTATTATTATTATTATTATTATTATGGAATCTCACACCAGTTGCCTGGTGGTAACCGCTGGAGTTTGAGTGACAGCAAGTCTCCTCAAGTCTCCAGCCCTCCTCTCCTCGTACTCATAGATCGCAGTAATTCTGCGATTTACAGTTTCACACCGGTTGCCCAGTGGTTATCGCTGAAGGCTGAGTGACAATAAGTCTCCCCAGGTCTTCAGCTAACGTCTCCTCTCTCTTTCGCATATCATGACAGAGCTACGCCTCGTTGCAGTCCTTATATCTCTAGCACCTTCCTCAGTATCTGTCCAGTGCCCAGCAGTGCTGTGGTCTGTACGGTCTCTATCCTCCCCCTAATCCCGATCTCCTCCAGTCTCTCCCTCAGCGTTTTGGGGACAGTTCCTAGTGCGCCCACTATGACCGGTACTACCCTGGTTTTCATGTTCCACATTTTCTTTAACTCCCTTGCTAGGTCCTGGTATTTTTCCCTTTTCTCACCCTCCTTCTTTTTTACTCTATGGTCTGCAGGTACAGCAACGTCTACTATTTGGCAGGCCCTCCTTTTTTTGTCTACTATTACTAAGTCCGGCCTTCTTGCCTGGATGAGGTGGTCAGTTTGGATGTCAAAGTCCCACAGTAGTTTGTGGTTGTCATTCTCCAAAACTGCCTCTGGCTTGTGCTGATACCACTTTTCCCCATGGTCGAATCCCATTTGTTTACTTAGTTCCCAGTGTATCATCGTTGCTACTCTATCGTGTCTATGCTTATACTCCTTCTGGGCGAGTTGGCTACATTCACTAGTTATGTGGTTTACTGTCTCATCTCTCTCACCGCACATGCGGCATTTGCTGTTTGTCTGTGTTCTGTCGATTTTTGCTTTTATGTAGTTTGTCCTTATGCTTTTGTTTTGGGCTGCCATGATGAGCGATTCTGTTTCTCTCTTAAGGTTTCCCTTTCGTAACCACGTCCATGATTTCTCGTCTGCTATTTCTTTTATCTGTCTTTTAAACTCGCCGTACAATTTTTTCCCTTCCCACTTTTCTTTTCTAGTTTGCTGTACTGTTCCATTGTTTTCTACTTTATTGTTTGTCGCACTATCCCTCGCGCTCTTTATGATTTCTTCACTATTTGTTTGCACATATCTATCTAGGACTACTTTAGCTCTCTGGACACAATCTTCTATGCTGATGAGCCCCCTACCACCTTCTTTTCTCTTAACGTATAGCCTATCTGTATCATCCCTAGGATGTAATGCTTTATGCATCGTCATAAGTTTCCTTGTTCGCCTATCCATTGATTGGAGCTCTTCCTTTGTCCATCCTAGGAATGGTCCTGTATACCTAATTACTGACACAGCCCAGGTGTTCATTCCTTTTATTAGATTTCTGCTATTTAATTTGGTTTCTGATATTTTCCTTATCCTTCTGAGGTATTCTCTCTTAATTTTCTCCTTCATCTCTTCCCGTTTTATCGTGTCACATTCAAGGACACCTAGGTACTTGTATCGGTCTTGTGCAGTCAATGCCCTAATCTTGTTGTTGTCCGGAAGTTCAATTCCCTCAGTCATTGAAAGCCTTCCTTTATGCATCACCATGATTGCACATTTTTCTATCCCAAACTCCATTCCTATGTCGTCACTATATTCCCTTACTTCGTTGAACAGAGTCTCAAGCTCTCCCCTGTTTTTTGCAAACAATTTAATATCGTCCATGTACATTAAGTGGTTGACCTTACCTTTTGTTTTAGAGAAGTGGTATCCTTTGCTGTTTCTCAGGATTCTGTTAAGCGGTATCATTGTTAGAACAAATAATAGTGGGGACAACGAGTCTCCTTGGAAGATTCCCCTTTTTATCCCTACCTCTGCTAGTTTGTCCCCTGCGGCTGTCAAATCTACTTTCCAGTTTTTCATTGAATTACCAATGAATTTAACCACCGGTTCGCTAATTTTGAACATTCTAAGGCATTCGAGTATCCAGCTATGTGGAATCATATCGTATGCCTTTTTGTAATCTATCCATCCCATTGCGATATTCTTTCTCCTTTTCCTTACTTCTTTTAAGATCATCTGGTCTATGTAGAGTAAATCGTTTGCCCCTTTGGTTCCTATCCTACACCCTTTCTGTTCTTCTGGTAGTAGCCCCCTTCTATCCATTGACATGTATATTCTCTCTGCTATTTGCCCGGTCAGGATTTTCCACATAAGTGGTAGGCAAGTGATTGGTCTATAGTTGCTTGCTATGTTCCCCTTCCCCAGGTCTTTTTGGATGAGGGTGGTTCTGCCTTTAGTCATCCATTCTGGTGCTTTGCCTTCATTTAGACAATTTTGGAGTAGGTGGGTGAGTCTACCGTGTAACGTGGTGAACTTTTTGAACCAATACCCATGGATCCCGTCGGGCCCCGGTGCTTTCCAGTTGGCTACTTTCCTAAGAGTATGTTTCAATGTGGTCTCATTCAGTACTATTGGTTCTCCCTTGTCTATATCTTCTAGTTCTTTTCTCATGTTTCCTAGCCATTGCGGTGTTACATTGTGTCTTTTTGGGTGCCCCCATATGCTATTCCAATAGTTCTTGGCCTCTGTGGCATCTGGTTTTATGTCCTGCCTTCTTTCCCCGTTTAAATCTTGGTAAAACTTTTTCTCATTGTTTTGGAATGTGCGGTTTTGTGTGTATTGGGCCGATCTTAATCTGTATCTTTTTAGTCTTGCCTCTTTAGCTAGTCTTTTCTGGTGTAACTCTTCGACTACAGTTGCGATGCCTTTTTGCGCTACCTTATATTTGTTATAAAGTCTTACTCGTGGTCTAACTGTGTGTGGTGTATTTCTAAGCAGTACTTCGTCTCTCTGTAGTTGGGAGATCTGCCTTTGTAACCTTCTCTCCCAGTTGGGTTTCCCTTCCCTATTATTGCCCAGGTTCCTATCTTGTGTTGTGAAGCTTTGTGCTACCATTTTCGCCCCTGCATAAATTAGGTTGTTGAGTTCTAGGAGGGTGTCTGTTTCTATGTGCTGTAAGAGGCAGTTGACCTGTTCGGTCACTTCTCCGACTTTCTTTCTGTCTTTGTCTCTTAGGGAGGGGAGTGTTGTTTTCTCTCCTCGCATGATCTCTTTCAAAGCTTGTATTTTGCTTTTCTCTTCTTCCGTTGGTGCCTCGTCATCACCCTCTGGTGCATAGCTTACTGGGGGGGTCTCATGGGGGATTATTCTAGTTTTGTTATTGGTACTAGTTGTGCTGGGGGGGCATTTTTCAGATGTGTCACCTGAATCTCTCTCTACATTAATGCGAATCTCTAGTAGTTCAGTCTCAGACAACCATTTCTTCTTTTGAATTTGCTTTACTTGGTCAGCAAGGCGTTGGTTCGATACTTCCACAGCAGATTTTTCCCTCCATATTTGGAGCATACGCTCTCTATAAGATCGCACTGAAGGCTTGCTTTTATAGTAACAGTACATAACTAGTCTATTCTCTTCCCTTGTCCATCTCTTTCTCTTTATAGCAGTCGCCCCCTGAGGACTGCACTTCCCCTGGATATCGCTAGTGGTATACGAGTTTTGGCCAACAGTAGCTGTGTGACGACTGTGTCCCTCCTGAAGGCCATTAAGGGTACACGAGCCAAGATTTTGGCCAGCAGTCACAGGATGACGACCGGGTCCCTCCTGGTGGCTAACAAGGGAACACCTGCCGGTTACGACACACAGGTCTTGGATCTGTGCCCCGTTTTTTGCGGTAAAATGGTTTGGTTGTACTGTCATGATTGGGGTTTTTGGTTCTTTGGAGGTAGTACCAGACCTTGGTGGGTTGGTTAAGACCGATGTGAGTCGGAAATAGCCCAAGAGCCCCACCGGCCCTTTTGGTTCTTTTAAGGTAGCGCCATACCTTGGTGGATTCATTGAGACCTATGTGCACAGTGGTAATCAAAGAGCCCCACCAGCTCCTACCACCCAGGGTATGGCCTCACAAGGACAAGCCATTCAGGCTTGCAGAGATATCTATCTAGTGATATGACATTTGCCTGATTGTTGAACTAAAGAGATAACACTAAGCCTTTTTCTAGGGGAGGGGGGTTACATACATTAAAGATCATATGTCTCCCTTAAATGTTATAAGTCTTGACTTAGTATAAGTTTCGATATTCGTTGTTTTTTTCTTCTTCTTCTTCTAATGCCCTCTGGGTACATGGCCAAGCGACCACCGCCAATTTATACTATACTAATCTCGGGGGCGGGGGGGGAGGAGGTTGCAAGTGGAAAAGTTCATTCACACACACACACACATATATATATATATGCTCGCCCCTCGCTTTTCTATACTTCTATGGGACAACTCATTTTGAATTATAAATTATAAATATAATAATTTTAAATTTAATTTTAATTCCACTTACCCACGTGCAGGTCTAAAAAAACAACTTTTTTCTTCAACTCGGCAGTGGCCTTCTCATTGCAAGAGAAAATTCCTCAGACTCACAAAGAAAACCATCTCAGAGGTACAAAGATACCATCAAAATATCAAGAATAATCAACCAAAGTAAAATATCATTAAAATGTTCGAAGATAATCAGAGTTCATCTCAAAGCCAAACGTTAAGTATCATTAGAATCTAAAGAAAACTTCTTTAACTAAGCCCAGAACAAAATCATCAGGGGCAGCCTGTAGTCAAAATAGCATTGTTATTATTAATATCATTATTATCATTATTATTATTATTATTGTTAATAATAAGACATTCAATCACAGAGTAAATTTTAAAATCTAGCCTGAGTTAGTTAGGTCTTCAAAGTAAGTCACCAGAATTCATCTTGAAAAAGGAGGCCTTTTGTCGAAAAGTGGGGGAGGCCGTCTTCGATATTCGTTGTTTTTTTCTTCTTCTTCTTCTAATGCCCTCTGGGTACATGGCCAAGCGACCACCGCCAATTTATACTATACTAATCTCGGGGCGGGGGGGGAGGAGGTTGCAAGTGGAAAAGTTCATTCACACACACACATATATATATATATGCTCGCCCCTCGCTTTTCTATACTTCTATGGGACAACTCATTTTGAATTATAAATTATAAATATAATAATTTTAAATTTAATTTTAATTCCACTTACCCACGTGCAGGTCTAAAAAAACAACTTTTTTCTTCAACTCGGCAGTGGCCTTCTCATTGCAAGAGAAAATTCCTCAGACTCACAAAGAAAACCATCTCAGAGGTACAAAGATACCATCAAAATATCAAGAATAATCAACCAAAGTAAAATATCATTAAAATGTTCGAAGATAATCAGAGTTCATCTCAAAGCCAAACGTTAAGTATCATTAGAATCTAAAGAAAACTTCTTTAACTGAGCCCAGAACAAAATCATCAGGGGCAGCCTGTAGTCAAAATAGCATTATTATTAATAAGACATTCAATAAGAACCATCAAAATATCAGGAATAATCAACCAAAGTAAAATATCATTAAAATGTTCGAAGATAATCAGAGTTCATCTCAAAGCCAAACGTTAAGTATCATTAGAATCTAAAGAAAACTTCTTTAACTAAGCCCAGAACAAAATCATCAGGGGCAGCCTGTAGTCAAAATAGCATTGTTATTATTAATATCATTATTATCATTATTATTATTATTATTGTTAATAATAAGACATTCAATCACAGAGTAAATTTTAAAATCTAGCCTGAGTTAGTTAGGTCTTCAAAGTAAGTCACCAGAATTCATCTTGAAAAAGGAGGCCTTTTGTCGAAAAGTGGGGGAGGCCGTCTTCGATATTCGTTGTTTTTTTCTTCTTCTTCTTCTAATGCCCTCTGGGTACATGGCCAAGCGACCACCGCCAATTTATACTATACTAATCTCGGGGGCGGGGGGGGGAGGAGGTTGCAAGTGGAAAAGTTCATTCACACACACACATATATATATATATGCTCGCCCCTCGCTTTTCTATACTTCTATGGGACAACTCATTTTGAATTATAAATTATAAATATAATAATTTTAAATTTAATTTTAATTCCACTTACCCACGTGCAGGTCTAAAAAAAAAAACAACTTTTTTCTTCAACTCGGCAGTGGCCTTCTCATTGCATATTATTATTATTATTATTATTATTATTATTATTATTATTATTATTTCGTGGGGTTGTAATTTTTTTTGTTTTTTTTCTTCGTTACTACTATCTTAATTTGATATTTTATATCATCCAAATAACTGGGGATGAAATATACGTTTTATTACTATATCTAATAATTCGATATTCATCAGCTTCGTGGCGAAGATTCAATTTTTTTTTTCGGCTCCCAGGGTACCATTAATTGATTTGAGCTGAGCCAACCATTAATTTGGACAGTTTTTAATCTTATTAACACAATATGTTTTATGCACACCAAAAAAAAAAAAGTGAGAGAGAGAGAGAGAGAGAGAGAGAGAGAGAGAGAGAGAGAGAGAGAGAGAGACAAAGTGTCTGCGCGTGTTTGTGCGCGTGTTTGTGAGAAAGAGACAGAGAGAGAAAGAGAAAGAGAGAGGAAAAATCGCTGGAGGTTTTTTTAGGCATCTTATTTCTAGCAAGTGTCATGCAGTAAGAGCGGATTGACATCCTCGTTCAAAAAGACGGTGTAAGTCTGTATTGTGAGTGGGGTCATTTGCAAGGTTATCTTAAAGTTGCAGTAAGAACGTAAAAGTGTGCTAAAAAAGATTACACAATTTTCAAAAAGATTCATGTTAATATCATAATTTACGAAACATCAAATATAATGTTTGCACGAGTTAAGCAAAACAAAAGAAATGACTTCACAGTTAACATATTTCTAAAGGCTGGAGAATAGAATATTTGTCATTTGTACACGCAACAAGCTCTCGTCTAGTATCTACCTTACGTTTAAACAATTATTCGTCGAGCAACTACTTGTAAAAATCACTCCATGTCGTAGTCATCATCAGTCTTTTAGCTTCCGTCGCTGAACATGGATTTTCCAGAGCCCTCTATCATGGACGTTGCGGAGGTATACTTTCTGGACTTGTCTATTTCATCATACCATCTTATATCCTACCGGCCAGAGTTCTGGGTCTCCACGTCGTGAGTTGTGATGTCCATCGGTTTTCTGCTATCCTTGCAACATGACCAGCTCATTGCCATTTAAGTTTTCTAAAAATTTATATGATATCCCCGATTCCAGTTTTTTTTATTTTTTATATATGCTGCGCTGTTTTGTGATCTTTCTCTGTGACGTTGGGCATGGTTTCCTTTGGTGCACGTTGAATGGTTCTCATGGTCAGTTCCATATTTCAACTTCACTGTGACTCTCAGAAAGATGCATTCGATGACTACCGTTCTTGTAAGGACTAATGAGATTTTCCTCGTTCTTGATGGTTGAACTAGTTTTATCAGAGATGTGCTATCCGAGAGTGATTCAATCTTTTGATTAGGTTCCATGTTTTAGGTCCATAGGTAACCATCAGAAGGATGTATTGGTTGTAGTTCAGTAAAAACGTACATAATGACAAATCTTTTCACAATTGCATCCTTATAAAACACTATAAATGGTGTTGCTGTTTATAATATCAAAGATGGTTATGTTCATATTGATTGTTATGGTAACAGCGGAAGTATAATAAATTTTCTTTAAAAGCTGCAAAAGTTCACGGGAACAAATATGGCATAAGGTTTATCCATGTAAGATACTTGAGAGCACAACACCAGCGTATGATGATTGGTTATCTAGTAATTACTATGCTAGGTTATGTACCTGAATCTACCCTTCACTGTAATGAGGAAGCGCTATTTTTGTGACTGATCCCCAAGGACCAGGCGTCAGTTGATTGTTTTTTGCTCCTAGTCTCTCAGGGCCAGGTAACAGTAACCAGAGGATCAGCGAAAATACATGCAGATTATTGATTTTAATAAAACTGAAAAAACATTATCAAAACTTAAATACAGATATGCGTAGTAAGATTCTCAAGTCACATATAGTACTGAGGCGCGTGGTAAACGTTTTTAATTTACGTCACATATAATGCTGAAATGCATGGTAAAAATTCTCTAATACGTCACATATAATACTGATGTGCGTGGTAAAAATTTTCAAGGTACGTCATTTTTCTCCTCTGTGAGCAATACCAAGAAATATGCATGTACAAATACTTATCAAGGCATACTGTGAGACTAATTCTCTCCAAATCAAGACAGGAAGTTTATTTTCAATATATCTCAAAAGACTTTTTTTCTATTTTACAAAAAATCTCTTTTGTCTGGTTGCATGAGGAATACTTTGTTTACAATGAAATTATGATCTAAAATTCAGCCCCTGGTTTTCGAATTTATATAGGTTTGATAAGATAACTTCACTGTGTCATGCGAAATCCTCCTGCTTCAAATGCATTAGTCTACTAATTGCTAATTAGCAGTCCACTAATCATTACTGCCGGAATCGCTAATCATCAACACTAGGCGATATCACAAGAACTGAAGTAACATAATATCAAGAGAAGATAATTATCCAGAAACGCATCTAACAGTCTTTTTTGATGTGCAACATCATAACAAGAAACATCTTTTGTTTATTTTAGTTTTGAAAGCTATTTCTGTGAACCCCTTACTCTGTATCTTCATGGTAATACGTGATGTTGGGTTCAAAATTATGGTAGGCAGTCAAAAGAGACTCATTTGGAAGAAGATATTCACCCTGAGATGCATCTAATGAAATTGCCTATATGCATCATCAAATCTATGACTATCTACAGATCTTGACTTTGTAAGTCATTTCTAAAAATGTTACATCCTATAATTTCATTGGGCTACGAATCTCAAGGTCCACATGACAGTAGATAGCTGGAAGTGATTCAGCTAAGAAATTTTGTGTGAAATATATCCACCAAGTTTTTGCCTCCCAAGTACTACCTTTCATGTCTCTCTCATAAAATTTATTTGCCTGTTAGTTTTACTCACTGTCATATTTTTTGTCGTAAAATTATAGCATCGTCTTCATGAAAATCTTTTTTGAGTCTCCATTTCCACAAGTTGAAAATATAATGGTTTTCACAATCTTTGATTGGAGAAAGATTACTTCATTCAAAGTTTTACGCCGAATGATATACGGTGCATAGAGTGATCTCTCCTCAACTTCACGATGAATGTATGTGGCATGCCCCGTGATCGAGATGGTTACGTATTTCCACTGTTTCGGTGACTTTACAAAAATTCAATTGTTCGAATGCATATTTTCTGGAGAGGCAGACACTCTTACAAGACTTAGATTATACAATATTTCTACTTCAATTTTTCTACTCGGCCGTGTGCTGTACTAAATTAAGCTCAGTACAAAATCGAGGAAAATACTCTTTGGAACATATTTTGATTCTCTCTTACGATTATTTTTCTCCTCTTCATTTTGAATAGCAAAATGAAATATAATCACTTATACAAGCCTAATCTCGGACATGTTCAGGAGACAAGGCTTCATTAACGGAGGAGTCTCTACGACTGGAAAAAATGGCGATGTAGTTAGAACAATGGCAGTTGCACAAGGATGAATACAAGAAAATTGCAAAATTCAGCAGAGTAGAAGCACCAGATCATTTTTTTATCTTCAGAGCATTCCGAATTTCCTTTTCATTATTATTTGTTGTTTTTTTTCCTATCGTAGATTTTTTTTTCATTTTCCTTTTTTTGTATCTTGATTGATTATCTTCCAAAGAAATTCAAAGAAAAAGTTATAGAAAATCGATACAAGCCAAAAGAAATTTAAAGAAGATAAATGATTCTATGGGAGATCCAACGAAATGGAAGTGACACTGTGCGAAAAAGAAGTAAAGTGAATGAAAACTTGTTCAAACTTTGGATGCATTTGGTAGCGATACATTCCTTGGTACAAAGCATACCAATTACTCCTGATAAATTGAACTGTTAAACGCATAACTCTTTGACAGGGTGTAACACAGTGGCTTAGAAAATACGTGGTTTTTACCTTAGTGTTGAATAAAAATATATTTCTTTTTCCGAAACGTGATTTCATTTAAGTATCCCAAGGTTTTTCCCACGATAAAATGAAACCAATTTGATATAACGCAATATATCCAGTAGCATTGGGTGACTTTTGATGATCGTTCGTGTTGTTATCAAAGGATATTAGGAGTAACTAAAGGGTGTCGTTAATGGTATGACCAAAGGATTAAAAAAAAAGTTTACATGACTAACTGGGTATACGTCGCCAGACGTTGACGTAGATTTGGGCCGGGAACGTAAATAAAAAATGACCAATCAGCATTTTGCACTTGAATTCGACTCAGGTTTATTTTCTAAGCCTATCAAGCCTCAGAGCTCTTGGTTGTATGAGCACAAAAGTCCTGACTGTTAGAAGGGGTCAGGCAATTCAAAACTGAAAAAAGTAGTGTGTGTGTGTGTGTGTGTGCTGGGTGTGTGCTGGGTGTTCTGCTAAAAGAAGGGCATATATAATCAGTTTTATTACAATAGGTGTGTTGACCATTGCTACATTGTGTTTATCTTTAGATATATATCCCCTTTTTTGTTTAACCTTGCCAATATCAATTCCTAACTTACAAGAACAGATGGGGTGGGTGCTAAGATCATGGAGCTCTAAGGCCACTGACCCACATCATCAGTGGACAATCTACCAGACCCACTAGACCTCCTATCATGGGTCAGCGTGGCACGGGGTGGCCCATCACTCCCCATCGTTTACACACTGAAAATTTTACCAACTGTTCCTGCTGGGTCCTCAGTACCAAAAGACCCTGCCACATCACTTGCTTTGGGTGAGGGTGATGTGTTCCAAGGGTGAATAACAAAACACTACACCGAGAGAGCATCCGTTCGTGCTGGGTCATCAGCCCAACAAGACTCAGTCACCTAACTTACTTTGAATAGGGGTGATATGCTCTGAAAGCAACTACCAAAACCTTTCACCAAGAAAACAATGGTTCCAACAGAGTCATTGGTCCAACAGCGACCCTTTAAACATCTCTTTATCCTAATACATTTTATATACAATTATACATTTGCACCTACAACGTCAGAACATTGTCAACTGACATGTACTTTTTTGATCTAGAAAGTGAAATCAAAAATGTCAAATTGAACATTATAGGCATTAGCAAGGTAAGAAAACCTGGAGATGAACTAATCAAACTGAAGAGACGATATCTTCTTTACAGCTACGGAAAACAGGAAGTAAAACAACGTGGAGTAGGCTTTCTCATCAATAAGGACCTCAAAGACAATGTAACTGGCTTCAAAGTCGTCTCTGACCGAATAGCTAGTGTCACCATACAACTTTCAAAGTGGTACAAACTGAATATCATCCAAGTCTACGCTCCCAGTTCGCAATCAACCCAAGAGGAAATAGACAACTTCTATGATGACTTGAACTCTTTACTCCAAGACACCTGAAAACACTTCAATGTCATCATGGGAGACATCAACGCACAGGTAGGACAAGGAAATGAAGATTGTATCGGCAAATTCAGATACAAAGTACGGAACGAGAGAGGAGAAAATCTTGTTAACTTTGCAACGGCTAACAGATTCAAAACGATGAATATCTTCATCAAGAAGGGACCCAATAGGAAATGGACTTGGAAGAACCCCAATCACAATTCAACGAAACAAACTACATCCTAGCGGACAAAAGTGATATCGTCAAGGAGATCCAAGTCCTGAATCAAGTTGATGTAGGCAGTGACCACAGAATGATACTATGTAATATGCAAATAAACACCAACAAAGAAGGCCGGAAAATCTTCCACATCGAACCACAACCTCTAAACGTATCAGAAAAGCACACTGGATCTTTCAAAGTTGAATTGAAAAACAGATTTAGAGTTCCTACTGAACAAAACAACACCAACATCAACGAACTAAATAACAAAATCACAGCATCTACAATAGAAGTCGCCCCAATATTCAAATCAATGAGCACACAAACCATTAGTTATATATCAGATGAAACCAGAAATCTCATGGAAAAACGCAGAAACCTCAAGTCACCGAGAACAACAAGAGAGAAAAACAGAGACACAGAACTTGATAAATTAATCAGGGAAAAATGGAGGGAAGACAGGAGAAGATATTAGTCATCGAATCGATTCTCGAAAAGGGTTGGGGCTTCAAAACTATAAACAAAGGCCTCAACTCAAAACGAAAGCAAATAACCTGCATACTCGAGGAAAATGGAAATCTATGTACAGACAGAGACAGGATGGTCGAATGTGACAAAGATCTTTACCAAAAACTCTTTTTGTCCAAACAAGGACTACTGAACGATGAACAGGATACGTGACATGCGAGCAATCAACTCGAGAACTTCCCAGAAATAACCCAGAAGGAGGTGAAACAAGCCATCAAACAGACAAAGAAAGGAAAGGCCCCTGGATCAGACAACATCACCATCGATGTACTCTGAAGAGCGGGGATAAATCATCACTAGTAAACTGGCCGTCCTTTCCAACTTGCGTCTCAAATAGAGTAAAGTTACAGATGATTGGAACATTGCAATCATAATGCTCTCATAAAAAAAGGGAACCCGAAAAACCTCAACAACTACGGGCCTATAAGCCTACCCAATTGCGTATACAAACTTTCCAGAAAAATCATCACCGACCAAATCAGAAAAGCACTTAATGAAAAACCAACCACGAGACCAGGGTGGGTTCAGGAGAAGCTACTCGACCATGGACAACTTGCATTCGATAAATCAGCTGAAAGAAAAAGCATCAGATTATAAACTACCACTCATATTTATTGACTTCAAAAGGGCCTGTAACTCAGAGGAAATAACTAAATATTATGAACGCCATCACTTTACAGGGTGTAGATCCATTATATGTCGAAGTACTGACACATATACAATTATAGCATCTCCTTTATCAGGCTACATGAAGACTTGGACCTCTTTTTAGCTCCAGAAAAGGGTAAGACAAGGTGACACCAGCTCACCCAATCTCTTCACAGCCTGCCTCGATGATCTTCAGAGGACTAAATTGGGAGAGTACAGGAATCAGAAAAGACAGCAAGTATCTGAACAACATCAGGTTTGCAGACGACAATCCCCTTTTTACAGAAAACCGACACGACTTCAAACAATAAATGAAGAGAGAAAGAAAGTCGATCTATGCACAAACTTCAGCAAGACGAAGATCATGTGCAACAACCACATCGGAGATAAAAACACTGAGATCAAAATAGAGGCCACAGAACTGAAGAAAGTAGATCACTAGATCTACCTACGACAACAAATCTCCGTGAGACCCTCAAAAGAAGAAGGAATCTAGCGAAGAATCACACTAGGATGGCATGCCTTTGACAGAGCAAACTCAACCTCCAAAATAAGAAGATCCCATTGATACCTAAAAGAAAGGTATAGAACCAATGCATTCTCCCAATAGTCACTTATGGAGCTGAAACATGGAACCTAATCAAGAGACGGATCTGCAAATCGAAAACCATGCAAAGAATTATGCTGAGACTCATATGGAGAGACCATAAGACAGCAAGGTCCATCCGGAAGAAGACGGGAGTCAGAGACATCATAGAATCCATTAAAAATCTCAAATGGCAGTGGGTTTGCCATGTTGCAAGAATGACAAGACAACAGATGGACATCGCTACTCACGACATCGATCCCCCGAGATCACATGCGCAACCGAAGCTGGCAGAATATTAGATGGAGAGACTAACTAGACGAATTCAGAAATTACTGGCTCCACGACGCCCATGATAGAGAAGTATGGAGAATCCTGGGGAGGCTCTATGTCCAACGACAGACATCGAAAGAATGATGATGATGATGATGATGATGATGATGATGATGATGATGATGATGATGATGATGATGATATACATCTTGTAATGAACCGGTCAAAAAGAGAAAAAGAAAGTATCTTTCTATGTGATACCATCCGCATTTAGCTCAATATCTATCCAACTATTCTTTGCGAGAAGTCGTACTAACTAAAGTCAGCAACGTGTTTACATATTAATTTGTATATTCAATCGGTGGTGCAAGATTATCGGAAGGCAAGCGTGTGACATGATCAATTTAACCCATGCTAATAAAAATTTCTTCAGCTTTTAATCCTGTTTGCTCTCGGTAATATCATTCATCAAGCTAAAAAAAAAACAAAAAGCATTCACTTGAAATCTGAGAATCAAAATATCCCCATCAGAGCGTTCATGAATGTAATTCACAGGTTGTTCAAACATTCAAAAATAATTTTATTCAAGTAAATCCACCATGAATGGAAAATCAAATCAAAGCATATTGTTCAAATGACAACCGGAATAGAAATGATTATGGACGGAAAGAAAAACTCCTCGATTTTTCATTTGAAAACTTAATGTAATGAAACCCGGTTTAATCTTTTGATCATTAGAAACCGTTAACAAAAACTATCAACATCAATAATTTCCATGTTGGCCTTGTCTGCATGGAACTGTTATCATATATGTATTAATAAATGTATACATGTGCGTACTGAACGTACAGGCCACATCAGTGGAGCTAGAGGGCTGGAAATGTACTAATTAGTTGGGAAAGGGGTTTTCAATTCCCAGTGCAGATTTATGCAAAATTGAATGTTTAGTTTGTGTATGGTAACATTCACGCTTCTTTTTCTCCAACTAATACTTTTTTCTAGTGATTATCCCACACACAAAAAAAGACAAAACGAGTGATTTATTCATTGACCATACCTTTTTCCAGATTATTTCCATTGATCACACCTAACTCGGCGTGCTGGCAAAAGATGTTGCTCACCTGACAGTTTTCTACCGAGTGACTAACCAGACCTGTCTTTTGATTTTATTCATCTATTCAAATCAGATATTTGCCATCTGTTATGTTTGTCTTAGAGGTGAACTTGCGATCGATTCTTTGAAAAATGAAAAAGAAATGATAAGATTGAAGACCAACAACTAAACGGAAAGATGTCAAAGTTTTATGTTGATTTCTTTGAGAAAAATGATTTTGTCTGTCAATGGATTTTTAGAAATAATTACTCTGGGGGATTCTCGAGTGCTGCCAGCATCTGCAAAGGGGAAATAAAACTGTTTACCGTCAGATGGACATTTTGACACTTGGAGAAGAACTTGCTGTTTATTTTTTCTTCAAATTGAAAAAATGTGTTAGGTTTCTGCAATGATATTATATACAATAAGCAAACGTATATTCAGAATTCTCATACATATCTTTTATGTTTGATTCAACCTCTCCGGTTTGTACCTTTTCGATGAATACTCTGCAAAAACACGTGAAGTCAACTCTACGCAGTTTATTTGCCCCGATTTTTACACGTGCTAAACGAATACACAATAAGCGTTTATTACAATCGATGAGTATAATTAAACGATAATTTTCTGCTTTATACAACTTTAAGCGGTAAGTAATCGCTGAATTTAATTTGACTCGCATGCTTACGTGCATGTTTGCTGCGTTAAAAATGATGAATCCAGCTTGGTTGTAGAAAATTATGAGTATGACTACCTTGCTAACCAGAAAAAAAAAGATGAAGAATCTTTGAGTTTTTTCAGCTAAATATCATATAGTTTGGAATGAAAAAAAATATAACAATACCCGAAGATCACTTGATAGCTTCTGAGCATTACGTTTGCAATCATGGAACTAAACAAAATTTCGTCAAAATTCATAAGTACTGTTAGGTAATGAAATTATAACACGCTGGAAGATTAGCGGATAAGTAAAATTTCGTTTATAAAAAATGCATGAAGAGAGAAAAAGATTGAATTATACACGTTGACTTGGAAAGAACATGACACTAATTATCAGCTTGTTACCTGAATTCATGTCTATGTTCATCATCAACATCATCATCATCAACCTTTTAGCGTCTGTCTTTGGACATATAAGTTCCCCAGGATTCACAAGACTTCTCAATCATGGGTGTCGCAGGGCTTATCCTTCCTGAACTTGTCTATTTTGTCGTACCATCTCATTTTTTGACAGCCATAGTTTCGCATGCGATATATAGGGATCTCCGTTGTTTACCCTGATATCCATCAGTTGCCTGCTATTCTTATAACATGTCCAGCATCGTTGACTCCTGTTTTTTCTCTCTTATACTGTGCTTTTTTGTGATATCTCCATCCGATATTTAGCATGATTTTCTCATGTGCACAGTCCATGGCTCTCGCAGTATATTAGAGTTAAAAAAATGGTCAGGGATACCAGAGAATCAATAAATAGTTCTATATTTTTGCGTCTATTAAAGCCTCATCGTCTGCATGATGACTTAAGCGTATATGCATTTTTGATAGGAGTTTCTAGTGGATGTTTTATAGTAAAACCCTCGATTTTTCCCAAGGTAAACATGACGAGGAGTGTTCATACTACTATAAATGGAGCGTAATAATTTTTGGAACCGTGAAGTGTTTCTTTTTCAGATTTTCCCGACGTTTTCGACGACGATTGTGCACAAAGAAAGATTCGCCTTTTTTTTTTTTTTGGAGTTTATTGGTTGACTCACTGGTGAAAAAACGGACCAATTGCTTCGTATTCGGGATCAGCTACAAGTTGGGGAGGCTTCAATTTCTTTATTGAAGATTGAACTAGTAAAGTGGCCAGGTAGTTGATCCGACCCGAAGAAAAGCTTTTTATTTTTTTTTTTTTTTTTGACAACGGTCTACTCTGAACAATGGAATCAACCACGATAAAAAGTAAATAAAAAAAAAAGACACGAAGAAAATTACTCAAATATTCTTGTGCAATCAGCAAGACTCAGAAGGGACAAAACCTTTCTCTCTCCTCCCATCTATTCCCTGCCAAAAAAAAAAAAAAAAGGAGACACACTATTTTCAAAATTTCTGGGAGAAGATTAATTCATTTTGGTCAAGTTTGCCTGAAGATCGAAAAATCAGGGAGGCCTTTGTCAAACTGATATGTTTTTCCATCTTTCAAATACCATTACATTTATACTTATCTTAATGCCCTTGCTTCATATGCAACATGTTCACTATCATTTGATGACAAGTGCAAATACATCTTGTTTTGGATTGGTGACAGAAGTCTTCTTTGTTCGGCTGCTCAAAGACTGGAAACAGAAAATGGGAAACAGGGGCTTTAGGATGTAGTTGGTTTTCTCCTTTTCTTTTGTGTTCTTATACAGCTGTGGATTGATGTTTTAGATGCAGAAGTTGAGGAATCGTTGTCTTCTAGGAATTTCTGGAAAAAAAAAGAAACGTTTGCGAATTTGTCAAATTAAATAGTATGGTCAAGTTGGAATGTCACAGGTGCAGATTCCCCCCTACGATATGAAAGCAAAGGTGTTCCTGTTCAAACTTTCGTAAGTTGAAATGGAGAAAAGCTAAGAAGCATTTACCATTAATTTATATGGGCTAGATCCTTTGGTGTTCTTAGCCCTCGACCCTGCCCCCCAAATAAGCCATCCTATGTATGTATGTATGTATGTATGTGAGTGTTATTCTAAGCATGACGTTGTTACAACCTTTTACTTTTCTGATACAAAGGGTTTGATATTTCAGTCATATTGAAATAAACCAATCGGTTGTGAGAAAAAGTAATTTGCTTTTCTCTCGAATATTTATGTCCGTAGAATCAAATATATAATTTTAATACGTTTTTCGATAGTCAGGGAGAGATGCTCACTCGCTGGAATGAAGAAGTCCTTGGACAATTTATTGTTCCATAGCTTGTTGTTATACAACTGAATGAACAACAACCAGACAAGATGCAGCATATACTTTTTTTTTATTATGTAGGAATAAATTTTATCCATAGTGCCTGCCAACAAATTGTCGTATCTATTATGAAAAATTGAAAAAAAAACCGCCAATTTAACTTTCATCCGATGGACTCAAAGACATTGCATATAGCATTGCGTCAATTACCCGAACACTTCGCCAAGAAAACACTCGTTCCTACCGGGTCATCGGTCCAAGAGCGACCACCCAAACATAGCCCCTAAACCATCACCAAAAGAACATTATACATTGGCACTTACAACATCAAAACATGGTCAACTGGCTTTCACCAAACCAATCTAAACAATGAAATCAAAAATTTTATATGGGACATTATAGGCATTAGTGAGATGAGAAGACCAGGAGAAGAACTAATCGAACTGAACAGCCAATATCTTCTTTTACAGCTATGGAAAATGGAAAGTAAAACAAAGAGGAGTAATTTTTCTCATCAATAAGAACCTCAGAGACAACGTAGCAGGCTTGAAAACTATCTCCGACCAAATAGCCAGCGCCACCATACAACTTTCGAAGAGGTACAAACTGTATATCATCCAAGTCTACGCTCCCACTTCGCAATCGACCAAAAAGGAATTAAACAACTTTTATGATGACATGAAACCCCTACTGCAAGACACCAGAAAACAGTTCTTCAAGAATGGACCCATCAGGAAATGGACTTGGAAGAGCCCCAATCACGAAACAAAGAACGAAATAGAGGACATCCTAACGGACGAAAGCGATATTGTCAAGGACATCAAAGTTATGAATCAATTCAATGTAGGCAGCGACCACAAACAAAGAAAAGGGAAGCCCTGGACCAGACAATATCACCATCGACCTACACAGATTAGCGAGTAATATCATCACTAGGGAAACCGTCCGTCCTGTTGAATTTATGCCGAAAGCAAATTAAAGCCTCGGATGATAAGAACACTGCAATCATAATGCTTTTACATAGAAAGGGAAGACCAAGACATATCAACAGCTACAGAGCTTTAAGCCTACTGAACTGCATATACAAACTTTTCACAAAAATCATCATCAACCAAACCGCAAAAACACGAGATGAAAATCAACCTCGGGAGCAAGCTGGCTTTGGGAGAAAGTACTCAATTATGGATCACCAGCATTCGATAAATCAGCTGAGAGAAAAATCAACAGAATATAAACTCCCACTCGCTGTAGCATTTATCGACTTAAAAAAAGCCTTCAACTCAGTGGAAATCACTGAATATTATGAAAGCAATTGCTGTACAAGGTGTATGTCCAGTATAAGTCAATGTGTTGCATTATATATACGATCATAGCATCTCCTTTATCAGGCTACATGAAGACCCAGAGCCGTTCCAGCTCCAAAAAAGGGTAACTAAACTGGGAAAATAAAGGAATAAAATGGACGGTGATTATATGAACAACATCAGATTTGCAGACAACATTGCCTTTTTTGCAGAGAACCTACACGACCTCAAACTAATGTTAGATGAACTAAATAAAGTCGGTTTACACGTTAACTCCAGCAAGACAAAGATGTGCAGCAATCAGATCGGGAATAAGAACAATAACATCGAGGACACTGAGCTGGAGGATGTAGACCACTACAACAGACATGAATCTCCATGAGACCCTTTAAAAACTGAATCGAAGATTCACCCTAAGATGGCAAGCCTTTGGCAGAGCAAGATCAACTTTCAAAAACAAGAAGATTCCATTAATCCTATAAAGAAGAGTATACAACCGATGCATCTTCCAAATAGTAACTTATGGAGTAGAAACATGGAATCTGACCAATAGATGGACCACAAATTGAGAACCATGCACTCGAAAGAATTATGCCCAATCTCACATTAAGAGACCACAAGACAGCACAATACGTCTGGGAAAAAAGAAATATCATAGAATCGATTAAAGCTCAAATGGTAATGGGCTGGCTATGTTGCAAGAATAAGAAAACAACCGATGGGCATCACAACTCTCGACAGGAATCCCCAGAGATCACATGTGCAACCAAGGCTGACAGAATACTACATAGACGAGCTAGACTAATTTAGGAAGCACTGGCTCTGCGACGCCCACAATAGAGAGGTGTTTGGAATCCTCGGGAAAGTCTATGTCCAACGACGGACTTCAAAAGACTGATGATAATGGATCAACAAGTCGACAGCCAGACCCAGTCATGAGTTGATTTTTTTAAGTAAAAATCCAATTGTATATTATTTGTTGCATGAGATTAGAAGCTTTGTGTTCAGAGTAAAGAAAACGGATATAATACTAAAAATTGAGTATTTGCTGTGTAAAATAGACGTATTTCAATCTTCAGGATAATGTCTTACTAATGCAGATATGCAATTGAAAGTCGTGGGCTTCCGAAGTATAAAAATGTGCATAAAATTAAAATCGAACATATCTTTGTTATGCCACAGTGCATATCAACACAAAAGCATGTGCACACACGTGTGTGTTCATGTTTGTTTGTATTTGTTTGTATGTGAGTGATAGCAGATAGATATTCCTACTGAATGTACATGTTAATACTCATATACATATATATATATATCTACATATATTTATTTATATGTATATAGATATTAGGCTGATACGGATATAAAGAAGAATGCAGAGACTGGCATAGATAAATTGATAGAGAGATAAATAGCGAGAGAGATTTTATATACACAGAATATTTGAACACACACACACACACACACACACATATATATATACATATATATATATTTATATATATATATATATATATATTAAGGAAGGGGAATAAGGATATATTAACGAATCGATGAAGAAAGAAAAATACGTCATCTGAAAATAATGATGATAAATGAGTATATCACGTACGTTTGAAAAGAACTTATTGAGCTGAATAACGCCTCATGTATGTATGTATCTATGCATAAATATATATATGAGTGTGTGTGTCTTTGTGTGTGTGGGTGTGTGAGTTGGTGTGTTGTGTGGGCATGTGCGTGTAGGTGTATTGTACCATTTGCCAGAACGAAGTTGCAGTCTTAAAGGGCCTGAAATACAGTTATGAATACAAATCAATCGCTTCATCTGGTTCCTGAAGTTGAAAGCGAAAGACACAGAGGGCAAACTTTATGCAGACGGCACGCCCTTCCAGTTAGAAAGGTTATAATCTCAGCATTTCGATCGGCAAATCTTTGATCTTCAACATTTTGGAAAGAGCGCTCAGATGAAATAGTAAGACGTTTGCATAAGGATTATAATAGAAGGAAAAAACAAATAATTTCCCCTTCGATTCAGAAAGCAGAAAAATCCATCAACTTCTCATATATATATATATATATATATATATATATATATGTATATATATATATATATATATATATGTGTGTGTGTGTGTGTGTGTGTGTGTGCGTGTATGTGTGCGTGTTTGCAAAGAGAATTTATTTCACACTACAAATATTTATTTTTCAATATGATTTTTTTTGTCTGCGCACTTGATTTAGTGATTAATCGTATGGATCGAACAATACACAGTTGAAATATTCTTAAAACTGTGGGAAAAGTTCATTGTTATTTTTTTGTTTCCTTTTTTTCTTATTCAGACCGCGACAAGAGGAAAAGCCAACATCCAATTCGGTGTTGACGCGGAACGGTGCCCAAAAGCTCGACTCTTTGGTTTAAGGCTGGACGCTAAGCATGTCTCGTGTAAAAGCATGCGCATACGCAGAGTCATTCCTAAGTCAGAATTATGATTAACAGGTAAGTCAAGTATCAAAGGTATGTTCAATCTTCACCAAATGTTTTGCAATCGTAGTCCTGCTGCTATAGGCTACGTACGAGAGTGAGTTGGTTTAGCAAGTTCGTCGCAAAAATCAATTCAGTGATCCAGTGGATCAATATTCACTGGTTACTTCAGTGTGTTGGCTTCTTCCAGACAAGCTGATGTTCAACCTGGTCCAGTCTTTTATCTGGCTGCGGTGTCTTTTCTTTCCTCAGTCAAAGCTAGCAAGCCCTGTCTCTCAAAATGTTCGACTCAAACCTGATGACTTCCTTCAAGATCTTCTGGTCGACAGCTGTTATTTCCTATGTCTTGGTATCCATCTCAAGCATGCAAGCGTAATAAGCACGCCTTTTATATCTTATTGGCACATGATGTAATCCAATGCTTCGATCCATATGGTCTTGGAACGGTTTTTCATCTGCATGAAGGCGTGTGTAATGGCAAATTGATGTTCTGCACAAAGACCCTTACATATTTGTCCATTGCTATTAACATTTCCAAAATTTGCTAAAGAGTTTGTTCCAGAGTAGGTGGTTCTTTTCAACACTTGAAGTTGAAGTTTCCAAGCTAGACTATTCCGTCCATTGATGGTAACTTGGTAAAATCCCAGCTTGATATTTGTCCAGAGATTGGGCGTAGGTATGTATGGAAGTAGAACAGGATGGTTGTAAGCGGGTTGACATGTACACATTCATTAATGGCGTATGTTGTTAAACTAAAGGTCTTTTCGGAGTCAAGTCTGATGGCAAATCCAACGCCATGAAACATAGGTACTCCAGGTTTCTTTCCCTTTCCAAAGGATTGTGTGTCCATTGATTTTTCCCCGAAAAAACCGACTAGGTATGTTGTTATTCTAACCTTCCCAGATCCGATAGGGTTCTGAATCAGCCATTTGCTTTTGGTTACCGACAGCAAAAAATGGGTAGCTTACTGGGAGGGGTTATTCAGTCAGGCATTGGTTGTTGCATCCGATATTTCGTCCACTTTTTCTAGGACCCCCTTCCATGTATGATGGGCAGCTATATTCTTATACATGCCTGCCCAGTCACCGACACAGCTGCCGAATCAGTCAATCGCTTCAAATTTCAAGAATTACCTTTACATATCTGTCGGCAACGAGTAAATTTCAGACCAAGATCTGGCTCCAACATAGCCTGAAGGTGACGTGCGATCCCTGGAGGAAGAGATGCAACTGACTGCAAACGTTGATCTTGCTGAATGTTAGATGGCACCTACCAGCCAGTTAGTTTTTGCACAGCACTCTTTCACCGGTTCAGCCTCCTTTTCGCTCACCTGCTCTGCCTTTGGGGTATTCAATGATATTCTAACACCTAGGAGAGCCCCTAAAAATTGAAAGCTGACTACACCATGCCCAGGATTGATCCAGAACTATGTAAAGCAGGGGTGGTCAGCTGCCTGAAATGCCATAGCATACTTGCATATATATATATATATATATATATATATATATATATATATATATATATATGCTCATTTTTCACGCTTCTGTTTCTGTCTGTGCCACTATCACGCCAAAACAATCGGACTCGTGGATTTTATCTCAAAATAAAAACTCACAAGATATCTGGGTGTAACATGTGCTATGTGAAGTTGATCTCAGAGGTCGTTTTGAGGTGGCCATTCGCCCCAAAAGAGGAAAGCGTGCCATTTCCTGCATAATTTGTACAGGATGAGGAATTGAGTTTGCCATTAAGCTCAAAATCAGTTCTAACTCCATAATGCCCCGGTGGATATGGTCAAATGCCACCTCAAAATCTTCATGGGTCATTTGATGCTGAATGATTTTGTGGCCCTTATGATCCGTATCGAAGCCAAACAATTAATTTGTTGGAAACTAATTAGTGCGGGACTCAGGAAAAGATATAATATTGTTAGTGCTGACCTTCAATGTCATCAGTGGTCACAATGGACCAGTTTGATTAAAATATATTTTTCAGCCCAACAAGAGAACGTACAGGACTAAAAACTTGATTTTTTTCTATTTGTTTGTAAAACGTTTTGCAACCCTGTAAATTGCTTGCAGACAAAACATACTGAAATACATCCATAGAAATTTGTATGTGTGTACAGGCTAGTTGGTGCATGGGTGAATGCATTGGTGTATGTTTCTGGTTTGGGTACTAATGAGTCCAGAACACTTCACACCAGGCTTGTCTGCTCACCCCTAACTACTTGACTGTTGCTAACTATCATATCCCACAGTCCAACGCTCTTGCAGACAAAACTAAAATCTGTAAATATCTGTATAGATATTCATTAAAATCAGTTCGACCAAGTGGAGAGTGAATTCGTTACGTAACCTGTGAAAATCGAACGCGTTAAACTATCTGTGAGTAGCTCATGAACCAACACACTAGGGCAGGCGCATTACGTAGATATTTTCTAATCTTACGTAGTTACTTACTTGATCTTTTTAGTTTCTTTAGAGCCTATTATACTGGAGCATCAAGTGAGAATCGAACGTTACTACTCGAATGAACGTTCTGCAGGGCGAGCATGCTGACATGCCCGAGACAAATGGACAGCGTCGTCCTCAAATCACTAAGCCTCTACGATTTGTTTCAGTGAAAGTTAATTTTCATCTAAACTGAATACGAATCTGTTTTCGTTGAGAATGATTATGCCCCTACGAAGAAATATTCTTGGCAACTGTTCCAATACTGAAGAGTGTGGTCATAAATAATACCTGATAATATCAGTTTTGATTGTGTAATGTTCCACTAAAAATCATAAATTATTACTACATTTAGTCCAGAAGAAAATAGACTTTTTAATTAAAAGTTGTACGGATGTACACATTTATGGCTGACACTGTATGTGTTGGCATTTTTATTTATCACATTGCATCAAAATGTTTTCGGCTGCTTTATCTGTGATTAAGCTTTTAATTCTTCAGCTTTGCTCTATGATTCAGCCGTTGGCATTGTATGCATTTATGAATTGTTTTTCTATCCTCTGATTAATAAATCAGTTTATATCTTAATTGTATTCATTCATTGTTTTATATACAAACGAGGGTATCTGACGTTGTTGTGTATAGAGTGTTGAACACATGAGAGACATTTACTTGAAGAATTAGATTATATCCATGTATATATGTATATAGTCATGATGATGGATCAATAAGTCCACACCCGCCACAGTTATTAGGCTAATTCTGATCTCAAATATTCATTGTAGAATGCTTAGATTATGTGAATAACAGGGAAGCGTCTGGTCGAGTGCAATGACAAGGAAGATCATGCTGGAATATTATGTAAAATAAATGCTTTTCTTCGCGTCAAATGAGAGAGAAATTAGTCTATAGAGTGAGGTAAACGCGAAAAGCCACACTTAACTGATCTTGATCTGTGAAAATATAATTAGAAGCTTGTCTGTCCTTTTGTTCCATGATTCTGTCAAGGGATGCAATGGTTGCATTAGAATTGCCTAGGATCAAACAACCGAATAGCCAAATCACTCAAAGGAAAAGAGGGAAGAAGGCTCGTAATTGTTTTACTGATGATTGGTTTGAACATCTCACCTGTGTGAAAATCAGATTCTACCCTCGACAGTCCATTATACACAAGACTGCTACCGAATAGAGGAAGGAACGGGTGCCTGGAAAGTAAGGGGTACTCGTGTACCACCTGCTAAATTTTTAAGGGATGGATTTTTTTTTTGTTCCATTTACTGCAGGGAAAGGGATATTGCGTTTGCTTTTCTTTGAGAGCGAGATGCAATGACAACCAATTCAGATTGATATTTATCGTAGCAGGCGCATGCGTGCATTTGTGTACGTACCGTGAGTCCTCAGTTGATGTTGATTCATCAAACGTCATTTCGTAATTATGTTGACGAGAAAAACAAACCCAATACAGCAAAATGGAAAAAAATCGGTCATCGATAATGATGACTTTTGACACAAATGTAACCTGTTGATACGTTTGTTTTATTATTACGTGTGTTATATTACTCATATATCTTTTTTACATTAGCCTACATGTACTAGTGTGTAAAACGAAGAATCAAATGCTGTCTGCAGGAACTAAATAATAGCATAGTTATGACATAAGAATCCAACAAAGTCTCAAAACGTAGTTGATATTTTAGCTCTTAGATGATAAGCAATGAAGAGCCTTTCATTGATAAATTCCCTCAAACCTTGATTACTGCAAGGGATGCTAACGCTAGCACATCATACAGTGTTTCGTCTTATTTGTGTTTGCAAAAGTGGTAGTAAGAGATGCTCGTTACAATATTTTTGTGGTAAAAAATATACTGTAGGGAATGCAACTCTTGTTTATATCATTGAACCAATGGTGACATAGATTTTATTTGGAGTCGTTTTATATGAAGAACCTATTAAGAACATAACTTGAGGACTCGCTGTATCAATACATTCCCAGTCATTTTTCTTTCTATTTCTCTATTTTTTTCATGTACGTCAGCACCCATGCATACTTACCTATATATAGCATACAAGTCCTTTGGCACAATAGAGAAGTTTTGATTAACACCAGACCGTACATCAAACTGTCTTTTTTTCATGATTTATTTGCACTTCAGCTTGTTGGTCTATATATATATATATATATATATATATATATATATATATATATATATATATATATATATATATATAAGCCTATCGGCCTGTTTATGTATTTTTTTGTTCCGGGCAAGGACACACACAAACCAAATATAGTATGGAACTTAGCCGCGGTCTTTCGAGATAAATATCTTCTGAGAGTCAAAGTGTAAATTGTAGGTAATGTATAATCCCGTAGAAGACGCTTGAAATTAGGTCCAACGGGTTTGTATATTTTATGGTCATATATATTATACATATATTCATACAAATATATATATATATGTCAGTGAAATGAATATTGGCTGGTGAAGGAAATTTAAGCGAAAGAGATGCTGCTTCTCGTAAACTTTTATCTTAACGCGAGTATATTCTGATACATTTCGATGGTTACCAACTACCTTTTTCAGAGAACTCACAGCGGTTGCAGAGACAAATATATGATATTAATACATGTTTGAGATTCGAGGAATCAAATGAGTGGGATTTCTCTGCTCTTTGTTGTTTAGTAAGAGTGGATTGGAAGGTGTTTGTAAATGTGTGGGTGGGAATCGGATTGGTCTGAAATAAGAAGGATCAGTGAGAGGGGGGCCAATAGCTGTTTGTATCCATGTATGTGAGTATCAGACTGGTTTGAGATTAGAAGGGTCATTGAGAAAAGGGTCACAATGAAATGGTCAGTTTAAGGAAAGTTTTGTGGTTGAGTAACACTTAATAGATAGGTGTTGACATATATGAGGGATGTAATTAAAGTAAGGTGTTGTTTTTAATCTTGCTTGTTGATGGTGAGTGAGACTTTACATTTTCTTTCCTTGTTGGGAAATATATATATATATATATATATATATATATATATATATATATATGTATATATATATATATATATATATATATATATATATATATATATATATATATACTCATACTATTTTTAAAGGGTCTGTTATTCGATTAATATGTTGATGTTGTGATGTGTTATCTTTATACGATTCAGTTTTAAAATTTACATATTTAGAGGGTTTGTATCGTTTCTCTCTCTCTTCCTCCCTCTTTAAATATATATATATATATATATATATATATATATATATATAAGTTGAAGGCACCTGCATGTTCATGTATCACATGATAAATGTATGTAAACATTGGTACAACCAAATAAATTTGCCATACTAAGTCAATGGAGAAAGAGGGTTTCAGGATTTTAGTTTTATTTATAATGCCAAATTAGAAGCCACTTCTTTTCCATACACATATTTATTTTGTATTTATATAAAATTTTCTTCCCGTAGTTCAAAGTTAGGCTAAACACCTAAAAGGATCAAAATTGAAGGAGGCTTTTTCCTAAATGAATTGAAACGTTTTGAAGGGGGTCTCTCATTATAAAACTATTATAATGCAAAATTTGACCACTACAATCAGTTCAATATGTATATATATGTATACATGTGTGTGTATGCATGTATTCAAACACGAAATCACCCCGCAGGCTCAAATGTATATACACTTGCAAAATTGTACCCTGAAGTGATTGAGAAACCAGGACACTTGTATAACGTAGACATTCTCTCTTGTGCACACGGTATTGAACTATTGTGATACCAAGATCTCGTCTTACAGAGACAACATAGGAAACCATTCGGCACCAAAAGTTAATTTTCCAGTATAACATCAGCCTGTAACTCCTTCCTTCCGAGTTCAATCAAAGCTAGTTTTTGATGTTTTTTTAAAAAGTGAATTGGCGTGAAACGTATCAAACAAAAGCAACAAGAAAATGAAAAAATATGGTCAAAAGATAATCATGAATATTTGTCACCTCAAAACATTCCAAGTCGAACCAACAGTGGTATTAGCTTTCCAACGTCCATTGCTGGATATAAGCCTTCCCAAAGATCGATCAGAGCTCTCGATCGTGGTCTTAGCAGTCTTGAAACGTCTTTGAATCATCGATACGTCCAATCTAGCCCTCAGTGTAATTTCAGTTCTCGGGCAAGATCCTAATAATTTAACAAACATTTTAAAACTATTTTTAAAGGGATCCCTATCATTTGGTTTTGGTTTGCTGGCACAGTCACCATATATATATATATATATATATATATATATATATATATATATATATATATATATATATATATATATATATATATCGGGCTCTCGCTTCCTGGTGAATAACAACCAATTTCTGTTTTTCTGATTGCATGGAGAACTGAACGGAGCTCAAATTCCCAGAGTATTTTATTCTTCATATTTCCCAGGACAATTTGTGTTCATACCTTTTATCTACTTGGTCGAACCCAACACTTCTCCGTTATCTCCCAATATATCCATGTCTCGATTAGGTCACGGGAGTTTTCACATGCCATTTGGTCCAGCTTTCCTACAGTCTCTTGCAATATTGTTCACAGTCCCTTTATTATGCAGAATCATTATGAAAATAACCGTTGTTATTAGTTTAAAAAAAGAAGAGAGAAGAAACAAAATAAGATTATTCTGATGAACAGATACACGGACACAAACTGAATGTACACGTGTGTATTTCCACATCATTTTCCTGCTCAAAGAAACTGAAGCGAACACACATACACAGCCTTGCTATGTAAATTGTATCTAAGGATTTTACATATGCGCATATATATATATATATATATATATATATATATATATATATATATATATATATATATATATATATGGAGAGAGAGAGAAAAAAAGAAAGAGAGAGGGGTATGCTGGGGCTTGTTGTGCACAGGGGTAGTTTGTTCCCACCACCTAATATCGCTAGAAGTTAGCCTCAGGGATCAGAATGATTTTGTCCTTTTTCTACTGATTTTGAGTCGTGTACGAGAAGTTTTACGTGGGAAACATTTTTTTGTCTCTGGTAAAATAACTCTCTTTCACTTTGACAAACGGTAATATGCAGTTGATGATGGTTTATTTTTATGAGAGGTAGATTTCGTCCGACCTTCTTCTTGGGAAAGAACATAGAAAAATGTGTCTCGGTTTGGTTGGTGCATTGTGAATTCGGCTACTTAGAAAACTATAATTGTATTCAATTGAGGCTAAACCAATCCAAAGGTCTTTGAAATAAGAGTACAAAATTCAAACAAGTCATGAAGTTTTCAGAGAGAAACAAAAAAAGTGGAAAAGAGACAAGGAACAAAAGAAAAGTGATGAACAAATAACATTGATGAATCCATGCAGATTCTTGATATCTTTCTTTTTACCAAAATACGTTTTCGATTACTGTTAATGCTTCTCTCTGGTTGACAACATTATATTTCTCAATCATAACAATGCATTAATCATATCTGTACATAGTAGCGAGAGAACTGACTCGTTCAATCAGATTATACCGAATATATCAGCTTAGGTTGGTACTCCTTTTCCTAACGTTTAAATGATAATATAATAAACTAAACTGATTTGTTAAACACAAACAATCTACCCAAAGGAAGTTTCTCTTCCATGAAGAGGTCATAATTGCGTTTAATGAATTGATTTCTTAGGAAGTTACAATAAAAAATATACTATCCGTCCTCATACACTCACTCTCTCTCTCTCTCTCTCTCTCTATATATATATATATATATATATATATGGCATGCTGCAATGGATAGTTATTGAGCTTAGTTTAGGGCATCTAGTAAGGATCGAACTCATTACTTGTTGTATCTCTTGGCGAGAAAGCTTGCAAACTATCTATTCATAGTAAAACTCTTGTATATGCATAAATATCTTCAAGGAATGATTCCCATTTTGAGATCCATTCGACCATACCTACTGTGATTCTTATGTTTTATAAATATATCGAGAAAGCTATCATTTGAGACTGATTTGCCCGAGTCCTGCTAATGGTTACTCCACAGCGAGCTGACCTAATATCGTTATTTCATGACCATCTATTAGGACAGTACAATGTTTCATTTTTTAAAGTGCAAAATGTAATTAGAGAAACATTTTTAGATGCAAAATAAATGTAACGTATATTTTTCGTGTTTTTTCTTCTCTTTTCTTTTTCCCAGTATTGCAACGAACAGTAATGGACCATGACACACGAAACCACACAGTGGTTAATTGATTCTTAAACCCTACAAACCGGTGCAAATTTTAGAATATTGAATTTATTTTAGCGATTCGCAGTAGTGAAGCGCCATAGTTCTCTCTTTCTGAACGCCATTAATCCCAATTAGATATGTTTGAAAACAAAACAAAAAGAAATAACCGTGCTTCCCTCCATTTTACGTTGATTTCTTACCGTTTGGCTCAACCAGGGAATAATTTCTCCTCTCTTTATCAGAACCATCGCAAAAGAGGAAATACTCGCGATGGTTTAATTTTTTTGTTGTCAAAATATATATATATATATATATATATATATATATATATATATATATATATATATGTATGTATGTATAGTACCCGTCAAAATGACTGGTACTCTTATGCATAGATTGGGACTTCAGTCACGGATCATATTTCTTTTGTGCTCTACCTAGAATGAAAATGTCGTTCCCTGTCCCTCTGTCAAGGATCAGGGTATATTATCTGTGCCTCTTTGGATTAATTGTTACTTTCCAGTAGAATGTAGTATGTGTTCATGCATTCAAAAAGCATTGTACGCACATACTCATGCAAATACACACACACACACACACGTAACGTTGGATATACGTTTATATATCAAAGTAGAAAGATTGATGTTGATTACTGTAGTTCCCCAACACTTCTCAGGGCAAAAGAGACTTTTTATACTCACACATACACATACACGTGCGCGCACGCACACACACACACACACACACACACATACACACACTAACGTGCGCGCACGCACGCTCTCTGGTCCTCCTCCCTTGCCCTATTTTCCTATCATTTTTTTAATGATTTCTCTGCTCTTCTTTCTCTCTCTCTCCTTTTCTCTGGCTTTCTTTATTTCTGTTTCAGTTTCACTCTTTCTTTCTTTTTATTCCTCAGTGTTTCCCGTTACCACTCATTCTAGTTACCTCTCTTTCCTCTTGCTTCCTTCCATCGTCATCTCTCTCTTTCGTACTCTTACTTCCTCGTTCTCCCTTTTCCCAGTCATTTGGTGCCAATTCAGACGTTTCGTTTCCTTTCAATTTTATGTCGAATCAACGGATCACTCCCCAAATGTTTGCTACATCGGCAGCACTGAACTCCTAAAATTCAAACAAAAGATATCTAAATTGGCCACTTAAAAACAAGCAAACAAACAAAACAAAATATTTGGCAACACTCCATGGATAAAATATACAAATAAACTCGTATCAATACCTATTAACTTATAGATCATGTATTTACAAGAGTTTGTTTTTCGTCGAATTTTTTAGACAATTTGTTTATGACTTTCATTCATTGAAATTAATACTATTATCCTCTGTACACAATCTAATATCAATGAATGATTTTTCTCATTTGTTTTGATACTTGATATAAACGCTGGACCAGTTGAATCAACAAAAGGCAATTGATTATTAATATTATTTTCTTCATCATTATGCCGTAGCCATTGTATGCTTTTATCCATCCGTAATTATTCTTTGGCGATTGTTTCACCAAGTCGGTGCGATCTTCTATTTTGGGTGTTATATGATGAAAGATCGTCTTATTATTCTTCTTCTACGGGATCAATTGTTAATTGGAAAAAAATCAGTCTTAGTGGGAATAAAGTTCAACGATGGAGTTTGGGGTAAAAAAAAAAACAGAAAAAAAATCTGCACCGAATAGCAAGTTGTGATTCATTCTTTAAAAGAATAAACAAATAAATGGATAAAATGGTTTCTTACTCAATGTATGCAAGTCTCGTAACATATCAATCAACATTCTTTATTAGGTTACATAAAGACTGAGCTCTGGCAGCTCGAAAAAGGGATCAGGCAAGCCGATACTACCTCACCAAAACTCCTTACAACCTACTTTGAGATGAGCTACAGTACGATATATGATGACAATTTTTTCGTCAAGTCCAATATTTCAGCTCCAAAACTATCAAGAGGATTTATTGGTTGTATACTCTTCTTTTCAGAACTAATGCAATTATCTTATTCTCGAAAGTTGAGCTTGCTCTGAGAAATGTTTGCCAACCAACAGTGATTCTTCGCTTGATTTCTCCGTCTTTGAGGATTTTGGCGATGGAAAAAAAACTCGTTTTTTCACCATATACTACCATAATCTGAGTTTAGCTCAGTCGATAAGTCAGCTGCCTATCAATGTTGCGATCGTAATAAATTTATACCAACTTTGCAGTGGCTGGCTGTTTATATTATTCGGGTAATGCAGAAAATTTTGTAGTCAATTGATAAAGTGTTTGCGTTCCGTGCAGAACAGAAAAATAACCCTTTTTATCTGTAAATGCGTGAATACTAAAAGTCAAATACGTAAATGTAAATACTGTAAATGTTTATACGGTAATAATGTTAATACAAATTCTATGATATTTTTTCTGTTCTCTTTTTAGTATTTTTATCAATTTTTAAACAATGAAATTTTCAGGATGTCTCGTGCTGTAAATGTTATGAAAATTTATATTGACAAAGAGAGTTTTAAAATATCAGGAATTCACGAAAATAAAATTCTTGTTAGTTGTCTCCAAACCCTTTACATTTTTACCCCAGCAAAAAAGTGACCTCGTGTTCGCTACAAATCTATTTGTATTCGGCGCATTTCAAACATTTACATGTCCTTAAGAAGTTATAGGTATTATCCTTTAAAGTTGCTTTATGCTTTATGCTAACAAAATATTTCTTTTTTCTTCATAACTATATTCCGATTGGTCTAATTGATGTCAGGGGTAGGTATAGAGTACGACATCAATGAATAGCTTTTGGCACTTATCCTTGAGGGCGGATAACATTCAATGGTACGGCCACTATCTGAGTTTATCTAATGATTTGCAAGATGACTGTTTTCATCATAAACGTACTAAGTATTCTTCAGCTGGCTGAATACTTCTTTTTATCTCCCTCCACGCAGTACACACCGGAAGTATCCCAAATATGCTCGATGCAGTAGTAAGGGCTGCCTTCTTGGTAATTAACTTAATCTGCTCTCGATAGTGCGCGGATAGCTACGTGGATGGATGGTAGCATAGAGCTCTAGTCTTTGTCCGTTTTCTTTTGCATCAATAACTGGCAGTAGCCATGTAAAATCACTTACACTAGTTCACAACTACATTTCTGGTGAGCCTATGATCGGATGCATGTTTACAATGAATCATTATTGTAAAGTCAGTTTCCTCAACTGGAAAACAATGCATTTTTAAATGGTTTTTCTTGGTAAGAGTTTTATGCAGATGTACAGTTGAATAGCACGTCATCATCATCACAACAAGAAAAAGCATAGGATATGTGGTTGGTAGTATATGGTGCTTAAGACAAAGAATCTATTATTGTATTCCCAAAGAACTCTGATATAAGTTCGTTCCCTAAGAAACAAAGTTGGACAGATAATAGAACTCCTTTGTAGATGTGAATGATATCTATAACAATGGAAAGAAGCCAAAATACCCCACTGGAGGTTTTCTGTTCATTTGTCATAATATTTCGCAATGAAGTCATGACATCCACAACATACACCAGACTGAAACAGTTCAGCACTGATGGTGCTGCAATAAGATGGCTTCTAATTCTTTTAACTATGCGCCTTTTTGTGGTTTTGTCATTCACACTTATTCTTCAAACAACGAATAGTTCTCGGATAGATCATTACGAAAGAACTCCTACAGATTATATTTGTATGGCACAGTGAACTAAATTTCTTGATCTATTTCTGTTAAATTTCCTTCCCATTGGTGTTTTATGGCTGGTTGTATGACACTGTGGATTTTCATTGAGATTCTTGTTTTATTTTGATATTATGTTCTGAGCTGTTTAACACGCAATTTGTCAGCAGATTAAAGTAGATTCAAGACGTTGTGTCTGGTGAAATGATTGCTTTTGTAAATATATTGTATCATAGATTAGGCATCAAATAATGTGAGTTACCTCTTTGTTATAGATATTTAAGGATTGACTTGACCTTTTTTCTAAACTGTACTTTTGCATTCTAGAAACCTGTGTTGAATAATGAAATCTTTGAAAATTGGAGCTTGTAAATCCAGAGAGAAGCAAGAAAATATGTCAAAGTACCGACCATAGTGCAAATATTAACAGTTTTGTAATCGTATACCAATTCACTGATTTTTTGAGTTCGATCTTTATCAAAACTGAACTTGAACAATACTTATTTAATCTTGGTATCAAGAAAATATGTTTATGTTTCAACCGTATTCCAATTAACATGTGCAGCGATTTTGAGTGATACAAGACTGAGGCCATGTTATAGACTGAGCTGTGTACAGTATGCTGCCAAATAGCCGTTGATTCTCTGCCAATCTCTTTAATTAATCGAAAATATTGTCAATATCTTCATCAACCATCTCTTTTTAACTATTATGCAACATGTTTAGCAAACAAATGGTCTCCTTGCCTACAGCTCAGTAACAAAATCATCGATGGGTTGATTGTTGTTGTACAACAGACATGCGGCAGAAACGTACTGGTTCAATAGGTGCACACTGTACTTGTTGACTTTGCTAGACTCCTCGGTAAAAATTAGTTCACATATTAAGTCTGAACCATTTGAGATAAATTCATTGGGTTGCAGCGTTTCATATTTTGATATAGAACAATTAATCGTCTAAAATCGATCCGTGGTTAGGACGACTGAAGGCATAGAAGTCACCGGTTTGCTTTGAAGCACTGCTGTCTTTGTTTTAGTTAAATCAATATCGTACTAAAAGTCTGCTTATCTGTATTTGACTTCTACGTAATTGAACCTGGGCCTTGTAGCCAAAAATGCACAAACCTGAAGAATAGATAAAAAGATTCGCAATTAGATCATTTTAGTGTTGTATCCACGTTCACACTCCGATCTATCAATTTAATATCAAAAGTCTGGTATGGTTAATCTATATCTGACCTCTTTATAACAGAAACTGTGCATTTCAGCCAGAATTTATGGAAATAGATACACTTATAACTCACTACCAAAAGACTTTTGATTGCCAATTGTTAACAAAAGCCACATTGTAGGATTCCGTAGTAACTTACGGAAAACCCTACGCTACGTCAGGATTTTCCATGATTAAATACCGAAAAATTTGAAATGCTTTCAAGATTTCTCGTTGTAAGAGAAAGAAAAAAGAAACATAACTTCATTTACGTGATAGCAAATACATAATGCTGAAAGTTTCTTCATCTGTGTGTAACCCCCATGCAGCCTAACCTATGAATCGTCGCCAAAGTTTTTTGGAAGGGTTTAAAAAAAAACATTTTTTGACACAGAACTGGAGAAAGTAGATCACTACATCTACCTAGGACAACAAATCTCCATGAGACCCTCGAAAGAGGAGGAAATCAAGCAAAGAATCACATTAGGATAGCAAGCCTTTGGCAGAGTAAGCTCAACCTTAAAAAATAAGAAGATCCCATTAATCCTAAAAGAATGTTGTACAACCAATGCATCTTCCCAATAGTCACTTATGGAGCTGAAACATGGAACCTAACCAAGAGACAGATCCGCGAATTGAGAATCATGCAACGTGCACATGAAAAAATTACGCTGGGCCTCATTTGGAGAGACCACAAGACAGCACAGTACATCTGAGAAAAGACAAGAGTCGGGGACATCATAGAATCCATTGAAAACCTCAGATAGCATTGGGCTGGCCATGTTGCAAAAATAGCAGAGAACGGATGGACACCGCAACTTACAGCATATATCCCCAGAGATCACATGCACAACCAAAGCCGGCAGAATATTTGATGGAGAGACGAACTACACAAGTTCAGAAAGTACTGGCTCCGCGACGCCCACGATAGAGAAGTGTGGTGAATCCTGGGGAAGGTCTATGTCCAATGACAGACGTTGAAAGACTGATTATGATGATGAAAGCTGTGAAGCTTTCTAAACTATATACATGTACACACACACACAATGCATATATATGTACACGACGTGCCACCCAAAATTATGATGTATTTGAAAAGATTATTTTACCGATTCTGATGGCACAAATTTGTTTTACATGGAACCATCTTTCTCGAGCCGTGTATATATCATTTATGAGACCGTAAGGTATGAACTATTCGCTACTCGACTGGACACCACTTGTTTTCAGTGAACGTACTTATATTTGATTTATACCATAACGAGGAAACTTATGGTTGTTTTGAACTGGAAACACCTATCTTCCACTATATGACACAACAGCATCAACTAGAATCTTCAGATCAACCCCAGACGTCTCAACAGTTGATCATTTATTCATTTTGGCTTAGTCGGACAGAAATGTCATGTTAGCAACGGGTGAAGCCTTCATTCAGCTACCCAACAGGTTTGTCGTGAAGTAAATACTGTTGCAGTAGGAATATAGAAATTACTTATATTTGATTTATCTTTGTATACTACTCACTGTCCATCTGACAATTTGCTTTTCTTCTCCTCTCTGCTCTCTCTCTCTCTCTCTCTCTCTCTCTCTCTCTCTCTCTCTTTCCCCACTACTATTTATGCTGACTGAGTGGTCGTGATATGGTCACCTATTCTCATAAATAATGTCTTTATGGCCACTAATATTAGCACAGTTTTGTAGTTTGTCTGAGCTTCCTTTTGCTGAAAATCGATTGATGCGGAGTGTTTTCTTTTCTCGAATACCTATGAGAAAACATTTTTTCTAGACATAATATAAAGTCAATGTTAAAAATTTCCGCCCTCTAGCTATATGCATCATACATACATACACAGCTTCATACATGCATAACTGACCAGACTAATCTGAAAATTGAAGAAACCTATGTGGTCAGTTTTTGTCCACAGTTTCTAAGAAAAAACACTTAACCCACTAATTTTGTTGAAAAAGATTTAAGATCACTTTCACCAATGGGCAAGAAAATGCGAATCTTGTTTGAAAAGAAAGGAACGAAAGTTGTCCCCTCTCAACGTCTTAAGTCAAATTTCTCTGTCGTTCCTCAAATCTATTTTATGAATGTCTCTTGACTGACAAGAACCGACACTCTCGATTGACATGTTCATCCATCGACTCCATCAAAATCAACTCGATTTTGATATCTACATCTGCCTCCTGAAATATCGATGATTTAGTCTTCACATCGGCACCTTGATACAAACTTGCCCTGGCCTGCTATTAATCAATAATCTAACCAATAACCAAGTCCACTTTGAAGATATTGGTTCGTTTATCTTCTCATTCCGCATCAAAGCATTCCTCGACTTCTGTTATACTCTCTTTCTAGCTGACACGCCCTATAGTATGTATTCGTTTCGGATGAAATAGTATTCAAATTTTAAAGATAGAGCATTACTCATCATCATCAAATTTCAACTAGAATTTTTCATCTCAATTAGATCATTCTATGATTGTTATGTAACCTGCACATTCGAAAGAAAAATGATTAAGCCAACCGAGATTTGAACCCAGATCCCTTATTCTTAAATTTTGGGGAGGCTTGTTTTTCTGCAGAAGCACCATACTGATCAGGCTACAAATATCAACCATTAAGTATTATCAAAATCAAGCTATGTTGCCATATTCTTCATTTATTCTGAAGCCAATACTTTATCATCTGGATAGTTTACATTTGACAAAGTTTTATTATATATCATCATCTTCATCATCATCATCAGTCTTTTAATTTCCATTTTTGGACATGAATCTCTCCAGGATCCACCACATTACTCTATTATGGGCGTCGCAAAGCTAATATTTTCTTAATTTGTCCAGTTCATCCCTCCATCTTGTTTTCTGTTGGCCTCGCTTTCGCATGTGATCTTTGGGGATCCTTGTTGTGAGTCACGATTTCCATCGGTGGTTTGCTATTCTTGCAACATGACCTGCCCATCGCCATTTAAGTTTTGTAATAGATTCAATGATGTCTCGGATTCCCGTTTTCTTCCTGATATACTATGCTCTCTTGTTATATCTTCATGTGAGTTTGAGCATGATTCTCACAAGTGCACGTTGCATGCTCCTCAATTTCCTTTTCTGTCTCATAGGTGACTATCATGTGGTTGTATATTATTGTTTTTGAGATTACTGGGATCGTCTGGCTTTTGAAGGTTGAGCTTGCTCTACCAAAAGCCTGCCATCATAGGGTGATTCCTTGCTTGATTTCTTCTCCCTTTGTGGTTTCCATAGAGATTCGTTGTCTTAGGCAGATGTAGTGGTCTACTTTCACCAGTTTTGCATCTTCAATTATGACTGTTATGTCTTTATTCTCAATGTGATTGTTGCACATGACTTTCGTTTTACTAAAGTTCAAGTGTACACCGACTCTTTTGCTTTGTTTATACTCCCGTTCATGCTGATTATTTAATGACCGTATGAAAATGATATGGGACTTGCTATACGAAATTGATGAAAAATGATTTTTGGTATATGAACATAACATTATAAAAAATGCAATTTTCCAACCATGCAACAATAGATAAAGAAAACCCTATGGTGCAAATACATCGAATTTAGGGATTCTTTCACCAGTTCAATAACCAAGAAGACCAATAAAATTTACCTTGAATCTAAATGCAAAAGAAACATATCATCTACCTTTGAGAATGCACTCCTTGCTCTGAACAATACACAGGATAATCTGAATGGCGTATTCAGAATAGATTAAATGACTCTAGGTGAAAAAAGAAATCAGTTGACCAAAACAAGCTATCACCTATAGAAAAGTGCTAGGATTTAGCATACCTAAATCATCTACACTGACTGGTACGTTGAATTTATAATCATTTACAGCATACGAAAAGGGGTGATTTTTGAGACTGAAGCCCCTATCCAACTAAGCTTCTGAAATTCAACTCAATACTGCAATTTCCCACGCATAGATACCCGAGAACCTTCAAATACCAGTCAACTAAGAATCCTCACATATCCACTCGTACGTATAGTCACCAATTACCTCCACGATAACAATTTTTAAACCTCTTGAAGATACACCGAAAGGGAAGCGAGGGAGAGAGATAAAATTAGATAGATCTGATTCATGGAAAATCAGTCAATGGTGCTTGCAATCAGATAAAATACTAGGCATCTTGAAAAGACTGATAGACAAGAACTTTTGATTTTGTTCACTAGGAAAAAATCTTTCATTAACCATTCCTATTTGAGGATGAACAAACAGTCGAATATGTTAGGAAATATATATTCAAACAAAAAAACACTTTTTTACCCACTCCTGTCTATGTGTCTTCCATACGTTCACACACATGAATATATTTAGTGAACGTTTGTATAGAAAACAAGGGAAAGACAGATTGGGCGAATAGATATTTATTTATCTCATCCGTAGGGAATGAATACGAATATTCAGTGAGATGAGAAGAAAGAAGGAGAATCATCTCAGTGATGGAGTTATATATTTTGTAAGTGGATTGGGTGTTACTGTGTTTGAGATCTCCAGTCGATAGCCAGAGCTATGATGGTTCGTAATATCTATCATGCTATTTATGTCAGATGGGGAGCGGGGTCAAAACGTATGGGAAGTGCTGATAGGTTTGTTTTACTTTTTCGTTGAGAGAAATTCGTGTGTTGAGTGTATGTCCATGTGTATGTATGCATGTGTTAGTGTTTATGTGTGTCTATCAGGAGTCAGTAGTAAAAGCATATACGTTGAAATGTATAGCACATACATGTATGATCATACAGATATGTTTGAAAGCATATATATATATATATATATATATATATATATATATATATATATATATTCATACTTGGGTTTTATTTATCCATAACTATTCATAATACTATATCACTGATAGTTCTTTTTACCCTGTCTCTTTTCATTTTCTCTCCTTTACTTGAGGTTTGTTTTCGCCCCCGTCTCTACCATTTAACAAATGTTTTACATAAAACGCAATTCCTGATCGATCTATACTAGCAATTGTTTTGCCATAAATTTCTTACTGGTCGCTGCTCAACCAAGGACCATCTCTCACTAAACCGCAGAATTATCTTTCATCGACCTTTCAGGGAAAAAAAATCATTTTTGGACCGACCGTTCATTTTGAGGAAATCATTTTTTTTTCTATCAAATCTACGCTCGTTTCAAGCCATTTAGCGGTATATCCATTCTCTACAACAACGCGGTCGTTAATGCAATTGCCTTTGGGTTCAATACGAATCCCAAACCAAATCTCACCCGTTGAACCGATTCCCAATTCACCACAATTGTTGGATGCATATCACAACAGTAATTATTTTGCTTATACATGAATGCATCGTATGACTCAAAACCCTTTTTGCTCATTCCTGTCTGTGAAATGAGAAAAATTATCAGTGTACATTAATTGATTGGTTGTTTCTTTTCATATTCAAAACGTTTAAGTCGTTGTATCCTCAGGTCCACTCCAGGTATCTGTTGTATTTGGTAATATTCTCGCAATTTCGGACTGGTGTCTTCACCCAAGACATAGAAGTAGGCTATTCCCAGTGTTTAATCTTTAATATTACAAAAAAAAAAAAAAAGATAATAACTAAGGCAAGATGTTCTTTACCATGGATAGCTAAATGAGAACAGTCTACCTCAGTGGATAGGATAAAGACTCTGATTCAAATTTCAAGATCATTACCGGTTTGAACGGGCAAGTGCCAGGGAATGCAGTGGCCGAAATGTTGTGCACATAAAAAGAGATTATGACAAATGTTCGAATGATAAAATTGACAATCTTTCGGAGGTTACAAAAGTTGCGTTATAGATGTGGGCACATCTTGATGATTACAGAAAAAACTTAAAGTCAAATCCTGCATACCTAAGGACGCAAAATAAGTGCACACTTTTTACTAAAACACTGGATGAATAAATGTACTACTGAGCTGAAGCCTGATAAGACAATTCAAATCTTAAAAAATAATGATATTTTACGTGCAAGTCTTTTGAATTTCAATTTAAACTTATAAAAAGCATTTAAAGAAGAAAACTTTGAGAAATGCTCCAGGAACATTGTTACTTTACCTTCTCATAAAGGTAGCTGTATTACTTGAACGATTTCCCAGAGCATGGACATTCCTTCCCAATCAGATTTCCCTTCATATCTTCCTGGATGAAGTATGGTATCCATATTCGTGTATCCCTACCTTTGATGCAACTTTGGATTTTCGATTTTTCATTTCTCTTATGCTATCTTATGTAAGATTATGCCGCCGCTTTGGGTCAGTATCATTGGAAAGGACTTCTATTCATCATGGCAATATCTGTAATCTCTCTAGATCTTCTCATTGCTCCAACTTTAAATCCTATCAGATTCTCTTATTTGCACTCTCTATCACTCTGTCTCCCAATCTATCCCTTTCTGCTTGACTATCTCTAGCACCAATAGAAAATACTCAACTATGTTAGTCACAAAGCGGGTCATTATCTCTATATAATTTATTAGTTCTTTGATATTTGCTAATATCAAGTTTTTACAGCACAAACGTTCAAATGTTGGAAATGGATGGTAGAAAGATCTTCCAAATGTAAAGGTCTCGTCTGTCTAGGAAGATCAACCAGTAAAAATCCTGACTGGACACCGATCTTTGGCACTTGTGGAAAATATTCGACTATCTCAGCCACGAGGTAGGCTTATACTTTATATAATCTTGAGTACTCACCATTCATCTTACTGTGCATCAGGAACACCCAATGAGGACCGAGGTCATCGCAATAATCTTAGGAACTACGTTGCTAACAATAGTTCCATGGCCATGCTCCCTTCGTTTAATCGTTTGATATCTTCTTTTTCTCTCGTACGAGTATCGAGCTATTGTCAAACTCCAAGAGAGTTAAATTTATCATCGCAATTAGTCAGACGGTATTTTGAGAGAAAGGAGAAAAGGAAGATCAATGCTATGACCTCACAACCACGAAGAGAAAGAACGAAAGGGGAATTGATATTCTCATGACATCCTCTGAGAATTTGTCCGTTCTGATCACACTTTCTTTTTGTTTTTTTTTTGTCCTGATAACGCTTTTTCAAAGAACTTTTTTCCCTGACCTCATATTCATAGTCAAGCTTCCGTCAATGTAGAGTCATGTCTCTGAGGCAGCCATTCTTGCAGTCTCTTTTTTTTTCTGTTTTGTACTCTGACTTATTATTCATTTCTTTTCTAGACATCTTCCATTCGTTGTGTATTGTCTAATTTTTATTTACTTTTATCTCTTCTCGGTCATTCTTTACCATAGTCAAAGTTTTTTTTCTCAATTTTTGTCTCTTTTTATTTTTCCGTTTTTCACAATATCCAATTCATATCTACACACTGGTCTTCTTTCGGTTCTATCTATTCGACCAATACTTCATTTTTTTCTATTTCTTCTCCGACTTTTTCTCTAATTCATATCACTCTTTGATTCACCTTCTTTTTTCTTATAAAATTTAGGTAATAATTTTCTCAGCATTGAAAAAACCCATGCTTACTCCCTACTATTCATACGTTCATTTTCTCTCCCCTCAATTTTTCTCTATTCTCTCTCCTTCTCTCTTTCAAGCTCTCCCTGTAAATTCTGGTAGTATTACCTCTCTCCGATCGACCGATTAGAACGACAGTTTTCACATAAATATCACAACGATCACTGCTTCACCCAACAACCTCTGTGTTGGAATAGCAAAATTATCTTCTGTAGACATTTCAAACAAACCATCTCTCAAGACTGAATTTTGTTCTTACCACTATTCAAATGAGAGTTTCCGTTGATCGTTCAAAATATTTGACCACCAACCAAATTTGGAATTAGTATATTTATCCAAGGCCAACATTGCATCTGAATGATTTGATGTATAAAAGACGGTTTTACATAATGACTTTCACTTCGACCAAAAAGTTGAGTTAGACAGTTCAGGCTTATTGATTATATGTACAGCCTCAACAACCAACTCACCATTTTTGACAGTTACTAATCTCGGCATTGTCTGGAGAGAGGCCAGATGAGAATATAAGGCAAATGAAGTGGTTTTGCATGCCTTAAAATCAGCATTCAAAATTCTGGATTTTACTTGGTTTTAAATGTAGAGTATAGGTGTTGGGGTAGGGAATACGCAAAGATTTAATGAAAAGGTTCTGAGTGTCTAAGAGGTTTGAATTTCATAAATATATTGTTCTGCAAGATGAGCTTGCTAACCATGGATATGTCAAAAGTAACATTTTAATTCCTGACATTCATTCTGGCTTAAACATTGGTTCAGTTGCTCGTTGAAAATCATATCCACCAAAATATCATCCACCGCAAGACAAACCCTGGAAGGTATATGTTTGTAACAAATCATAAAAAATGTTTAACAGATTACCTGCAATTTGATTAATTCATGCATTATATATATACAAGGTTTGGTCAAAAACCCCACGGATTACACCATTAAAGCTTTATTGAAAAACATAATCTAAAATGAGATTGCTTTCTACAAAATAGTTTCCTTTAACAGCTACACACCGCTGCCAATGTTTTTTCAAGTTCTGGAAGCACTCCTTGTAGACATTTATAGAAATTTCATCTTCCATCGATACAAATTTCTTCAGAACGTGGAACTGTGATCTTTAGTTTTGGGAATGAGAAAAGGTCACATCGGACCGAGTCAAGTGAATATGGTGAATGGGTAATGACATTTTTTTTTTTTTTTGCCAAAATTGCTAGAACCCAAAAAGCATCTCTTTTTTAATCATCATGCTTTGTGTCTGATTTTTTCAATTCCCTGATTAGCAAATTATTCTTACATCTTCTGGAACTTCTGTAATAGCCAATTTGGGTATAATAGGGCCTATCTGCTCTTTTGTAATCTTTCACTGAATTTCTGCCTTCTCATTCAAAACAGTTGGTCTTACTTGGAGCATTTTCTTAACAAGTCCTTTTTTAAAACCTTGTGAGTTTTATATGCCGTTATCCAAATTTTAAACAAGACTGTGAACAGATTCGATTGAGATATTTAAATGAAACCACATCCCGTACACAGATGCTATCTACATTATCTCATGTATCTATTTCCGTACTTTGGGTATTTTGATAGAGAGAGTCGGTAGGTCTGTGCCAGAACGTTTTTCGGCCGTTTTGAGTCAGATTTACTTGAAACTTGGTACAAAGGTTGTCATTGAAAAGATGCTTATTACCTGAGAGATTATTCCATTCAAAAGCACGTAATCTAGCGTTAAATTTTGTTTTAAAATCAATTCCTTCACTTGCTAAGTCAGACTTACTCGTAATTAGTTCAGGAGTGTCCATTGATGAGATGCTTCTAGCATAAACTTATGTTTTGTCCGTGGTCTAATGAAATGCATTTAACCCTTATTGTGGAGATTCCATTCAACTTTTGGATCTTGTTTACCAAATTTGTACGTATGATCCAATTGATTACAACACGCAATTATAATTGCAAGGCTTCATCGCGCACGGTATCTCTACGATTCGAACATACCAGCAATCATTGACTTGTTGTCTTGATATATTTATGAGTGTGTGTGTGTCTTTGTGTGTGTGTGTGTGTGTGTGTGTGTGTGTGTGTGCATATGTGTGTGTTATTACATTGGATACTTCAAGTCCGGAAAAATGTGATGATTGTAGAGACAGTTTATTTGGTAACATATTCCGTCCGACACAGGGATCAACTGAATAGCATATCGAACAGCCAACCACGTAAATGAATAGAGAAATGAGCACCGTGCAGGACTCAAACCTGCATTCAGCATGAAGCAGTCTTGACACTACTCTATTCTACCGACTGAGCCAGCAACACTCTTTGTGAGCAAGATTTCGTGTTACCTCCTATCCGTTGAGTTCTGTATTCCTGCTAGTATATACGTAATAGAGCACTCTGGTGGATGAGGGATTTCTGTTTAAATAGTTATAACGCTTGAATTCAGGCTTACTAACTGTCCAGTCCCGTATTTCAAAGGTAGGATATCGGCCTGCGGGCCTGATGTGAAGGTTTGAATTCTACCTGGGTAATTGAAAGTCTATAGCCACACAGAGATGTAATACATCAAAACAGCTGTCCGTGGATGACACAACAATATATATATATATATATATATATATATATATATATATATATATATATATATATATATATGCTGTTCACACAAGCAATATTCGTATACATACACACAAACACACACACTCACATATATATATATATATATATATATATATATATATATATATATGTATACATATTTAAGTAGTTACTGCATGAGTGTGAATTATGAATAATCCGACAATACGAGAATGAAATAATAATATCAGAAGGCTATGTTTGTATAAATGCTTTTATTTTCTTCATTTTAATCCTTAATGCTTAAGTTGATTTAATCACAAAAACATATTGGAGATATATATATAATGATGTTTTTATATATTTTTATATCCGGTTCATTACTTCTGGATATCTATCTACCATCAAACTCTTGATAAGAGAGTAGTGTTTTGAAAGCCGGGAACAATAAGAAAAACTGTATTTAAACCTCTTTTTTCAGTAAATGCTTAGAGTGAGAATTTTGGCTCTCACAAAACTGTTGAACAAACTGAATAAAAAAAAATTATCGAAACTGATGTTGTTCAAAAAGGAAATATCAGTTTATAAGGAAAATGGGTATGAGTTTAGACTTTTGAGATATCGTAAAATGATGATTATTTAGGGACATTCTATATCATTAATCATTTTGGGGCACTGTATAATGATAATTTGAAAAATATTGGTTGGATAATTGGTGTTCACTCTTTTGAAAAGGTGTAATGATATTAGATAGTTTGGAAAATTGTTGCGAGTCTGATAATAAAGTTTTCAATAATTAATAAGCTTTATTTCATTGATTTATCTACGAAATTTTTGAAACATGCAAAACTATGCATTTCCAAAAAATATTTTGAAAGACCATTCACGCAAACATGAATGCACTCGCACACACACACGTATACACACCCGCTCACATATATATATATATATGTATGAGTGTGTGTGTGTGTGTGTGTGTGTGTGTGTGTGTGGCGATACTTATGAGCATATATTGTGAGTACATGGCGTTAATGGTACGTGGATGTTCCGTCCATGGAATTTTACTTTTTTTTCCCTTCGGCAGCGGAAAGAGCAACAATATTCACGTCAATCCAAACAAAATGCATATCGATTTGAAAGGCAACAAAAATATGGCCTTTTGTTCTTCATTTTCAGACATCGTGAAAGTGCTTGGCTTTAAAGAATAAATGTATCATTTTGTTGGGGAGAATCAATGAATCCCCCTGTCTCTAGTTATATTATACACGTTGTTTTGGGTTTTTTTTGTTGTTTTTTTTTTATTTTTAACTTTTTTCTAACTCTTATTGTCAGTATTAACAAACTTAGAAAAACATGCAATGCATACATAAATCGATCATTAGAATGTTTTGGTTTGAAACAGAAGGAAATACAGAGACTGTTTAATTTTTAGGTATGGGGTATTTTTCATTGTTTTTGTTCCAGGTTGTATTTCATTATTTTCTTTTTTAATTTCATCTTTAAGTTTATCAAAATATTTTATATACTCTGAGGCTTTATATTGATGAGATACGTTATCTGCCACTACTGGACATTGATTTTTTTCATAGCTTTCATCACCATCAATGAAGTGTTTTGAATCACATCTCGATTCACTGCTTATAGTGAGAACAACCCAAACTTGCTAACATATACGAGGTTTGACGGTTTATTTCCTTGATACTGCTATATTCTGAATGCCATTATCTTACTCACTATGTACCCTCTGAATCATATTAAGTAGCTAAATGCATAGATATATACACATAAAATTGCTTAACAAGGCAGAAAAATCAAATCACACTTTTTTCACTATGTGAAAAGTTGTTTATTTACATGATCTCTCAATGTGTGACATCATATTAGCAACATATGTTGTTGTCAGTTTCACGCCAAAGGATATGTTGTCAGTCGGTTTCACGTGGTTATCGCAGACACCAGTGCGCACAGGTCAAAACTCGACATCTTTACATATTGTTCTGCATTATAGAGCTGAGCCAATGAATTTCCAGAATGAAAATCCTATTCCTAGATTATCGCTCAGTTTATTACATTATCACAATTTGTCCTCAGAGCTCACAATTCGAAGCAAATAATCTTGTCTCATATTGAATAATGTTTAATGTCGCCAATAATGTCAAAGCGTTCAGTATTGCACTCTTGACACATTGAATCTCCCAGGAAGAATAGGACAACAAAATATGAGCTGAAAAGAAATGATGCACTCGAACTGAATCAATGGCAAAGGAAGACCTTGCCTGTAAAAAACAATAAAGGTTAAATGACACTTCGAAGTAGACAACACAAGGGGAGACAACTTTATCAAGAGATGAGACTTTAAACTAATATTATAGCACTCAGCTCCTCGGGGCAGGCATTATTATATCGCTCGACGACCTTTAATAATTAGTAAGTTTCACTGAATCTGTATATAGCTAAGGTTCTGTAGGAAAGTTTGTGTACGGATTTTTTTTATCATGAATGCGTAACTTGTCTTTTTTTTAAAAGTTGTATCAGGTACACATCCCCCACTCCATACATTTCCAACCTATGATGTCAGTAAATCTTCGATGCAAGAGACAGACACACAGCTCAAAAGAAAAAGTAGACTCAATGTTTGAATATATGTTACAAGAAGATAACCCATCTAATTTGGTGTCTCATCTATTACCCAATACAATTACGAAAGCATTAGTTTCACAAGACAAGATGCAAAAAAGATTTTGAATGTATTCCTAACCGGCGATAAGTTCTATTCTACATTGCACGAAAGAAGGTATGAAAATGAATGTTCTCTAGTACAATCTACGAAGTCATACTACCAGCATTTGATAAGCAAAAAACACCAATAAAAGGGCAATTTATTAAAGGAAGTCGAGCAGTTTGACTCATCGTACTAAAACGATCCTATTAATCTTAAAAAGAAGAATATACAACCAATACATTCTCTCGATAGTCTCAAGCTGAAACACGGAATCGAACCAAGAGACAGACCAGCAAACAGAAAAGCATACAACGTGCACATGAGAGAATCATGCTCGATCTCACATGGAGATATCACAAGATAGCACAGTACATCAGGAAGAAAACAAGCGTTCGAAAATCATATAATCCACAAGAAAACTCGAATGGCAATGGGCTGGTTATGTTGCAATAGTGGCAGACAGCTAATGAACATCACGACTCACAACATGGATCTCCAGGGATCAATTGCAAAACCAAGGCTGACAAAATACAAAATGGGGAGACAAACTAGACAAAATCAGAAAATACTGGCTCCACAACGCCCACGATAGAGAATTGTGGCAAATCCTGGGGAAGGTCTATGTCCAACGACCGACAAATAAAGAATGATGATGATGATGATGATGATGATGATGATGATGATGATGATGAGGATGATGATGAAACAAATTGCTGAAGCTCAGGAATATAACCATCAAGAATTCTTTGTTCAACTGGTCTATTCTCGATGACTTGATGTGCAAGAAATATTGTTGTGCAATGACCTGATTGATTCCATGCAGTTTTTATCTTTTCATGAAATTTATCAAAAAAAATGGACCATCCACGCACTATCTGGAACTGGTTATAAAAATAAGTTTGTTATCACTAAAGCAGCTCCTAATAATGCGTCGAGAGCATATTTGAAAAGCTTTTGTGTCTCTAGATGTGGAGAGGATAGAAAAAGTTCTTTAGCCTGCTGAAGAATATACAGTGCTGTTACTATGAAAGAGATAATCTTGCAAATCTTCAAATGAACTCAAATTGTATTGTACCATTTTGGAATAATTCATAGGAGGTAAATGGATCGCAGTAGGAAGTACCAGAGGACATTTGCTGGGACCAAATTCTGTATTTGCCTTCAATATCACTGTATTGATGACGGTTCACTTTGACCTCCGTGAATTTCATATGCTAAATCATTATATAACTTTAGTGAAAATGCAGTCGCTTGATTCTCTTTTTGCACGTGTAAAATGGAAAGGGTCTGAATGCAACAAACAAAAATCCCTATTAGTGAAATTCTGACATATTTGAACACTTTGAATATTCATTTCTATTATATCGTCCAATTCGTAATGAAATATCAATATATTTTCCGATGATATTGAAACTGATAAGAAATAAAAGAATTATCGAAGTGTTTGTGTTAATATAACAATTATCTCTGTAATATACGGCATATAAGACGGTGTATAAGATGGATTTTCTGTTAACTCTTTATCAGTTTTTAATTTAAATTACTGTAGCGTCAAAATAGTATGGACAGCAAGCCACCGTTGAATGATCATAGATTTGAATATATATATATATATATATATATATATATATATATATATATATAGAGAGAGAGAGAGAGAGAGAGAGAGAGAAGAAATAGGGAGAACAAGAGAGATTGTCGACTACGTAGTACACAGATAGTAAAAAATTATGTGTAAAATGCCAAATACCTAGCTTCATGGTTTTGGCTATAACACTCCATGCATAGCCGGTACAAAATCTCTATATAAATGTCCGATTGAATTCCTTTTTGCAATACATATGTCACGACAATTTATGTCCATTTTTTACTCAATTTTGCTGAAGATTTTACAGGACTAACCTCAAGCCACCACCACCAAGAACAATAGAAAAGATAGCGGCAACAGAGCTGAGCAAAACCACCCAAAAGAAACAAAAAGGATATAAAAGAAGATACCCGATGGCAGTCATTGGAAGCATTCTCGAAAAAGGTAAGGGATTCAAAACCATTGGAAAAATCTTTTTCTACGGGAAAGAAGCTATCAGGTAGATTGCTTGAAGCAAATACGAAAAGAAATGGACGTAGACCGAATTGTCGAACGCGCTCAGGAATTTTACAAAAAATCCTATTTCACCCAACAAAAGACAGAAAAATGAATAGGAAACACGAGCCAAGAGAAATCAACTTGAGGACTTCCAAGAAGTTACTCCGCAAGAAACGAAGTACGCTTTCAAACAAGAAAGGAAAGGCCCCTGGACCCAATGGCATTACTATCGACCTACTCAAAAAAGCTGGAAAAGTCATCACAAGGAAACTAGCCATCGTACTCAACCTATACTTCAAAAGTAAAGTCCCTGAGAAGTGAAACATTGCAATCTTAATCCTGTTATACAAAAAAAAAAAACCCGAAAGATCAGAACAACTACAGGCCAGTAAGCCTCAACTGCATCTACAAACTCTTCATTAAAGTGATTACCAACTGGATCAGCAAAGCGTTTGATAAAAACAAAGCATAGGAACAAGCTGGTTCAAGAAAACATCACTCAACGATCGACCATATTAGTAAATGAGCTAAGAGGGGATATTGAACCCACTATTTGTAGCAGTAGTTGATTCAAAAAAGGCCTTTGATTAATTGGAAATCCCCAAAGTCATTGACTCAATAATACCACAAGGTGTAAACCCCATATATGTCAGAGGACTGCAACATATCTACCGACACAGCAGGTCCTTCATACGGCTACATAAAAACTCCAGGCCCATTCAACTAGAAAAAAGGAGTGAGACAAAGTGATACCTCTCATTCAAACCCTTCAGAACCTTCTTCGATATGATCTTCGAAAACCTAGAATGGGGGTATTCAAAGATATTAGGAAAGACGGAGAATACATTAGTAACCTCAGATTTGCTGACGACGTCGTCCTCTTTGCTGAGAATCTTAATGATCCCCCAAAATGTTTGACGAACTTAATGAAGCAAGCAAAAAAATCTGCCTCTACATAACTTGATCAAAACAATTTTCAACAAAAATGTTTGGGTCAAAAAAATGACAATAAAAATCGAAAATGCAGACCGGGAGAAAGTAAAACACTGTATCTCCCTAAGACAATGAGTCTGTATGAAATCAACAAAAGAAGAAAAAATGAAGCGAAGAATTACACAAAGTTGGCAAGTTTTCGGTAGAGCCAGCTCAACTTTCAAAAACAAGTCCCCAAAAGAAGGGTATGTTACTAATGTATGGTCACATACATAGCTGAAACACAGAAATTGACCAAAAGATTGACTTTCAATCTGAAAACCGTACAACGTGCACACGAAAGAATCATGCTCAATCATGGATTTATCATCGGACAGTACAGAATATTAGAGAAAAAACTGGAGTCCGAAACATCTTAGAAACTTTTTGTAAACTCTGATGGCAATGGGTAGGACTTGTTTCAAGAATGTCAAATAACCGCCGGACATCGTGTTCCACCATGTGGATTCCCAGACATCAGTGCAAGACTGTGGCTGACAGAAAGTAAGATGTTGCAACAAGCTAGATAAATTCAGGAAGCACTGGCTCCCTGAGGCCCATGATAGAGAGGTCAGGCAAATCTCGGGGAAGGTCTATGTCCAGAAACGGACGCTAACCCACTGATGATGATCACGATTATGATATCGGTGTGAATGCAAACGCAGACCCAAGAATATCATTATTCTAACCTCTTAGAAGATGTAAAACTGACTCTCTGGTGAGACCCCTCAGGAAATACAGAAAATTCGATGGGGATTTGTTGAGAGAACACATTTTCATTTGGATTGTGATTTGTGAGTGATGGCACTTTTGACTTTTCCCAAGGCCGATTGATTGCAGCTTTTTGAGAACTGCTAATCTGAACAACTTCAAACTGTACACAGCACTTCCTCTGGCCCTGGGCTAGACACCTTCCGCATAAATTATTTCCACAGGGCATATGGTTGCTATTTTCAGTTTAAGGATTTTCCTTACGTATAATTTTTGTAGTTTTTCTTTTGTATTTCAGAACTTATTCAAATTATAAAATCCAAAAGGTTTTTTTTTTGGGGGGGGGGGCTCATTTTTACATAAAATGCCTGGACTCTCATAAAAGTCCATATTTAAAGAAGTGAACTTTTCCCAGATGCACCGACTATCATAAGGCAGCTTGATCGATATCCGACACCATTTTGTCTCTGCCGGGATTAATGAGAAACATCTTTATGGCACACTGATCCTAATGGGAAATGATTTTATATATAGACTATGAAAAGGTAGACTCCAGTAATAGTAATAAAAATGAAACAGGATGATAAATATGAACTCTTAATGACCTCAATTTATACGAGGCCGGTCCAGAAAGGAACCAATCATTTTGTAAATCACAAGAACGAGTAGTACAAGCTTGAGATAACTTGGCAATCGATCAAAGTGGCCTTTACTGTGCATGCGCAAACATAAACCTGTTCCTGAATTTTTTTCTCTTTTTGATAAAAAATCCAATCTGCGGTCACTGTCAGCATCCATTCTTCCTTAATTCAGATTTGTTCTCATGCAACTTATGGCTTTTCAAAAAGCTAAAATCGCTCTTGATAATTTCAGACTATGTGCGGGATTAACGAGTCAGCTGATGGCAATCCCGGAAGTGGATTTTCAGGTTGTTTTGAAAAGTAAAAGGGACGTTGGGATAAGTAAGATGATTATTAATGTGACTAATGCACCATTTTTCTGAGTAGGTTACTCATTTTTGTCCATAACTAAATCAATGAATACTTTTTGAACAGACTTCATACATTAGCTGAGTATGTTCAATGCTAACAATGCTAACTGCAAAAAATATATTTGTATTCATTAGTCTAAATGATGAAATAGATAAATGCAGGATATGTGGATGTGTAGTTGAAACCATAATATATATATATATAGACGGATGCATCCAATTAGCCGACGAAGAGCACAGAAGTAGACATATCATGATTATATAGAGATGGTGGTCCGCTTCTAACTGTGTTCTCCAATGAAATTTGACGATCTGAACCAATGATAGAGGCACAAGCTAGAAGATGATAGTATAAAGGATAAATCTTATGGGACTTTGAAATTAAAAAAAAATGCTAAATCTACACTTATGGATCAGATGCAGTGATCATATACAGGGGAAAAAGAGCTCTTAGATTGTTGAGGTTGCTGTTCAAGTGAACCACCGAAAGAAATTGAAAAAAAAGATGGAAGATGGAAACAGGATAAAAATCTGAACTTTGCAAGAGAATTCGAATTAATTGGGGTGCGTGAAGTTAGCAGTTTTACTCGCAATTAAAAGAGCAAATTGGCACAATACCAAAAGGCTTCGTGAAAGATTTGAAATTGAAAGAAGGACTGAAATCACGAAGATAATAGCATTACTAAAACCAACAGGAATACGAAGGAGGGTGCTTGAATGTTGACGACAGTTTCTCCAGAATAACAAGTCTGGTTAGTCACTAAATTGAAACTGCCAACTGACCAACATCTTTTAGCAGCATGTCACGTTAAGAAAGGGTGATCAATAAATCGGTTACTTATCTTTGCTTCTATTGGGCGATGAAACTAAAGGAGTCTGAACGTAGGAACAACAAGTATGAATGCTACTGGACACAAACTAAGGAGCTATTCTAATGTGAATATGCATAACAAATTGAATACTCCACTAAAAAACAATATGGGGGGAATTTTTAAGAAAAAAAAACGAAATCTTTTTTTTTTTGTAGACGTAATGAGGAGTGAATGTTTGAATTTTCAGCTTTCGTGTATCTTTGCTAGCGTTTGTGCGCGTGATCAATATATATATATATATATAAAGCCAGACTAACTTGATCATTGAAAAAACCTATGTTGTCGGTTTCAGTGATAGTTTTGAATCCAAATTGTTGCATCAAAGTTCGACGAGTACGAAACAACAAGATTGTCCAGATAACTACAATGTTGGGATTGGCAAGAATGCTGAAGTAAATGCTAGATATTTTAGGAGACCTTCTACCAATCGATCTCAAGTAACAATGAATGACGTGAAAATTCTGAAGCATGGATACTATTTTCCTAAAACATGTTAATACTACAGTATGAATAGTGAATTACTCATTGAGTAGTTTTTTTTTTCTGTTTTTCCCACATATAAATGTCGTCAAATTTCAAGCAAGCTCCTAAAATATAGGAAAGAATGAAATATATCGATTTGTTTAATGAGAATATAAAAGTCGCAACTTTTTATGGAAGACTGGGCTTCAGAAAACTTCTACGTCTTATACACCAATGGCCATAAATAATACACATTTTAGATTTTATCATTATACTATGAACATTTTTATTCCATCTTGATATTGTTCCTTTAATGCGACATTTTTGATCGATACACTTTCTGACTGATAGAGTTAACAGCACGAAATTCCAGAAATAAAAAAAAAAGTACCCTCCGACAAAAGTTGAAATAGCATCCTACATTTTAGAAGCCCGTTTTTCATGAACTATTACCGAAGCCATGAGAGCGAAAAAAACTATTATCATTTTGCGACATCTTTTAAATGAAATCTCTGAGCCATATTTGTTTTATTTTTTAACGATTGCCTTTTTAGAAGAACCATTTGGAATTTCTTTTTCATTACTACCTTTACTCTATCTTATTGTTGCCTTTTAAAACATTTTTCTTTTATTAATAGTCTTGCTCCATGCTCTCTATCACAACGCATTATTATCATCATTTTTTTTTTACCAAAGTTGCTCTATCTTAATTTATCTGATCTTATGACCTTATGATTATTACTTTTTATCGCCAAATCATTTCATTACCAGTCCTGCTCCCTGTCATTGGTTTTTTTTATCAGAATAGTCTATTATTATTATTATTATTATTATTATTATTATTATTATTATTATTATTATCATTATCATCATCATCATTATTACTATCAGTCATACTCAATATCACTTTTGTTTATCACTGCGCTATTACTCTATTGCTACTTCTAGCCATTTTATGATTGTTGCATATCAAAGTATTTTTTCATCATTTTACTATTAATCTCACTCCATCTATTTATCGTTGTTTCTTTCCAAAAAAAAATAATGATGGTGGGAATGCTCAAACAATAAAAAAAGTCGAAAAAAACACACACACATCTCGTACGGTCTACTCATTAGACTTCTTACCCTTTCTTTTGAAGAAAAAAACAAACAAAACAATGAAATGGTGTTCCTCATTCAGTATGAGACGTCCGATGTATTTACTAAAAGATATGGGCAGTTTCATCTGAGTATCATTTCGACCCTCTGTATGTGTGTGTGTGTGAGAGAGAGAGGGAGGAAGAGAGAAAGACAGAGAGGGTAGTTGTATCCTTTTCTTTTTACTCAAAGCAGGGGGGGGGAATTCATGTCTCTCCCGGAACCATTAGTGTGAAGTGAATGCATCCAACTTGGTTCACCGATTTTGTTTTCTGCGCTTACGACTGTCATGCTACGTAACACCTCCACAGACACACACAAAAAGCAAGGAAAATTTGATTATATATATATATATATATATATATATATGTATATATATATACATATATATATAAATATACATATATATATATATATATATATATATATATATATATATATATATATATATACATATATATATAAATATACATATATATATATATATATATATATAAATATACATATATATATATATATATATATATATATATATATATATATATATATTGTAGTAACAAGAGAACAACGTCACTGTGTTTATGCATATAGAAATAACTTAGGGAGACACGTTAGATTAAATAACCAAATTTGCTGTATACTGGAGCATATAGAAAATGTTTTGAGACATGCAAAGGCAGACAGAAAGTAAAATAAATCGAAAAAACCGATGACAAATTAATCTTAGGAAATCCGCCTTTCGACTATAAAAAAAAATTCAACAAGAGCACGACTCAAATTAACGTAAAATGCATTTTTATGTCTACATGAATAATTCATTTTGCAATTCTCTGTTTTCTAAATTTAATAGATTTTCCAGAAAAATATTCCATTCAGCGCATGTTTTATACATATTTATGACTTCATGACTAGAGAGTTCCACGAAAAATTGATCCGTGGGAGACAGTGCAGGATTTACACCTGAAGAACGTTCCTTCTTCATTCCAGAATCCATGAAAAGTATTTTTATAAATACTCACTGTTTCGATCGGAGATACAAAAAAACTGGAATATAAAACTAAACTATCTTGCTGAACATTTGGCATCTTTCATAGACATTTGCCAAGCTTAGTTTAGCTTACTCTGACACAAGGATGCACTAGCGAAGTTTGAACATGCAATGGTCTTCACACTCCGTTGAGATACAGCTAATTGCAAAGATTTCATGAAACAAATACCTTAGCGTCTTTTTAAATTCAAATTTGAGCTGTTTGAAAAATTAAAGTCCCAGACGTCTTCATTTCGAGGATAGAATTCTGATTCTATGTGTAATTTAGATAACATTCATAAAGAGTTGTTGGAACAATGCATGTTGCTTTCTCATGACCACCACATTTTGGTTGATCCATAGTAAGCCTAGACTTGGCAGTGGAAGAATTTGTTGAACAGGAAAATAATTAGGAGGGGATTCTTACACATAAAAATGAGAAATCGTTTTTGTTATACGGGTTGCTGAGGAAAGAGACTGTCGTATAAATAGTCTTGCGGGAAGTAAGTTGCACAGTTTATCATTACTTATTTATTTTTTTCGACCGTTCGAAAAAATTGACAAGAATAAGATACGATTCTCTTCAATTGCGTATTGTACACCCGGAAAGGTCTTTCACTGGCTTTTGACGTGGACGGAAATTGTAAGAGAATTTGAAATAAGATTACTGTTTACTATGTTTGACCTCTATTTCTTTTTTCATTAAACGTTTGAATAGAGTGGCGGCTATCAATCATAGGCACAGCGAGTTTTTTTTTCCTGCTAATCCGACACGATGATTTGTTGTTGTCGAAAATATTCATCTTTTATTAGTCGTGTGACTATCAAACTCAATTAGTACGCTTTATTATTTGCTAGAGAGTGACAAAAAATGGAGCAAATTGTGTTACTCGTATCTTTTTATCTTTTCAATCCTCGAAAAATTGACTGAGTAATTTGACAAAGATACATTGTAGATTTGTATAATTTTTTCACTACCTTAAAATGAATTAGATGCGTTTAGTAGCTGGTATGATTTTTTGCAAGTGAGTTTTCTATAAAATATCAATCTTCCTTCCAAACCTTAACTCTCATCATATAATTTTTTTCTCTTATGGTATTATTTCATTCTTTTGCAACTGTAGATTTTTATGCTACTAGGGTGCTGGCCCTATGCCCAATATTCCCTGCTTTTGAGCTGGGCTTGGGACCAGTCATAGCTATTGTCAATCAGGATTTGTTGTTGCTTTTTTTAATCTGGGTAATTTTCTCTTAAATGGGATGCCTTAAAGGGTAGTCTTACAGTTGCCTAGATATCCACTTACAACTGGATGAAAAGATGGATAAAAACAGGATATAACAAGAGGTCGGTTTAACATGAAGAACCTCAAAGGTGAACGTGTACGGGGGAACTTCCTCAAAAAATCATCACTTGTTTCGAAGACAGAAGAGCTCTTGACTTTGTCACCGGGCGAACTCCGATCCAACTAGCAGAGACTACAGACAGCAATGTCAAGATTCATGCCTTTCCCAAGAGTATTTGAGCAGAAAAAAAACAACACATAAACAACCTCAGCTGAAGCTGGAACTCTGCTCGTTGATTCTATTTTCTGTGCTTGTAACCGTTACGCCCCTCCGCGCCTAATTGGTATGCTGCCCTCGTGTAAATTCAGTTGACTCTCTCAACGATTTGTGTTCACTCGTGATCTCTAGGGGGAAAACCTGATAAGAAGGGTGTTTCTATCTTGTTCTACTCCACCAGTGATTTATTCACAGGAAATAGTCATTGATTAGAGTATAATTGGATGATACTAACGTTAAATTTGTCCGTCGTTTTCAAACAAATTATATTATTTAAATTCCGAAATCTTTGATCATAACCGTTGATAATTTGCAGTAAAAAAAAATACTGACGACTCGATTGTCTAAATACAACTCTGCAGCATTTTATCGAAACGGAACTACCAAATAAATCGAGCGAAATAAAATAAAACTACTGAACTGCATGTAATGACGATGATTGTATTCCTTTGTTCTTTTTCAATTTAGTTCTTTTCAAACTCAACTTGGACGCAGACCACTCTTTGAATAAAGCACGTTCCAAAGTAATAATCCTGCATATTGACAAAATCTTCTTTCTTTTTAATTCAATTATTATAGCGTAAATCTGGCGATGTCTTCATGATTTCCCTCACCAATGAAAAATAAAAGCTCCTCTTCTTGTTCTTGATTGTGAAATTCGCAAAGTAAACTAATCACATCAAAAATCTTTGTCCGTAACTTTCGTTTCATATATTTATTACGCTGTAACAAGACGAAAAAATAAAACTCTGAACCTTTAATGGAACTTTTGATTTGAACACGTTGAGAATATGTTTTTCGATTTCATTTCCGTTTACTGTAGTCACATCAAGTAAATTTTGTACGAAATTTTGTAATGAATTGAATCACCGTGGCCACGATTACCGACCCGATCGACCCACCACCGAAATGTCGCAGTATCATCCACTTTTCACTCGATTGTTTCCTTGTGTCACCGATACCGAACACACGATTCGGCCTAGAGCATTGCGTATTTGCATGAGTATTCCATTCCACACTTTCTAAAATGATTTTCTTTGAATTTTTGGAATTAGTTTTTTTCACATTTATTGGATCTTTTTAGAAACTTTTAATCTCTCATCGGCGCTATCTGGAACACCATTTGGTCTCAACGATACAAATTTGCATGTGTACTCAGATCAAAATCAAAAATGTATTGCTAACGAAGATGAACCACCGAATCTACCTAGAATAGTCAACTTTTTATCCAGAACATGAAACCTAACGAGAAACCATACTACGTGCCTTAGAGAGGATATTCTTCAAGATCACATGAAGAGATTTCGGGACAGCGAAGTATATCAGTTGAAAGAAAAAATGGAGATATCCCATAATCCATAAAAAATAAAATGGCAATTGGCGGATCTTGTTGCAAGAATTTCAGACAACTGCTGAGAATCACAACAGGGGACGTGGGTCCTCTGGGATCATATTTGGAATCTCAGCCAATAAGAAATAAAATAATTTAGCAATCAAGACAGATATCTGAGATGTTGTTACGGCGACACCTGCGATAGAGAGATCTATCAAAACTTAGAGAAGGTCTTTGTCCTATATCAGACGTTAGGAGGTTGCTGCTTCTGTGGCGGCTGCTGCTGCTGCTGCTGCTGTAGGAACATGTCTGGATATGATTCCGTCTTTGGATTTGTGGGAGAAATTATTTTTCCTTGCAAAAAAAAACGTATTGGTAGGCTGGTACTTGAGACCAGACATACAAGAGTAAAGCTCTTATAAACCACAACAAATAAACGCAAGGTAGAAAACTTGAGATTAATTTTTTTGTTTTGATCGTATTTTTAACTGTATTCGTGGTGTTTCCTTGAAAAATAACTCCTGGAATGATTTTGAATAAAAAAAAACTTCAGTTTTTTTTGTGTTTTTGGGGGTTTTTTTTTCGCAAAAATAGATAGGTGAATCTTTTTCAACTTTTGTGTAATTTTGTCAGTGACACCTAACCTACTATGGAGTTTCACGCAATGGCTTGTGTTGCGTTGATTTATTATTTTTCCATGAGTAGTTGAGGCTGATATTTTGAAAATTGACGTTTTTTTTATTTCCATGCATCAGCTTATTTATAGCGATACAGTCAAGCTATAAGAATATTCGTTTGAACAATGTGTCGAACCAGTGAGGTATCTCTTTAATTTAGATTCAGCAGGCATGAAATGTCATGCTACCAAACGCTTAAAAGTAGGTACTCTTCATTAGTACTCCATTAGGTTTGATCAAGTAGTACTCTACTAAACTGAGTGGAGAAAATGATAATGATTGGGGGGGGGCTGTGAGAATCAAAATCGTTATCATTGGCTAACGAGGCCAACTTGATTGTAGACACTCCAAATAGATCTTTATTAACTCAAGCTTCGTTTTGCACAGAGCCACCACAGGGATCTACGTGATTATGACTAGACTCTATCCGTCACAAACAAAACTATTATTTGTATTATTTGTAACAGTTGCTCTAAGGCAGACCCCATATGAGAATATTCACTGCTTAGCTTGGTCTCTCTCAGATACATGTGGCACCCAATCGGGATCAAAGTCACCTGCAAAAACCTTCGATACTAGTTCGCTCATAAATTCACTCCGACATGTACTATTCATAGTTGGATACTAAGATTAGTAGCATAGTTCGATCCAACTTGTCATCGTTGACTTAAAAGATCAGCTTCCCACAATTAGTTCTTGAGCTGATATTTGATCCAGATATTCACTAAACTTAGCTCAGTCTGGACAAAAAGGTTCCATACTGGAGATTGATTTCACTGCCGAAGACCAGTGAGGATAAACTGCTGATCATTTCTCTTAGGCAGAACTTATAGTCAGTCAAACCAAACACGCAATAGCGGTAAGATCGGAATAAACTTGGGTGCTCTCCGATTCATTATGGGATGAAATATCTTAACAAATAAACCAGTCTTTCCTGACTTCTCTAACCTTTGTTTTGACCCTTCATAAAAGACGGGCTTAGAATTTCGCAAAGGAGGAATCGTTAAAAATCCATTAACCCAATCGATAAAAGTCGTCTTTTGCGTTTTGGGAACAGAAGTAATGATGATGTATGCCCCTGGCCATTAGACAACAACCAAATCGTTCTGAGGCTGTGAAAAAGGCTGGCCTTTATTACAAAATATTTGCAGGGAAATAGCATTAGAGCAAAACATGATAAAATGAATGGGACGTATTATGGCCCCGTGCTTCACTTAATCATCTATCGACCGTAGGAAAGGGTAAAAACAAGAAATAACTGTCGAAAATGAAACTCTGTTATAAAATGATGTATCGGTTTAAAAGATGAAACATCGATGGAAATAAAATGAGATTTGAAAAATATATATGAAGAATTCAGGTTCGGCCATAATGAGAATAAAGATTAGGTTTGAGAAAATTATATATTAGAGTCACCTTATAAATAATATACAGAAGGGTTACACCGTATCCCATTCTGCGTGGTATGAAAATTAAATTTTAGTCTTAGTCGGGTTATCTATTTTGTTCTGTGTTCTGTAAAATGAGAGTTAAAGATAGGGTGTTGATAGATATACGGTTGAATAATAGCTGGCGCTGTAATAACGCACTGTAGGAGTTTCTATGTTGATTAATTAAACCAATGGGATATGCAAAAGGGTATTTTGTGAATAAAACTAACTTTGTACATCCTTGATCAATTGTAAAGAGTTTTAATTATTATTTCTCATAATTGTGGATATTTACTCTGTTGCACTAATTGGGGAAAAAATCCATCAAATATGGGAATATT
>OY735202.1:43001902-43026902 GCA_963457665.1 Thysanoteuthis rhombus | reverse complement strand
TAATGGGCAATATATTGGTACACAAAGTAGTTCATATACAGATGGAAATGTTTGTTCACATCTTTGTTCATTCATCGTGAAAATAATAAACAATGATAAATATAAAAATGATAAAATGTTAATTTTTTCAGTGAAAAATATCCTTGGTATCAATATTTTTGAGCGCTTGATCAACGAACAGATAAACGCAGAAATTTGTTGACGCATGTGAAAAATGTTCACATTCACAAATTTGCCCTGACACACGCCGATGTAACCAACCGCTATTCACATCCAACAATATCTTATTATACATGTATGAACCTGTATGTTATGTATAAATACATCGGATTCTATGCATTTTCCACGATTCTTCCTCATTGATTGAATTTTAGATCCGAATCAGCCGTAAACGCTTCCGTTTTTGTCAGAGAATACCGCTGTGTCAATTTGTTTCCTTAAAATGGTTAATATCTCAACACTGAAAATAACTATCACAGATTCTTTGTATTTTGCAGCGCTGAAATTTGGCTGCAGTGAGATTTTCTGCAAGTACAAGGTAGCTTCTACTAAATGCCGCGTAATCCTCTGAGTTCAAAGATTTCTATTATTCTAAGAGAAAAACCAACTAGTCCTAAAAGGGAGCGTCCTGCGATAGTCACCTTTGGAGCTGAGGCATGGACTGTAATTAAAGATTGGCACTCAAACCGAGAGCCACATAACGTGCACAAGAGAGAATCATAATTGATATTACGTGGAGAAGCGACAAGACAGCACAGATTATCAATGGAAAAATCAGTTGTCAGAGATATCATAGAATCTATTAAAGAATTCAGATGACAATGGGTTGGTGATGTTGAAAGAATGTCAAACAACCGCTGGACATCACAACACACAATGTGAATCCACAGAGATTACATGCAAAACTGATTGGTACATAACTGGATGGAGTGACGAACTAAGCAAATTCAGAAAGTATTGTTTTTGCGATCCCCTGATAGAATGGTCCAAGCGAATCGAGAATGAAGTCTATATCCAACTAAAAAAGCTCATGATAATAATGATGCTGTGTCAGTCAATATTCTTCTCGGCATTCCTCAGGTGTATATATCATCCAGTGCTCCTCCAAGGGGATCTAGTGTTTCTTCTGTTAGATGACTGAAACCTAAGTTGTTCATAATTCAGGGGTCTTTTCTTGAAATTTCCAATATGTAACTTAATGAGAACACTCTTATACTTAAAGCTGTTTTATATACATAGAGAATTAGATACCCAAAAGTAAGAAGATGTGCTAGGAGACATAAACATCTGACGTTTAAAATTTGATCAGGAAATATTTCATGTTTAGATAGAAATTACATATCACATGTTGTCGGTCTTAGAGTCCGGAGTTTATTCTCTCCTATGATACATTAATCTGCCCATTTGATAATTGAAGATAACTATCCATTGTCATAAGTATCATCAGCAAAATATCGAATAATCAGTAATCATTAGTGCATCAAGTGTTATTCTGTGTTGTTTTTTTAATGATAATCATAAAGCTTAAATAACCACGTCGAGGATGGTTGGGTATAAAGAATGTGTTATGCAAATTTATCAAATGATTTGTCTTTTAGCATCAGCTGTTGGACAGAGACTTCTCCCTTAATTCGTCAGACATCACTGTCAAGAGAGTTGCGGAGCAAATACTTTTGAAACTTGTGTAATTAATCACTCCATCTTTTTTCCTGTTGATCATAGTTACGTATATATCTCGTTATGTGATGTGATGTCTAGCGGTTGTCTGTCATTGTTGCTAAGACACAGTTATCTGAGTTTTGTGATTTTATGACCCATGAATTTTTTTCTCTTACATACTTTCCCGTGAACTCTCCATGTGATGTTTTGCATGGTCCATTTCTGTGCACATGACACTGTTTCTTATTCAAGGGGTCATTTTGGGGGCTAAGTTCCATATTCCAGCTCCTTGGGCAACAATCAGGAGGATGCAAAAGTAGTATATCCTACTTTTCAGGACTAATGGGATCACGTATTTCTGGAGGTTGAGGTTGCCGTTCCGAATACTTACCAACCCAGAGTAATTCTGCGTCTGAGTTGTTCTTCTCTTAAGGATTTCATTGGTATTTATGGTTCAAGATAGATATAGTCTACTTTCCTCAATCCTACGTCCTTAAGTAGCCAGATAAAGGAATTTCAGTCAGTGGATATGCTGCTAGACTCTAGCGTGTGTGCCTTGTTTTATGCTAAAACCAATGCTCGCGATGATCTCTGATGAGTCAAAGGCCATCTTGAAAGCAATGCATGGCATTTTATACTATCCTCTTTTTTTTTAGTTGATTTATCGAATGGAAATGGTGTTTGGTCGAGTAGCTTCTTCTAAAACTAGGCTCTTGGTTTTCATTTAGTGTTTTGAGGAGTCGGTTGGTGATCACTTTGGTAAAATGTTTTATAGATTCAGTTGAGTGGGCTCACTGGCCAGCACTTTTTTTTTTTTAGATCTTTAGAGTTTCTTTTGGAAAGTTAAATAGATTTTCTAGTTTCATATGAATAACTTCACTTGCTCGTTCCAGATATTTATGGTTAAGGTGCTCTCCTTGTTTCTGATTTGTTTGATGTTTTAATTTAAATCCAATAGGTTAATTTCTGAGAACTGTTCGAACTTGTTATCTATCACTTGTTCATTGTTCTGAGTCCTTATTGCAAGGGAAAAAATTTATCGTAGACTTCTCAGATGCGTTTGCCAATCCAGTACCTATCCATTATGAGACTTCAATTTATTCTAGCTCACCAATTATCTATATTCCTCCTGTATTTGGCATTTTTGGTAGATTATTGTTGTTTGGGGCAAGATTATTTTCCTATGTTCATTTTTGGTTCTAATTAGAATTTTATATCTAATAATTCTGTGGCCTTTCCTTCTATTCACTTGATATATGACTTGAATATCTTTGAATATCTTTTAGCTGCTAGTGTGTACTCGATTCTATCCTCGATTCCCTGATTGGGGCTCCTCAAAGTCCGTTTGCTATTTTGTTCTCTTGGGAGAAGGTATTCATGATTTTGCACCCGTTTGCTGTTGCAAAATGATAACATCAGCACCTCCTTTGTTCCATATTTTATAATTCACCATTGTAACTTACATCACCTTTTTAACTCGGAGTATGGAGTTCAGACCGTCGTAAAAAGATGCCTAAGTTCTTCTCGAGTGACTGCAAAGTGGGAACGTAAATTTGAATGATGTTCAGTTTGAAACTCTCTCTATGGTGACACTGGCTATGCTGCTTTTGAGGGAATTATGAATTAGAGAAATACCCCTGATTTGTGTTCCTTTTCCTCTTCCGTCGCACTCAAAAAAGATGTTTGCTCTTAAAATTGATTAGTTTTTCTCCAGGTCTTCACATTTGGCTGATACCAATAATACCCCCATTTGATGTTTTTGATTTCATTTTCTTGACAAGTTAGACACGAGTATGTGCAGAGTATCCTGACGTTGTAAGTGCCAAGGTGTAGTGTTGTTTTCTTGGTAACGTTTCTAGGGTTGTCTTTGTATTCAAGTAATCACCCTTTAGAGCACATCACCCCAACCGGCAGCAAATAAAGTAGTGAAGGTGAGAGTCTAGTGACTCGGGTTACTATTGATCTTAATCAGAGTAATCTAAGAGATCTCCCTTTAAAAGAGTGCAAATTTCTGTCTGAAAAAAAATGTTCATTCATAATTACATAGAATTGGATTTTTATATAGTCAATGTTTACTCAATTTTTCGGGATAATTTCAAATTTCCCTGCATTTACCAATAAAATGTTCCTTTGTTTACACACACCTTCTGAGCCGTCAATCTTCGAGACATTTTGGTTCTCTAGAGTATTTGGTGAAATTTTTCATCGATTTTTTTCAATCTTTTTTCTCACTAATGACGCAATGATCTGAACGATAAAGTTATCTTTTATAATAGTTTTTTTAAGCTTTCGTCTCAGGTGTCGTCTTCCCGGTGGAAATATATGGTCATCCTCATGTTACTGTTTTTAAAATTTGAAAGTTTGAGTAAAAAATCTATTGTTGAAATATCAGAATTATTTTAAAAATCTAATTTACTCATACTTAAAAAGTCATATCAATAAAAAAAAATCGCTTAAAAAAATTGTTTTGGTAAAATATTGTCCGGATAAAAAGTCATTTCGATAAAAGATAGTTACGATAAAATTTTGCTCCCAGTAAAAATTCTTTTGATGAAATGTCGATTGATTGAAAAGCATAGTACCATCCAATAGACTTGATCCAATGTGACATATTGCTACTCAGTTATGATCGAACCCTGTACAATCTTTACGGTCTAATATTGTATTATGCAAAGAATTATTTAACTATGAGGTATCCGGGGCATGTGTCTTATCCTTTTATATTGGTGCTAACTCGAACGGACGCGCTCTTTTGTTCACATTAACAGAGAAATCGAAAGACAAAAACTCTGCACCTGCCATAAATGTCAAATCCCTCTCAAGAAATCGAAATATTGTGTGTCAATATTCGAATCCGTTTTGTTCAATGGAATGGAAATGCCAAAACGAAATGTTCGATATGAGCTTTTGTATATCAATCATTCATCGAAAGCATTTCTCGAATGCTCCAGTAAGACTCACCGTATTTCTGTGCACTTTGTAAAATTATTCGCTGCCATTGTTTCCCGTGATCGTTTTTTTGATTTCTTTTTTTTTTTTGTCTCTGATCTTTGTATGAGCATTTCAACACATCATATTTTGATCTTGTAAAATATATCTAGGGGAAACATTCTGCCTTAAACGATCAACGCACCATATCTCGAGTTTAATATCCGAATATTTGATTTTGCAATTTCCTCGTAAACCTATTCAAATAATGGAACGGTTATATATATATCTATATATATATATATATATAAATATACATATATATATTTGTGTGTGTATGTGTATGTATGTGTGTGCATGCATGCATGTATGCATGCATGCATGTGTGCATGCGTATGTGCACATGTGTGTGCATAAATTGAATTCAATATCCGAATATTCGATTTTGCAATTTCCTCAACAAAATCTATTCAAAATATGGAACTGTCACATTTTTATACTTGTAAACATACACATATGCTGATACACCCCTCCCTGTCTCTCTCTCTCACACACACAGAGGCACACACACATATCTTTCTCCCTCTCTCTCTCTATCTATCTATCAATATCTATCAATATATATATACACACACACATACACACGCACACACACACACACACACACACATATATATATATATATATATATATATATATATATATATATATATATATATATATATATATATATATATTATTGCTGCTAGTATTATGTGCTATTGGATCATTTCGTAGGTCTACACTGACTATATCAATTCACCTCAGTCAATGAGGCTAGAAGCGGTACATGCTTCCACTCTTGTATAACCATTTGTTTGTCCACACAATATCTCCAGAATTTCAATGAGAGTTAGTGAAAAGGATGAGCGATTGACTGTGAAGAGAGCGATTCAATGTTTGCATCGAATCTTTTACACTTACCGCGCTTGCATCGCAGCTTCACGCCCACCTGATATCTCTGAAGATTTTCAATGAATTTCAATGAAGATTTCTGGAAGGGTAGATATTTTATTAATTTTTCTCCATCTTTGTTTTGATTCTATCATGCATGTCCATACAATATTCAAAGGTTCTCAAACAATTCCGATGATATTGGTCGAATGGTAGGCCATGGGCTAAGGAAGAATTGATTAGATTATTGGCAGATCCAAGGATTTTCGACTCTTGCATTATAACCATAGTGAACTGTGGTTGACAGAAGTGCACGCTGTTGCACAATGAAAACACTATTTTTTTAATTCAATAGATAAATGCCCAACATCTTTAGGGAGGAAAAATCGTGAAACAATATTCAGTTAAGAATATACAGACTCGAGAAATGTTTATATGATCATAATTTTTTTTCTACCTTTTTCAATACCTAAGAGATGGCACACATAACACTATTTCCCCTTTATAGTAAATAGACTATCGATATTCAAATCATAAGAATATATGGTTGTTTTGAAATGCTTGCCGTTAAGATTTAGAATACTGGCCGAAAATGTACGAGCTCAAACAATCTTCAAGATTTCAAATGTTGATTTTCAAGGTTGGTCTTCACTACATGTAACACAATCTTGACACTCTTATTTTGATTTTCTCTGAAGCAATATTAATCTGAGCCTTGTAATTTTCCAATTTAATTTCCCCTCTCACTATCTCTCCGTTTCTGTCGGTCGCACTATATTTTTCTCTTTATATAAGCATTTTGGAGTCAAAATCTAGTCTTTTTTTCAGGGGTCAATATTAGGTGGGGAACTTCTTTATTAGTTTCAGGGATTAAAATATAGGGATATTTTTTTAGTCTTTCAGGGATCGAACTCGGAGATGAGGCTGTTATCTCTTTTTTAGGTGTTTATATTAAGGTGCCTTTTTACTAAAAAAAACTGTTTGGCTCGAATTCGCTGGGGAACATTATTTCCATTTGTTCATGTCCTAAAGCAAGAAGCTTTTCTCCCAGGCAACCTGGGTATTATTGCTAGTTAAATATATTTCCCCATATTTCTTTTGTCTATCTCTTTTCCTCTGGCATTTCCATTTCCTATTTCTTCGTGAATATATATTCCTGGTTTTCCCCAACGGCTATGTTGGTTAGGCATTACAGAAGCAAAATTTACCTCTCAATCACTCACAATACTATGTTCTGCATTTGCAATATCTCCATTAGCAAATGAAAAGCACTCGTTAAATTATGTGACCAGTCATGATGTCTAATGTTTTGCCATCCAGTGAAATATTCAGTATTCAATAAATTCATGTACATAGAGTGAGTCAATAAATATTTTTTACTAAAGTCCCTGTTCGTACATGGACAGGTTTATCCCAAAAAGTATTTGAACATATCTCCGGTATAAGTGAATGGCTGCAGACAAGTTTCTATAGTTTGACACTCGTATCTACGTTGATAGGTAAAGGCATAATCTTTATATATATATATATATATATATATATATATATATATATATATATATATATATATATATATATATCCTCCAACGACAAGGAGCAATCATAACAGTTCATTGTGTCGGAGCTCCAAGGAAATTGAAAACTGCATTGGCGATAGAACAGCGAAGTGAGTCACGCTGAGTAATTTTTTTTTTACATCGCTACAATGCATCTGCTCATTAGACGGGGGTAGCCATCCTGCAGACCAGATCTTGCCCCGTTCAATCTTCCTTTTGTTCTAAAAACACGAAGAATATTTCAGAGATGCAAGCCCTCTCATTTTTACATCGTGTAAATCGAAGAACGTAGAATCTTTGCGGGGAATGTTAAAGAGATGGAAAGACCACGTTCAGAACTGTCCATACCTGGATAAAGGATATGCCGAAAAAAGATAAAAGCTCCACATAATAACTGTTGTTTAATAGATTGGTGTTTCAATGCAAGTGTAGTAATATTTTTTGGATTATGCTTTAACAGTGGAGGTTTGCTGGTGCGCTGTATTCGTAGGTAGATATAACTGCGCATAAAATTTCAGACAATATGTATTAAAGTACATATACATTCATACATATATGTCTAGACAATTCAATATATCCGCAGGCTAAGATGAGAAAGGCATTTGTTTTGCACAAAAATATCATATCTTTTCAAAAAATCATCCTTCCTCGTCAATGCACTCGAATCAGAAATGATTATTAAACATTACAGGTGAAAATTCCAGGAGAAAATTGAGCTGATAACTATCCAACCATAGTAGTAAATACATTTCCCTTATTTTGACAGGGCTGGAGGGTGAAGCGTATACAGTTTGTCTTTCTGTCGCTGAGTGGAGCATCGGTGTACCAACGGCTGAGTTATGCTTATTTTTGCAGTGTCTTGTTAAGGTGCTTCACCGAAGGCGTACCTCACAGAGCAAAGAGCCTGTATCAAGCTATTCTTCATGATCAACGAGACTGCTGTGGAAACCGGCCGGTTGCTTCAAGATCCCTCTGGTGACAATGCTTTTTCCCAAAGTAGGACTTATTTCTGGTACGGGACTTTCAAGGGCAGATAAACGTCCGTTGAAGATCATCGTTATCGATATCCAGTAACACCAGAAAAATGTTTTTGAAAAGTGCAGCAGGTTATCATGGCATACGGTAGAGAGACTAATTATCCATGAAGTTTATGATATCGTATTATTGTAATATCTAGCAGTATCGTTCAGCACATTTTGTGGGACATGTTTGAGATTAGACGCATCGCTGAAATATTTATGTCGGGGAGGCAGATTTGCCTGTTAGTTCTTGGTTTCCAGTAACATTGTAGTCTTTCCCCATCCACCCAACTCCCCAGAGTTTGGCACCAAAAACTTTTTCTTGTTTCAAAGTTGAATCGGACAGAGGGCATCGTTTCGAGTCAATTGGTGACAACGAGAAAGAATCACCTTCCAGAGATACATCGAATCATGGAAAATCACTGTGGTCTCTGTATGCAAGTCCAATTAAAATACTTTGGAAGCAATTGTGGGAACGTGGAAGTAGTTATTATTCATTCTGCAGCAATGGTCAAATTAGTTCAACGTTTTGGTAGCACTTCATATGTATATATTTTCAACGTATATATATATATATATATATATATATATATATATCATCGATCATTAGATATATTTCAGTATGTCTATCTATCTATCTATCTATCTATCTATCTATATATATATATATATATATATATATATATATATATATATATATGAATTTTTGAGATGAGGTATTATTATTTCTATTAGTGTTCGGACCATCCTCATCTTGGTTGCTTTTCATACAACGTTTCGGCCGTTGTACTCTACGGCCTTTATCAGGTATCATCTGATAGGTGTGGGTAAGTAACAAACCGAACCCTTTATTCAACCGACGGGGGTATATTGACTGCACTCCCCTCTTAGCATTAGTAGTATTATTATTGTCTCACACTGGGATTGAACCTAGAACCATCTGATTACATGATGATGGTTCTAAGTTGTATATATATTGTTTCGTTTGTTAGCTTTTTAAACTTTGTTGTTTATTCAAAAAGAGTGCTCGATAACGTGATGATATTTTGTATTCAAAATCTAAAACTGTAAAGAAAAAAATACTATGAAATAGCTCTGATCAGTTAATGAATAGAATCATCACATGAGTAACATCTTCTGGCAACATGTTGTGTCGGTGATGATCAATAAGAAATTCGAAAAAAAAATAGCCACTATCCGATTTCAATTATCAAAAACATTGATTTTCATACCAGAAGTTTCATCATTCGTTACTTTCATGAATGACACAAGCATTTCTTACAATAAAAGTTTTAACAGACATTTGGTTCTTTTGCTAATTTTCACTGATAAGCATACAGTGTAAATAGTTGTAGTTGTTAGACAGCAGTTATTTATTTTCTATGAGCAACTTCCTTGCTTTTTTAAAAGTAACAGCCTAAACTATTGACAGCTTCTACAATCCCTCCTTTTCTTCAAATGTACAAACTGGATAAATCAGGTAATTTATTTAAAATAACATTCAAAATTCACTCAAATTTTGATGGCTCCTATTTCATGGGTTTTGTATTTCACAGATTGGTTTATATCAAGATTTTGCAATCAATATTTGGATGCTGCGTTTCAGAATTCGCATAATAAACATACTGTACAGTATCATTATCATTTCACGTTGAAATCATACTTAATTGGTTCTTTTTTTTTTTTATAAAAGATATGTTTGAAAGTTCACGCACAATTGAACTCTACCATTTACGTCACAGTTTTTAGATTTTTTTTTGAATGGATGCGATTATGTCTATGAAGTATGTAGCTATAATGGCTGGATCGTTACATTCAGTCTGTAGTATTACTATTTGAAATTATTCTCCAAAAAGGAGTAATTGTAGCCGAGCATGATCAAAATTAACAAAACTGCTCCTCCTCATAAACTACTCTTGCTTCAAATTGGATGTGAGCAAGTGTTTCTTCCCTGAGCAACGGCAATATATATATATATATATATATATATATATATATATATATATATATATATATATAAAGGCTTTCGAAACGACTATCACAGCTATTCACACAGTGTCAACAAGAAAAGAGTACCTGAGGATACCTGTTCAGGAAAAGTGATTCTATCTGACAAGATAGGAGATAACTGGGATCTAGGCAAATGCTTCCCCATTTCATTATTACCTGACATATATCTACAATTCACAAGACAAATACTGATAAAATTCATTTTTACAAACCAATAGGTTCCAGTGTGCCTGCGAAACAATAGACCAAAAACATACAATAAATCAACTATTCCAAATATCATTAGGATATAATAGACCACTTTGTTTGGCCTTCATATTTTATAATAAAGTATTAGACTTGACAGGACATTCAAGTTATTCAGAACGTATGCAAAAATGGCACTGTAATAATTAGACTACATAAATGTACACACTGGATAAAGATAAGAAAAAAGAGTGACGCAAGGTGATATGATATCATCTAAACCATTTACACGGAGTCTTGAAAACATCTTCCGGAAACCTGACTTGGTGGGAGGGATAAATATAGATTGAGAATATTTAAACCTTCTGAAGAATCATGAAACGTGTCAACTGATCTAAATAGGGGAAATAAAGAGTTAGTTTAAAGATAAAGTGAACAAAAGTAAAGGTGATGTTCAACAATTAAGTCTACCGAAGACCATAAGAATAAAGGTTGAGACTCTGGGAGAGGTAGACGAATGTATTTACCAAAGTAAGGTAACAAAGTTTGGTAAAACACTATGAAACAGGAATAAAACGATGCAAAAAAATCGGTTGGAAATCATTTGGTATGAATAGTGACATACTGAAAAACAACCAGCTATGACAGATGAAAAACATGGAAATTAAAAACGGAGTCTGAGGACCAACGTAGAATTGCACAGAGAGCTATGGAATGAACACTGTCAGGGATAATTCTGATAGAAATTATCATACAGATCAGAGGGTAGACAAATGTGGAAGATTTATACGGATAATTTACCGACAAAAAGAGGGACTGGCTAGATACTTAGCAGGAAGAAATGACAACAGATTGAGCGAAAGGTTAACCGATCGAAACCCATGAGAGAGTAAGTGCTGTTGGAAAAGACCAGACACAAGATGGAGAGATGATATAGACAGATTTGCCGGTAAGACATGACAAAGGTTTATGCAGTCGTGATCGTCATGGTAGGGGATGAGAAAGGCCTGGATTCATAATGTATGTTTCAGTATCATTGAACAAACACACACACACACACACACACACACACACACAAACACACACATATATATATATATATATATATATATATATATATATATATATATATATATAAGGTAGACTATATATATACGGTAGACATGGTGTAACAAAACCTTCCGGGGAGTAAGTGAACACTTTGTAAAGCCCTCAGTGAGATATACACTCTACAACAACCAATTTTTCGTTAGGACCTGCCTATTACGGTGTTTGGAACCTCTGACCTGCATTCATATGAAAACAACTATAAATACATACATTTTTATGTTTGCATGTGAATGAGTGATACTTGGTACAAATAAAGAATTATTAGAATGACCATGATAAAAGTAACATATCCTAAAACGTACTTCCACCATCTCTATCGAAGTAATCCCATTGCCTGCTATTTGCATCTATTTTCTTGAGGACAAAGCTAAAAAATCGTGATGGCAAAAATCTGTGCTACATTTACGTTCACGCGTTATTCAAATTTCCCGAACTCTTGGGAAGAACTTCAAATGATATGTTATGCTATATGATTATCATGCGGTATGTTATCGTATACAATAATCATACGATATGTCATGTTATGCGATAATCATGATTCGTCATGCTATACGATAACCTTATGATATGTTATGTTAATCGATAATTAGTTTGAGAGATCTACCAGCTGATAACGTCGAAGTACTTACAATAATCAACTATCACCCACACGTATATATATATATATATATATATATATATATATATATATATATATATATATATATATAGTAGGTTGTGGATTCGCCACACAAACTAGCACATGTTTCGGCCCTCTCTGGGCCTCTTCAGGCGAATGATTGTCTATGCTTTTTAGGGTCTATTTATTGGGAATTGGGTGAGAATGTTGTGAGTGTGGTAGTGGGTGGTGTGGGGATATTCATTTTGTCAAAGGGGTTTGAACTCCATATAGGGGTCATTCCTGCAAGGATGCTTAGTAGTGGTTTGGGAGTAATTTCTATTTTGACCTAGGTATCTTAGGTTATATATAATAAAACCCAATGCTAAGCTCTACTTTAAACAACACAACTCCATGAGTAAAATGTTGTATGTATCAAGCACTCTATGAAATAAATCCAATACATTTCAGAAGTGGCTTTATATCATTGATATATAATTAATTCATGTTATACTGCTAGCCTGATTTGTACCACATATACTCTCTGTGTGTGCGTATATATATATATATATATATATATATATATATATATATATACATATATATATATATATATATATATATATATATATATATATATATATATATATATATGCACACATACACATTGCCAGATCAGCAAAGGACTCCCATGGTTACGTCAGTATTTAACCAGAATATTCGGTGGTACCATTCTAATGAATGCAAGAAAGATGGTATCGTACGTGCATTACTTTAACGTTGTTACACAATCTGCATCGTACGACCATGTTCTCACGGAAGCCAACTTGGAAACTGTTTCTTGTTTTTGCTAGAATCGAAAAATGTGGCGTGATACTTGGTGCAGAATTGAGTTGTTGGTGGGTGTTGAAAGCGTGAAGGTACTTACAGAGTTTCTTGGGTCGGGAAGTCGCCAGTACATGTCTTTCGAGAGAGATGCATTACTCTGTTGCCATTTAGATGTATATTAGTCTCCGAATTTGTAAGTCCGCAGTTGCCAATTTAGATTTTTTTTTTCTCAGTTGTCTAACTTCGGAGTGAAAAAAAATCCAATTTGGCAACACTCGATGTATGGTATGGGCTGAAAGTCTTCAGATTGTAACATTCAATGGTATAGGCAAGTCCGTGGAAAGGGCTCAGGGCGGAAAACATTATGGTTTGTGGATCTAACCCTTTGCTCATGGTCTACCTGGAATATTAAACATGATGCATCAACAACAAAAATAAAACAACTCTCAATGAATGTCTGAGAAAAAAAATTTCCAGCACATTGAACATTACTAAGATTAGAAGTGCCACATTTGCGGAGAGGAAAGTTGGTCGTTTTGGGTTTGTTTTTTTTTTTTTTTTCAAGTGCGTGTGTGAAACCACCATAAGGCGATATATCTCCGTCCCAGTTGTTGGAATTTTGCTTTTATTCCTGGACTGGTTCACCAGTATATATATAAATTTTAGGGAGAGGTGTGACATGTGCACATCCGATCCCAAATAGTAAACCAAGAGTTTCCACGCAATGGTTCACTGAAATGGCACACATGGCAGTAAGTCTCCAAGGTCGTACGCTTCAAAGGTCCCCTTTTTCTGGCATATACTCAAGTTGATTATGGAACCTGCTGCCCTTTTTTGGGAGAACTCTGACAGTATAGATGACCTGGGCAATTCAACCATAGGACGTGAACATTCCGACTGCATATATATATATATATATATATATATATATGTATATATATATATATATATATATATATATATATATATATATATTACATTAAAGAGACGATTTCAAAAGCCTAAGTTGAAATTACAAATTAAATTTCTTTATCTACTTCAACATATTCCGTTCATCAAAGCTGACATTTTCAGAATATCCGGATTTTCTGAAGATGTTTGCTTTGACTAACGGAACAAGTTGAATTAGATAAAGGAATTCCATTTGCAACATAAACCCTTGACTTTCAGCACGGTATTTTCAATCCAATACTATCGGATGAAATATAACTTACATCGATACGCTGGTCATCTCGAAACATGTACTGCGAATCAATTACTCAATCAATTATTCAATCAGTTGATTGAAAATGTTTCCATATTCTTACTCCTGGTTTTGTGTCATTCTGAATAGTCCATATATATATATATATATATATATATATATATATATATATATATATATATATATGCATTCGTCCAAATGACCTTTATAGGTAGATGTATGTGCTGGTTTTTAAGGTTTTCTGTAATCTCAGAGGATTAAACTGACATTACACACACACACTCACACACACATATATATATATATGTATATATATATATATGGTTTCTTCATGCACTATCCTGTTAGGTTTGATTAATTTAAACAGATTATATAAAATTCTGGTCTTACCTAAAACCATTCTATGCACACACCGATGTTATCTTCTGTTGATTTAACTGCAAGCAAACGTTCCATGTCCAATATTTACCATTCTATCTGCTTTGCAGTGACTGTAGATTTACAACGACCGAATGTTTGGTATGCTATATTATTATTCTTCTTTGTATTTACCACGTTCATTTCTACGGGATGGACATGTCTTCCCCGTGACCTGTTGCGTATTAGTTCTGACGCCCTACTGAGTTCAAACCACGGTCGTATTTAAGTCAATATAAATGGCCAGGACAAAGCACCACCCTCGGTTTCTCCCTTGAATGCAAAGCACTGAGCAAGAAGACGTGCTTATTTTATTGTGCTATATGTTGCACAAGCCACGGTATCAGTGAACGTGTTAAAAGTGGCCCCTACTGTATCCGAGCGTTATCCTGACGTTCGTCATCAGAGCACATTTTTCACACTGCATTATGATGTTCGTCCTGGTCTTCGTGTTCTTTTAACGTGATCCATCTTCATTTCACGGCTAATTCGTCGTGTATTTCTACACAGAGAATACATTGTAAATAGTAGAAGAGAACAGCGAGCAGCACGAGACACGAGTACAGATTGTCAGAAGACGAACGTGGTATTAACTAATCAGCAAGCCATGGATATCATGCAGTTCTCTCAAGGTTTTATTTCAGCGCGAACTGGTCTCTCAATTCGTACACAACCGTATTTTTATGAACCAGTATACCTCAATTGGATTTAAAATTCATTAGAACTCTTTTTTTTTCTCATATCGATGGAACAAGGAAATCCTCAGAGTCTGTCTATACAGTGGCTTTATTTCATTTAATTCTGGGACACAGGTATATTGGTTCAAAAATTGAAATTAATCGTCTTTTTTAATCTTGGATCCGTCACATTGTACATGGATTAAAATGGACAGCTACCTTTTTTCATTTGTATTTTAACATGAATAATCTAGAAAAAGTAACGTGATGTTAATATGTCTAATACATTGTTATATTTGAAGACATTAGTGTCTGCAATTTTTATGTTGTAACAAGTACGCATAAACTCATGATTAAAAGAACGAACACTTATTTAGCAAAGTGACAGTTTCTCTTGAAACCTTGTTTTAGCCGATCATGACCCCTCAATTTTAAGAAAGGATATAGTAAATAACTGATTTTAATTCTAATAACAGAGAAACACGCGTAAAAATTCAATTCAAACAGCGCCCCTGAATAAAGTGGCAATGATACCTAAACAAATTACTATTTGAAAACATCAATATACTTTAATTATTCTCGTCTAATCATGCATCATTTCAAATGGAATTGCACATCCTCTATTTTTTTTTGTGTATAATATCATTGTAAAGAGATTATGAAGGAGAAATGATTCATTATTTTAAAGTTAGTGTGTTCATGACTCTAAATAAAGTGACGCCAGTGTATGATATTTACAAACAATCCAACAAATTATGATTGATGATCGTGGCTCAATGACTTGTTCAATTATTTCAATCACTCTTGTAATTGAACTCTTATTGTAAATCAAATTCTGTTGGGACAAGATAAATTATTGCTAATCAAACAATAATCCTTGAACAGCAACAGTGACGTTGGACTCGTTTACCTCTTTCAACGAAGTTGAAGAGGTGTACGTAATAGGTCGAGTCTGTACGCCCGTTTATCCATCTGTACACATCTATGAATGAATTTCAATTGAATTTCGTGGAAAGGTGGTTGATGAGCTAACGAAGAAGTTGTAAAAATTGAGGACGGATCCAGAAATTCCAATATGAATGACAGATATTTTTTTAATTACAATCACATATACGATCATTATTTAATTAAACTTTGGAAGAAAACAATGAAGAATTACTTCCCTTTGGTCGCACTTATATGTACAAACCATCTATAATAATCATGATGTCATGTATGTCCACACAATGACTCCAAAAGTGTTCGTTGAATTTCTTTTACATATTGTGGAAAGGCTACGAAAGAATCGATTACATTCCTGAGCGAATCTTTCCACAATTATCTCCCTTACGTTGTAGTTATATGTTAAGACCACATGATATTGCCAGTTTTTTCCCTGTTATCGATGAATTTCAATGAGACTGTGTGGGAGGATGGAAATAGGCCAAGTGAATGAATTTTCGAACGGATCCGTACATGATCACCACCTATTCATCATTACTATATGTTGAAACCATATAATCTTAACAAAGTTTCAAGTCAGTCCACACGATATCTCCGGAAGTTGTGGATGAAATTCGATAAGATTTTGTGGAACGACAGGCAATAGGGAAATAAGGGGGTAATAAAATTTAGAAGCAGATTCAGGAAACTTTTCTTCTGGTTAATTTCTCCATTTTTTTTTCTTTTAGTCCACACATCATCTTCAAATATTTCAATGGATTTCAATTTGTGGAAGGATTGGGATTAAAAACTGATCAAATTCAGGGGTGGATCAATGCACAATTAATCCCACTGGTAATGGCATTAGCAAAGGTATACGCTCTCTAGATGCTTCCTAGTTCTTCTACTTTATTTAAAAACAGTTCTTTATTTGGTATTGTTCTTGGTGTTCTCTTTATAATCATTTCATGATTATTTCATAGCTAGGGATCAAATCACCAAAATCAACAAACAAACTAGGGTTCACTGGTGCTGATCTTTTGACTTACAAATCATCCCAGGGTTTCTTTGTTCAAATAACATTTCCAGTGAGCCCCAATACATACGTATGTATCTCAAGTATAGATGTTACTCAGGTCGTGCCTTCTGTTGACATTATTCATAGCCTAGCTGATCAAAAACACCCTATGTTAGCCCAAATATCTCATTTTGGTAACCTGTGTCAATGGTCACAGTCATTTTTTACATAATATTGACATTGCTTCACTGACACTATCCACAGATCAGTTTTGCAGAAGAGTCCCAGCCGCTGTGGGAAGAAGAATATTTTAATTTATATTCTGGAAAATACGCTTTAGCCTCCACAAAGTTTGATCTCTCCGTGCATTAATTAATAAGTTTGACTTTTCCTCTATATTTTCAGTGTCCATTTCCAGAGGTTATGTCTGCACATATTAACAAAGCTCGAACGTCAAAATCAGACTGCCCGTTCGTTAAATATTCATTAGAAACCGTAATTACTCCATTTTTTTCTTTTCCGTTGCAAGAGATGAACCCTCCTGTGATATAAAATATCGACTTTCTCAGCATTCCCCTGCCATTTGCATATCTCACACATACACACACACACAAACACACACACATACGTATATATATATATATACATATATATATATATATATATATATATATATATATATATATATATATATATATACATATAGTGATATATATATATATACACGAATAATGTGTATTAGATTAAACTGTTAGGGGAATTAAGTACCCAAAAGAGACTTTAGTCTTTTTCAGTGTGGAAGAACATTGTATTGACTGAAACCGGGGAAAGGGGAAAACATTTGGCTTTGGTCCATTCGTCTGAGTGATGGGTAGTTTGTCTGGATAATAGATTAGGCACAGAATGTCAAGAAACAAATTGTCTTAGTATATTGATGGAATAGCCCCTTTGCTGTGTTATTGCTTGCTAGAATGTGGTTCAGTTTCGTTTCAACCATGTTTATAAAGATAATTTCTAAAGAATTTTGAAGGAAAAAATGAATAGACTGATGGTGATGTTTAGGGGAGAAAAATAGTCAAATTCTTCGATTGAATACGTCGGTAGAAGATTGACACAAAAAGTTTTTCAGTGTAATTGGTATCCTTTAAGATAACATCATAAGTTGATTTGCGTACAATCCAAAATTGAAACCGACACAACAGATTTAACAAACACATGGGTGAACACACGATAGAGGTGATACGAATAACGAGTTATAAGCATACTTATTGTTGTTGAATATATTGTTTGGGTAACCTACGTTAGTAAACTAAGTATTTCACGAAAATCAAATGATTTGTAGTATAAAATAGCATGTATGAACGGAACATTATGATAATACACTGTATAAATTAACAAAATACATGTACTATTATAAATCGAAATTCTTGCTGACAGGGAGGTGGTGTTCGGTCAACACTACTGGGGAGCCATGATAATATAACTATCTTGTTTGTAAATCCTCGAAACGGTTACATTGTATACAGGTACCATAATATGAAAGTATGTGTGAAAATTTTTTTTCAAATGCTCTGAAGAAAATTACAAATATGTGACTGAAGTGACACAAAAACATATTTGATAAAGGTGTTTAATGTGTTTAGTGTTTAAAGCTGTAAAGTATATATATATATATATATATATATATATATATATATATATATATATATACCAGTTTGATTTTGTTTATGTGGAATTCACGCAACAAAACGATTAGCATAATCGAAATGGTGCAAATGATTTTCAACGGTTTTTTAATATGTCCGCTATATCTTGCGTAGTATACGTTGACTATTTTCATCTGATGTTGCTCACTATTAACTGACAATGATGCATCTGTCAACGAGATATTTCCTCTTTTGACGGATCTGATTGTCCAAAGTACTTCCTCCATGAACTGCATGAATTTTTAATAGCGTGTGGGTTGTATTTTCTATTTTGTTAGACTAAAGTGAAATAATAACGTTTTATCAAAAAAAGTGTTTCTTATCTTTCTCGTATCCAGTGTTAAAATTGTCTCCATCGGGCTTTTTTCAGATGTTTTTCGAATTCAAAATCATTCCCTTAATTTAGAACGGAACTCTTAAAGAATTATAGATAAATGAAGAGATAAGTTTGAAATGGCATGCTCCCGAAGAAGGCCAGAAGGTACAACAGCCGAGACGGTTTGACTTTAATAACCAAGATTAAGACAACATTTTGACAATGATAATCCCACATCTTTGAAATTCAAACTGAAATTATTATACAGAAAGTTTGTGATATATATATATATATATATATATATATATATATATATATATATATATATATATATATATTTACCGATTATATCCATGCAGACTTTGCTCTGGGTATGGACAGCTAGCCAAGGCAATGTGCACGTGACCTGGGTTCAAATGCTCTCACTTTTGAACCTTTCATCTCAATTGATTCTTATTCCCACATGATTAATTTTCCAGGAGATACTTTACGGCAGGAATCACTAAGAAGTAGACACTACCAATGGACCAATTAAGTAGGAACAGCTCTCGACAAATGAAATAAAGTACGATGTTTTGTTTATCAAATAAAAGAGATTTTTCAAACTAAAAAAAAATCACCCATCCAACAAGATGAAGATCCTCTTTAAGCTATCAATAGAATGAAGGTAAATCATGATGTCTAAGCAAAGATTCCCTATCTTGTGCAATGTATTTTTATACACGTCGTAAACTCATATTCATCATCATCATCAGTCTTTTAACGTCCGTCGATGGACATAGATCTTCCCCAGGATTTGCCACAATTCTCTATCATGGGAGTCGCGGAGTTAGTACTTTCTGAATTTGTCTGGCTCGTCTCTCCATCAAATATTCTGCCAGCGTCGGTTTTGCACGTGATCTTGGGGGATCCATGTTGTGAGTTACGTTGTCCATCGGTTGTCCACAATTCTTGCAACATGGCCAGCCCACTGCCATTTGAGATTTTTAATGGACCCTATGATGTCCCTGACTCTTGTCTTTTCCCGGATGTTCTGTGCTGTCTTCTTTTGGTTCACCTGAAATATTGAAAGATTGGGACTCTGTAGGATGTAATTCAGAAGATTTTACTTCCTTTTATAATTTCAAATAAAAGCTAAGAAATTCTTTTTTACCCTGCACAATTATCAAATTTATCTGAACTTTGTTATCATAGAATATATCTTTGTTTTGAAAAATGTTGTTCATTGCTTTTTTTTGAGTTTTGTGAAAATCAGTCGTTTTATACAATCAGAATACAAAACAACCATACTGACAAGAATCGATCAATATCTGCAGAGTATTAAATAATTCCCGCTGACTGCTTTCGATATGCACCGATTCACATGAAGCCTTTTACAACGACAAAGATTTCTTGCACCATGTCAGCATCGAGAAGTACATAATTTGAAATCCGTCCACCGAACAACAGGTCGCCTGATTTGGCTGGAAACCAAATTCTCAGACGTTTGTTAATACAAAATATGGCGCCAGAATATAGCGTAGATATTTCGATGCGAACTTGCTCCAGCTATCACTAGTTGATATCTGATGAACAGAATAGAACATCTTCTAAAATATAACAACGCTTAGTCATTTGGGATTATGTATATGCAACACTAAAATGGTTATTGGAAGAGAATCAAAAATCAAAAATCGAATTGGATACATTTTTTCCTAGTATGATACAACTCTCGCGAGCAATCGGTGAGAAATTGGCAATTTCCAATATTTGGTTATATTACGAGCAGTGTTAGTTTTTCTATATCATTTTTCGTCGATTTCCACGAGATTACAAGCTGATTTTATGACGACATTCGTAAAATCCATTATTTATCAAGTCATCACTTAAACAATGTTGGTTATATCACGAGGAGTGTTAGTTTTTCTATATCATTTTTCGTCGATTTCCACGAGATTACAAGCTGATTTTATGACAACATTCGTAAAATCCATTATTTATCAAGTCATCATTAAACAATGTCTAAAATTCGTTATCAGTGGATTGAATATTATCTTTTATTATTAAAAAAAATCCCTGAACGACAATTGTAGATTGCTAGCGCGTGTTCCTTCTGGCACGGAAAAAAGGGGGTGAGACAAAGAGATGCCAGCTCACTAAAACTCTGCACATTCTGCCTCGAAATGATCTTCTGGAACCTAGACTGAGATATTAAAAGAACCAGGATGACCGGTGATTGACTAAGTAACCTTAGATTTGCTGACGACATTGTCTTTTTTGCAGAAAAAATAACTCCATGGTCGACGAATAACGCTCGACAAACTGAACGAAGAAAGTAGGAAAGTTGGTGTCCTCACGAACTTCAGTGAAACAAATATCATGCATAACAGACATATAGGAGGCAAAGATACAACAATCTGAATAGAAAACGTAGGGCCGAAGAAAATAGATCACAACATGTACCTTGGAAAACGATTCCCCATGTAATCTTCAAAACAGAGACAGTCAAGTAAAGAATCACTTTAGGCTGGCAGGCTTTTGGTAGAGCAAGCTCAAACCTCGAAAACAAGAAAATCCCATTAGTCCTAAGAAGGACAGTATACAACCTAGAGTCACCCCTTGGGCTAGAACATGGAACCCAACCATATTGCCCCTCGAACAGAAATTCATGCAACGTGCACAAGGAAGAACGGTGGAGAAATCACAAGACAGAACAGTGTCTCAAAGGAAAACAGGAATCAGAAGCATCATAAAATCAATTATAAAAACTCAAATAGCTATGGCTATGAAGCAAGAATGTCAAACATCTGCTTGGAAACGGGGATCCCGAGCGATCATATGCAAAATTGTGGCCGACAGAAAATAAGCTGTTGTGACAAAATAAACAAGTATAGATAGTATTGGCTCTGTAACGCCTACAAAAGCGAATCTTGAGGGAGGTGTATGTTTAACGAAAGACCCTAAAAGGCTGTTGTTATTCCTGATGATGATGATGATGTTGACAGAGTATATTTTTACTGATTTAGTTACTAATTTAACTCCCTTAAATATGGATGGGTCTTCTTAGCATATAGGACAGGTAATGCTCACTGGACTTAGAAAATGCAATAATGCTGCAAGAATAATCTGGAATATCCCTGAGTTTCGTGGGATAAGTTATTTCAACGAAATAATTTGTCGTAGAAGATTCGAAAGGTAGGGTAGGGAAAATATGGCTCCAGCTTGAGAGATATACCATGAACCGGTCGTCCTGTAATTTTTAGCGATAATAGGCTTTTGTTTGAGCACTTTTACGATTGAAAGATTTTATCAAAAAACTAATTTAAGCCATTCAACTGTTCACAGCTATCTGAAACAACTTGGAAAGATGGTTGAGCTATAAAAATAAATAACCAATGATTTGACAGAAGCTGCCCCTATGGCAAGAGTTGACATCTTTAAGTTTCAAATTGAATAACATTTTCAACTCTAATTTACAGCACTTTTTTGTTATCCTTTCTCTTTTTATACTGATCCAATCAACATCCCTACTCCGGACTGATAACACTGATAATAAAATAATTGAAAAAAAATATTCAACTTTTTTTTGCTATTTTTGATAGTATACTTCAACCAAACCGATAAGAGGGAAGGATAAATTTAGCTTCAAGTACCTTAAAGTATATATTATAGTCAGTCTCAGAATGTTATTATAAGTTTTAAAGTTTGGTAACAACGATCATGTGTCTTGAAGTTACTTAAAGAACTCTTACAAGAGAAAAAAAATCAGTGATATCAATTTGCTATTAATTTTGCCGCTATTTGCATGAAAACGAAATGTATAAACAGTTTATTTCAAGTTACGCAGTGGAGTTGGAAAGCTATTTGATTTATTAGATTTTACTATTTTGTCATGAATATGGAAGGAAGTAAATAGGCATCCCATGAAAATTTATATTTTGTACGCACTTCATCTTGAGCTTTTGCCAGCTCTAATGCCTTTCCGGTAATCACTACTCAAAAATTCATCCATCTTATAAATACGTTCATCTGGCGTGTAAAGAGAACACTTTCTTTCGGGGCGGTTGTATATCAGTCAATACTTTTGTGTCAGGGCGCGTAAACACATCACTCGTTAATATCAAGGAAGATCAGATAAGGTCACAAACGCAAGCAGAATTTAAAGATTGGTACAGATATTGGGTATTACTAGCAGATAACACCATGGCTTTTGCTATAGAATCAAAAGCCAAAATTAGGGTGTCACGTTATACATGAATGCAATAATCTGACAATTTTGTTCAGGTAACAGCTGCTTTTAAGCAACCCCGCTCACAAACGGCCAACACGCGTCCTCAACCGCTTTTGCGTGTCTAGGAGGATTTCCAATGTTAATCTACTCCTCATACGCTGTCACCTCACGTTTACTGTCGTTATTCGATTGTCGGTATTTACTTATATGAACACAGTTCGGCACAACACTTACGTATCAAACAATATTCTTGGCGAACGTATACTTTTGTGAGGCAGAAACAATCAATAATCTTCATTCCTCTTAAAGCGGACAAACATATCCACATTCAAAGGTTTATTGATGTATGAAATGTCTCTAATAAAAGTAAATCTATTGAAAATTATATTACTCAAACTGGGGATATGCTTATATAATACATATATATATTTATATATATATATATATATATATATATATATATATATATATATATATTTATATATATATATATGTATATATTTATATACATACATTTATAAATGTATATATATAGATATACATATATATATACATATATATATATACATATATATACATATACATATATATACATATACATATACATATATACATACATATACATATATATACATATACATATATATATATATATATATATATATATATATATATATATATATATATATAAATAATTTTTCGAAATTATCTATAATTATCATACCTATAAACAATGATGGATTTTAAATGAAAAAAATCACAAACATGGAATAGAAATCCAGGTAGATAATGTAATTATAGAGAATCTGTAAAATGTGTGCACAGAATGATTGCCTAACTCAAGAAATTTTATATAGAGCGCAAATATATACACATACAGATAAGTGTGATTCCAAATTCTACTTTGAAATCTCTGAATTGAACTTAAAGAGCAGATAATCTAACTATGATACTGCCTTTGATCTTAAAACGACAGCTCATTATCTGTTAATTTGTGGAAACTGAGGATTAGAAAAAAAAACAAGGATGCAATGGAACATTTCAAAAATATCAACGTGGAAACCTCAATTCAAGGAGCATTTTGTGCCTAGAATTTTAAAAAATACAAAAATTCAAAGTTTACGAATGAAAATAAATTACTTAATTTTTCGTCAGGATCGGGGTCAAATGTTGTCACAGAAAGAAGCATACTCCAAAATACTCTTAAAACTAAAGAAGTAACGAACATTTATACATCAGAACAATCAATAAGCAAGATTGTGATGATTTTCTTTCTGTAAAAAGAAACAAAATTTTTTTTTTAAAATTACGAATACACCTGCGAACAACCGAATTTTGAATTGAAGATGGGAATCACCCGAACAAAAACACTTTTTGATACAACGAACAAATAGAACTATCTAGAAACTGAAATTAAAAAAACAAACAAATATCATAGAACAATTGATAGCTAAAGCTGTTAATTGTAATGTAATCTGAGTTAACAAACCCTGATAAAATAATATCATATAATATTCGTAAGGTAAATAATTACAACTTACTCTAACAGTCACAATTCGAATCATTCTGGAAGTTATCTTCTAAATATATAAACAGTTAACTCCAGTTAAATTGTATATCTGATGAACTGAATACAGAGAAAAAAAAAGTATACCATTGTCATAGACAGATTTTATGTATTCAATCAATATATTGTCCCTACTC
>OY735202.1:42824402-42996902 GCA_963457665.1 Thysanoteuthis rhombus | reverse complement strand
GAAACTGAAGAAACCAACGTTGACAGTTTGGCTGACAGTTCTAGTTGACAGTTTCCGGTGATATAGTGAGAAAACATGAATTAAATAAGCATATTAGGTTTTTTTTCCTGTAATGACAGCGGTTTCAAGATTAGTGTTTTTGTCAGGATACAGAATGGAACTACGTCGTAGAACTGTGCAACCACCATTGTAATCTTCAAATTCAAAGAATGTTTGGAGATTATGACGTTGGGAGATTTACCATTTTCTTATCTTGAAATTTCCTGCTCATCTCTTGGTAAGATTTTCATTATCAGGTTCTTATTTAGCGGGTTCTAACTCAATTCTCTATTATATCTTTCAAATTGCCAAATATTCCAACGAAATATTTCCAAGAATACTGTTGAAATACCTGCTAACAGAACTTGGGAAACCTGTTTGTGATATGATTCAATTGGACTGATTTCATCAGCATATGCTGCATTCTCGTCGAGGAACGAATCGACAATCTCATTCTGAAATGAAAGAATAAAAACTTGATTTATCTAAATTATATCATTTCTTTTTTGAAAAAAAAAACTATATAATTCAAATTGTTTGATTCGACTAAATATTTGGAAAAAAAGCTTTAGACGAATAAGGTTTTAGAAAAGGAGTGTTAAGCTCAAATGGTCTCGAGGCCTTGGACAAAAAATACGCTTTCTACTGTGTACATACACAGATGCACAAACAATGCTATCCGCAGGTTATACATGATCGAACATAGGATGAACTATTAAGAGAAAGGGAGGTAGAAACAAGTTCTACCCTGAAGCAGAAATGCAAATATTTCTTGCCGTTCGAACAACATGCCTTTCCCTACATAAAATAGGAAGTTATTTGACCAAGTCCATCATCATCATCATCATCATCATCATCATCATTTTAATCATCATTTTAATCATCAGCAACACGTCCATCGCTACTCATTCCATAGACATCCTGGTCGTGGGCGTTACGAAGTCGATTTTTTTTAACTCATTTAAATCGCCACCTTATCTTAATTTTTGCGGCCAGATTTCTTGTATGATCATTTGGGGTCAACGTAGCAATTTGTGATGTCAAACAGTTGTTGAACATTCTTTCTACGCAGTGTTCTCGGTGCCAATTGAGTTCTCTAATAGATTTTCCTTCCTAATATAATGTTTTCGTGATTTATTAATGTGATGTAAAGCATTCTTTCCAGTGTACCTTGTATGTTTCTTTTAGTTTATCACAGGTGTAGCAAATGGAACCCATCAAAAGTATGCAAACACCAGTCTTAGATTTTCAACTGTTGTGGCGTGCGTCGAAGTGCAGAATCAGATAAAAATGTGATCAACAAGACGTGCGATTGTAAATAAGTGAGAAGTTTTGAAATGTATTATTCATTACTGACTACATTTTTTTTCTACTGTATATTTTAGTGCCCTTCCTTTTGAATATATATTGGGGTTTTATCTTGGTGGGTGGCATTTTCATGCAGCTGATTGCGAGGTATATAAATAAACGCCTTTGGATATGCAAATAAAAATACTTATGCTCTACGAAAGGTCTCTCTTTCTTGATGGTTGGCTGGTTTCATGCATTAACAAAATCTTACATGCATGTACATGAATCAATAAGTCTTTAGCCTCAAAAGGTCTTATATGATGATTTATTTGATCTGAATAATCTTCTTTCTATGTTGATAGTATTCATCATTGAATCATTCCATTATAATTGAACGAGATTACGGTGAAAAATCAATGTGTGATTTGTAAAATGAAGGCTTTCCATCATGAAGTTACGGAATTACTGATGTACCTATATAAACGTATATGTATATGCGTGTGCGTATGTCTTTGCAAGTCCGTCTATATATATATATATATATATATATATATATATATATATATATATATATATATATATATATATATATATTATGATTATATAGATGGATAGATTTTGTTAAATGTTAAGGTGGATCAGTAAGCCTGTAATAGGTCACGTACTTATTATTCGAATAGTGATTCCGAAATGTTTACTATATATCTATATGTGTGTGTGTGTGTGTGTGTGTTTGTGCGTCTGTCACACTAAATTGAGTGCATTGGCATTGGAGTATAATATGTTGGAAGATAGATATTTGTTTGTGAAGAAAAGAGGGATTTTCATCATTAGGCTGCAGAGTTTTTGATATTACTTTAGCTCCTAAATTTTACACGTGGAATATAATTCGAATATTCATAATTGTGCAAGGGTTATGTCTGGGTTTTTTCTTTTATCTTTACTAAAGAGTCTTGTTTTTTTTTTTTAAATGAGCTATAAACAAGTAACACAGTGGATTTGGTCATTTCCAATGATATCAGTAACTGAAGCTGCAGGCTAGATACATTTACCTCTGAGACTTGCAGATGAACCAGTCGAACTGGTTTTGAAAGGCCACCCTGATTTTGCTAGTTGGATTCAGCTCACAAATAACTACAAGTTAACTTGAATAATGAGATGATGTTATCGGCAGGACACACATGAGAATAATAGGCCAAAGAAATCAAAGCAGAAACTGTAATCAATGTTGATAAGCTGTTACAAAAATATCTCGTAGAATCAGTGCCAGATGCAGAAAAAGTAAGTACAAAAGAAGGAATATGGTATAAATGAGTTTCAAATGAAGGAAATGAAACGAATAAAACGCACGTTAGTAATAATGATAATAAACCTGAAGAGATGAGCAGAATGCCCTTCATTGCAGCCCAAAATAAATGCACCAGGACTAATAATATCAGGGCGGAAATCGACAAAACAAAAAGAAACAGCAAATGCCTAATGTGGAGAAAGAAAAGAGACTGTAAATCGCATAACCAGTACATGCAGTCAACTAGCTCAGACATTGTATAAAAACATACATGACAGAGGAGCAACAGAGGTATAACTGAGCAAATGAATGGTATTCAAAAATACAGACCAGTGGTATCAGCACAAACCGGACACAGCCCTGGACATTTCGACCACCCTATCCCAGCGAGAAGAACGGAGCTAGTAATGGTAACTCCCGCGACTAAAAAGAAGTGGTGGTAAAAAAAAATTCTAACCATATTAAAGGGTAAATCTTTAAATATTCAGTATCTTAGTTCCATTGGTGCTGCCTGTACGCCACGGGAGCCAGCCAGGTTCACTTGAAAACTGAAGAGATCTATGTTGACAGCTTTTGTTGACGGTTTCTAATACAAAAATCTTCATGACAGTATCGACGGATAAGATGAACGAGGGAAGATATAAAGGAAGAAATTCAAAGGAAAAGAAGGGAAGAAGAGAAAAAGAACAAAAATGAATGAACAAGGGATGGGTGAAGGAAAAATAACAGATATCAATTTTAAAATGAAGAGAAAGAAAGGGAGATATGGACAGTAAGAAAGATCAGTGAAGTGATTTACGAAAGAGGACGGAATGGAAGAGAAGGAAAGCAAGAAAGAATGAAAGAAGGATTAAAAGGGGGAAGGTTGGAATGGAAGCCAGGAAAAAATTGATTGTTAGAAGTAGCAAGAGAAGACAGTGGAAAGAAAATCAACAAAGAAAAAGAAAGAGATTGGATAGGATGATGGGATAACGAAGCAAATGAAAAGAAAGAAACAAACAAAAAAGAGAATAGAGAGATGAAACAGATGAATGAAATGGAGGGAGGGAAAAAGAAAGGAAGGTTGCCTGAAAGAAAAAGGCAAGAACGAAGGTAGAAAAAAGAAAGCAGGAGAAAAGGGAGAAGTGTTCATTGAGAAGAAGGATATATCGCAGGAGTTAGGTAGCATTAGAGAGGAGGCAAAAAGAAAAAAAAAGAATGAAAGATACAGGAGAAACATGGAATGGAGTTTGACAGAAGAGAATAGCAAGAGGGGATTGGTATAAGGGGAAGAGGGGAAGAAAAGATTATGTTATCGATTAAACAGAGGGAAAAAATGAAGGAGGAAAGTAGCAAGAGAGAATAAGAGGGAAGATAGAAAGACAAATCGAACGACGGAGAAAGAGAGGAAATGAGGGAGAAGATCTAATAGATCGAGAAAAGGGAAACGGAAAGGAAAAATAGCGTGAGAGAGATGGAAGAGGGCAAAAGGGAGGATAGTTATTGATAAAGAGAGCAAAGGGTAAGGACGAAACAGAGAGGGTCGGAAAAAGAAATAGCAAGGGACAAAAAAAGAATGCAGGGAGGCAAAGAGAGAGACAGGACGGGAAAAGAAAATATGGAATATATAAAATAGGAGGCGATTAATTAGTGTTATGAGTTCATGACTTAGATATATTGATGAAGCTGCAGGAACAAAAAATGTAATTACTAACAGAAGACGAAATAATAAGAAAGAAAAGCTTGATAACTATATTAATTAGGTTTATTATAAGAAATGTTCACTAGGCAAAAAAGAATCGATCTCGATGACCGAATGAGAAGCCAAGGTTTAAGAAGGAAGGTTAAAAAAAAGTGAATAAGTTCTTATTTTCTATCCGAAATGATGAGCCAAAGGAGTTAGGCGATTACATTCAGCGCAGCAAAAGTAAGAAAAAAAAAACAATGAGTCACGCTAGGTATGAAACCTCTCAACGGAGCAATTTCAACCTCTTAGATCAAGAAGAACCCACTAGTTTTTAGAAGGATGCTCTACAACGAATGCATCCTTCAAATAATCATGGGGCGGGAAAAATAGCAAATAACTGAATCATGCCACGTGCAATATAGATCACAACGCAACACATTATATAAGAGAATCAACAGTGGCCTAAGATATCATTAGGAAACATTAGAAAATTTCAAATTACACCAAGCAGGCTAAGTTGCTAGAATGTCAGACAACTGGATCAGAACACATAACATGGATCCTCAGAGATCATGTACGAACATGTGGTCAGCCATGAATAGAATACTGTAACTGTTTAGAAAAGTCCAGAAAATATTTAAACCTACAACTGGGAGACCTGGTGAATCGTCGGGAAGGTCTTGGCCCAGTGATGGACAACATGCAATCAACAAACACTTCAATTAAAAGTTGACGTTTTTTGAAATAGGAGTGTCCACCTGCGACACATTGAAACATTAACATAAACATATCTGAGTATATGACATTGTCGATATTGTGCCTTCTTTATTATGAGCAGCCAGAATGCTGTCTGTCGGAGTCTCAGACGTGGGTGTAAAGTTATTGTCTTTCGCAATAAAATATGAAAAGTTGCAACTTTATGGATGTAGCTTAAGACAATATTTTCAGAGATTTTGATAGGATAGTTTTTTTTTCATTAGAATACACATTAATTATTATATATATATATATATATATATATATATAACGCTGAAATTCATAAGTGCTATTCCGTCTCTCTGTTTGTGACACGCTATTCTTTACCATTGTCTATTATCCTGAGCCTTTTCAAAGTCAATTATTTCCTCCATACTGCTGCAACTTCCTCGAGTGCAGCATTTTTCTGCATTCAATTATTTGACTCATGTTTTACTGATTCCAGAATGGCTAAACTTTTCTGGGAGTGCTTTGACTCTTCAAGAAATAGCATCGATTAGATAACATGGGTGCAAGTCAATGAACCAACATTCTGTATACTTTTGACTATAACAAAACATTCCTAAAATCAATAACAATGTTAACAATTTAATAGTATCCATGTTTTCATGATGCAAACTGGGTTGTTTTGAAGCAAAACCTTAATATAGAGCAGCTCAAAATGTAACCATGAATATCATTCATTTTTTCTCCATTACCACCTCGTTTGTTGTTTTTATCAGTGTGACCATTGAAGTTGGGTATTGATGCAATTGTTCAATAAATCCTGTGATACCACTAGTTACATAAACAGCTCGTTATGATTAACGATTTAACCAAGAACATAGAAGAATCGCTCTATTTGTCATGTACCGGTTAAAAAGCTCTGAAGCGATAATTGTTGAATCACTATTCCAAAAGCCTACGTAAATCCATGAATAAGCCATGGCATGTCTGTTTATCGAGCTTTTCAAGGAGCAACGTTTCATCAAAAAATGATTTGTCGAAACAACTTTTTATCGAAATGACTTTTTAACAGACGTGTTTATCGGAGTAAATTTCGTTGAAACGCCCTTTCATCGAATCGACATTATCGAAACGTCTCTTTACACTTTTTTCTATACACAATTGGCTATTCAATAAGTTATCTGTAATATGTAGCCCATAGTTCATTGAAGGCTGCAGTAGGTATGCTCAGAAATTAGCACTGGGAAATCGAAAGGCCCATTTTCTGTCTTAAAGAAGAAACACGAAATTCCATTAATTATAACGTAAATTAGATAATCAATATTTACTTCATTCTTCCGCTTGTTACTGCATTTGCCAAAATAATCCTTTTTTGTTGTTGTTGTTGTTTATACTTGTTACGCTGTGATGAAAAATCTTCGGCTCTCTGGAATTTACTCAGAGAAAGTTTATATGAGATTTCTTCCCAATATTTCTTCTGATTAATTTGAGGAATAATTTACCAAAAGATTATCTTTTTAAAAAGTTTTTGGCTTCTTTTTGGGTGTCAAAATTCCGTTAGGAATGAAACTTACAGAAGAAAATTTTGTACGCAAATATGAAATTCATTTTCATTTTTTTATTATTAAATAACAATTTCATAGAGTAAATTCGATGCAAAGTAGGTGCTATGAAATACTGTTTCGATGAAGTCGTTTCAATAAATGAGTCGATTCGATGAAATGTCGTTTTGATAAAAAGTCTTTTCGGTGAAAGGTTGTTTCGATGGAAAATCCTTTAATTAAAAGTAGTTCAATAAAAAGTCGTCCTTCCTAATAAATCTGATGATAGAAAATATTGATTAATCAAATATATTGGTACAACAATCAGTCCTTAGCTTAAACTTGTAAAAAGTATTTATTTCATACAACAAGTATTCATTTTTCCGTTTAATCTCCGTCTTCATCAGTACACTTAACCAAACACTTTTCGATGGGTCACGTTTATCGAACATAATATGGTGTAAATTTCTGATAAAAATACAAGTATTTCCTGTGCAAGATTACAAATTGATCCTTTTTCGTGTATGCATGGTGTTAGACCAGTGAGATATTGTAGGAAAAATGTATCATCATCATCATCATCATCATCATCAATCTTTTAACGTCCGTCGTTGGACATAGACCTTCCCCAAGATTCACCACAATTCTCTATCATGGGCGTCGCGGTGCCAGCATTTCTTGAATCTGTCCTGTTCATCTCTCCATCTTGTATTCTGTCGGCCTCGGTTTTTTATGTGATCTCTGGGGATCCATGTTGTGAGACATGATGTCCATCGTTTGTCTTCCATTCTTGCAACATGACCTGCCCATTTCCATTTGAGTTTTTTGATAGTTTCCATTACATCACTGACACCCGTTTTCTTCCTGAAATTACTGTCTTGTGATCTCTCCATGTAAGGCTAAGCATGATTCTCTCATACACACGTTGCATACTTCTCAGTTTGCAGGTCCGTCTCTTGGTTAGGTTCCATGTCAAGTTAACTTCAAATGAAGTTAATTCATTTCATATGAATAGTGTATGAGTTATCAGTAGTTACTGATTAATTGTGAGATTTCAAGATGGGGAAGTTCAATTTTTATTTATTTATTATAACTTCAAATGCACTGCTTTGTTATAATCTTAGTTTGCAATTAAACTATTCATGACAATTCTATGGTCGCGTTCGCTATTTTAAAGACGAACTGCATTAATAACATAAAACTCAACATATTTTGTTACTTTTCGTTCCGTCAGAAAATAATCAAAATGAGTAATTATTAGTCTATATCAAATTGGGATGGATTCTTTTCGCAATGAAGTCCATTGAATCCGATGATTTATAATCAAGAGTTGTTTTTCTCTAAATGGCCACGAGGAAATTGTTTTACCAGAACATTTTTTTTCTTTACCAGTAACACAAAGAGAAGTGGTTCCTTAAATGATATTGTTATAAGGTAAGATTTTTATTTGGTTTTACTATTCCCATTATCCAACATATATATATATATATATATATATATATATATATATATATATATATATATACATATATAGATATATATATATATATATATATATATATATATATATATATATACATACATATATATATATATATATATATATATATATATATATATATATATATATATATATATATATATATATATATATCCCAATGATAATGATTTACTGAGTGGTATTTATATATATATTTATATTCCTTTTTCCTTTCTTTTCTTGTTTATTTGTTGGTCTCTCGGTTGGTAATAATTTCGTTTTATTTGGTTGTTTGTTTTAAATTCCACATGGGGGGACTGAATTTATGGCCAGCTGTTATAAATCATTTACAATGTTTCAGACACTTTTTAAAAATCGGTATGATGGTAATCCATCAGTTTTATGCAATGGTTTTTGTTAAAAGACATACATCATCTTTTTTTCACTTTTACCTGACTTTAGTCGTTAATGTCTAATTCTCTTAACTGTCTTGGTGGATTGGTTTCTATATACCGAGGATAATTATGAAATGGTTAAATTGTGTTTATAGGGGCTGGGTTAGAACAATACTAATATTAATATCTATATTAATACTGCTACTTCGACTACAACTATGAATAATAATAATAATAATAATAATAATAATAATAATAATAATAATAATAATAATAATAATAATAATAATAATAATAATAATAATAATAATAATAATAATAATAATAATAATAATAATAAAAAAAATTTTAAAAAAAAGGGAAAAATACCAGGACCTAGCAAGGGAGTTAAGGAAAATGTGGAACATGAAAACCAGGGTAGTACCGGTCATAGTGGGAGCACTAGGAACTGTCCCCAAAACGCTGAGGGAGAGACTGGAGGAGATCGGGATTAGGGGGAGGATAGAGACCGTACAGACCACAGCGCTACTTGGAACTGCACGGATACTGAGGAAGGTGCTAGAGATATAAGTACTGCAACGAATAGTAGCTCTGTCATGATATGCGAAAGAGGGAGGAGACGTTAGCTGAGGACCTGAGGAGACTTATTGTCACTCAGCCTTCAGCGATAACCACTGGGCAACCGGTGTGAAACTGTAAATCGTAGAATTACTGCGACCTATGAGTACTAGGAGAGGAGGGCTGGAGACTTGAGGAGACTTGCTGTCACTCAAACTCCAGCGGTTACCACCAGGCAACTGGTGTGAGATTCCAAATAATAATAAAAATAATAATAACAATAATATTAAGAAGAAGAAGAAGAAGAAGAAGAAGAAGAAGAAGAAGAAGAAGAAGAAGAAGAGGATATCTATGGTGATGGATTTTTTTTCTGTTTATTCGGTCTCGGTCAAACGATTCTTTGTGCAATAACGGGGATCATTTCAAATGGCGTTTCAAAGTAATATAACGCATTTGTGATTATATATATATTTACACGTGTTTGTGTGTGTCCTCCCCCCCCTCTCTCTCTCTCTCTCTCTCTCTCTCTCTCTCTCTCTCTGTAGTCATACTTGTTGGATAAACAGATATGATGTGAAAGTCAGTGTAACAGTTATCAGTATGAAATTCTGAATCGACGGTCCAAGCTCAATTTTTTGGTTGGACCCGCTTACCGTATCACTGCATTGTTTTCCATCGCCAGATATCTTGACAAAAGAGCCTGTTCCCCTGCTTGTCTGAAAAGTGAATGAGCATTTGGACAAACCATTCCCAAATAAGTACCTCCCAAGCAGTAATAACCCTATAACATTGTTACACGCATTGTCTGCTCTAACAGGGTCCAGCATTCAATATATGTAATTTTTACGTGTGCATATTTGGATTTCTGTGTACAGCCAGAAACAGGATATCGATTCAATAGCGCGATGAATCAGACATAAAGATAGAAATGGAAATGTTGTCTACATTATACGAAAGAAGAAAAAAAATATTAAGGTCAGTCTTTGTACGATCTTTTGGCGTCTACATGAATGCAAGCTGATATTAAATGAAAGATCGCGTGTCTGTGACACCGGATAAGTCAGTGCGGGTGAAAAAAAAAAGTATACTCTCCCTTGAGATGAGAATTAGAAGGGAAGCTTTTGTTAAAAAAAAACAAACAAAAAAAAAATAACGGAAGGGAACAAGTTATGAGAAAAGAAGAGTAAAAGAATATGGAGTATTGACTTGATGAGCGACAGCAGCAAGTGAATGTAAAGAATACCTGATAATGTTCTTTAGTCATGTTCACGTGACCGGAGAGAGAGAAATTGGACCGTTTTCACGAACTTTAGCACTTCGGGGGATCGCCTACGCTAAAAGAATAGAGCTAGAGATTCGTCGCCTAGCGAGATTTGTTCAAGGGGCGTTTTCAAATCGCTAGATCCCAACCTTCCTTTAACTACGCCTCTGAATAGACTATACAGAGATGTCGTTTTTTGTGGGTTTTTTTTTTGTCTCTCAGCGTCACCAGTATGTTTCGGGATTGTCTTCTTCTTCTTCTCTTTTTTCTTCTTCTTCTCCTCCTCCTTCCTTTTTTCTTCTTCTTCTTTTTCTTCTCACCCCTCCCCTGATGTATCTTTATACTTCTTTCCCTCCTCTTTCTCTACCTTTTACCTTCTTTTTCCGTGTTTTTCTTCCAACGCCCTGGTTATAACAGACACAATACTTCCTCAGATATCTATATACATTCTTCCAGTAAAAAGAGAAAGGGACGAAACGGCTCTACATATTATGAGGGAATGAAACAAATTAGCTCGAGCAGAATACAAAAGAAAACCCGATTGGACGGGAATAAAGATTTTCACAAAATTGGATTTCACCACAGAAATATTATGAGCAGAAACCAGAAGCTTCCCTTGAGAATACAAAAAGGACAATAATTTCGACTTTGAAATGCACGGGTCAGAAGAAGAAATCCAATAGTTTTATTCGTGGATAGGAGTATCTACCAAATCCGTTTGTCAAACAATGATTTTCATAAGACTTGGGAGAAATATACAACTATTCGCCCTCCATATGAGACATGGGAAAAATGTACAATACGAATGTGACTGTAATCCTGATAACACATGGTTTGATCGTAGAGTTGCTGGTGAAAATAACTTTCATTCTGATATTTACTAAATGTTCAGGCATAAGTGTTGGGCACTCAAAGAGGATCGAAAAATATTATCTTATCAGTGACTTTTTTAAAGTGCAATGAACATTCCGAAATTTGCTCGGGGCATTGAACTTCTCATTGGTGTTGATGCTGTCCCCGTAACGGTGTGGTCTATCCACTCTATAGCCCTTTTCAGGGGTATGAAACGTGAAGAAAGACACACCTACCTTTTCTCAGGGATTTTACTCCCGTAGAAAAATATAGAATGGATCAAAAGCTCAAAATCATCATCATCGTCGTCATCATCATCATCATCATCATTGTTATTATTACTACTACTACTACTACTACTACTACTACTACTACTACTAATAATAATAATAATAATAATAATAATAATAATAATAATAGCTGGAGACTGAGTAACAGCAAATCTCCTGAAGTCCCCAGCCCTCTTCTTAACTCTCTCGTAGTCCAGTGGATAGCAGTTTCACACCGGTTGCCTGGTGGTTATCGCGGGAGACTGAGTGACAGTGAGTTTCTACTGGTGTCCAGCTCTCCTTTCATGTCGTCCTCACCTGTCACAGCAGCGCTGTGATTCGTATCGTTTCCACTATACCTTTATTTTTGGCTGCTCGACTATTGCTATCAGCCGGGGTGTGTTGACCAATACTTCTAGTACTCTCAGAATTTGTGCGGTCCCCAGTAGTGCTGTGGTCTGTACCCCCTGGTTCCTCCAACTTTGTTTTCAGATTGCTGTTTCCGTTGTTTGCTGTTGTAGCAGTAGCAGCAGCATCGGTAGCAGTAGTAGAAGTAGTAGTGTAGACATTACACAAACGCCAAGACAAAGATGACCTTGTAAATATCCTTCCTATTTTTATTATTGCTATTTTTGAGGCAACGTCTTAAGTAGCGTCACTGGCATCATCATGATGATTCATTTATTTCATTTCCTATATTTCTGTCTTCTTACTTGCTCTTTATTCTTTTCCTTCCTTTCTTTCTTTTTCTCATATATATATATATATATATATATATATATATATATATATATATATATGTATGTATATATATGTTATATTGTTGATCCTCTTCACTCCCCTAATTATATTTCTTTTCTTCGATCAAAACAGACATCTTGACACCTATAAATTTTCTCCAAGAAGTGTAAGTCAAAGTATGCTAATGTAATTATATTGCAGCTCCTACAAATTTTACATCCGAATCTTCTTCTGTTCGATATGCAAAAATGATTTTAAATGGAAGCGCCGACAAAAAGTGTTGACTTCACACAATCCCGCTTTCATACGTCGTCTTTTGCAATTGATATAAATCATCATCTTGTGTTGGCGACTAAAGCTCAAAGCCACAATGAATTAATTAGATTTAGATATTTCGTATTGTACGATATATTGTATAGATAATTCTATTTTGATATTTATTCATATATCTACATTAAAATTCAATGGTGTGTGTAGGTTTCCTCTTGTATTGGCATACGTGCATGGGCCTGTATATAAGCGAACCTATGAAAATTGAAGAAACATTTCAAAGCATTGAACAAGACCACAATAGTATGGAACCTGTGATAATCGAACTCAAAGCATAAGCAAATCGGTCCGTGAAACAAACTTGTTATACATCGCCACAGAGAAAATGCATTTAATAATGTTTCCGTCTATTAGGTACAGTTTGGCACTGAGTCAATGTTATATGCATGGTTGTATTTGTATGAATGTAGTCTGCAATAACAAGGCTTGATCTTGAAGAGTTAGAAAGAGTATGTTTTCATAGTATTGATAAGCATACGAGCTGGTGGCATCGGGGTAATTGCTCTCCTTCCTGCCAATTTGGACAAACTGTAAAATTTCGGGGGAATCACAGTACAAATTTCTTTTGCCCCTCTATCACTTTACCAAGGGTGCCCATACACGTACGCTAATAAGTCTTAAATTAATATTAAAATTGAATAACTTGCATTTGATTTCGCGGCCAGTGGGCTCCACTTTTAAAAAGATACACCAGAATCTCCCTCTATAAATATTCCATGTTGTTTTTTTGTTTTTTTGTTTTTTTTGGTGGGGGGGGGGGGTCACACTCCCGACCATATCAGATGTTAGAGTCGACTCAATTTTGTTTATTCTACCGTAGAAAGAACGAATCTAAGTGTTTGTCCGTCCCATCACTCGAAAAAAAAAACGATGAACAAAATGAACTTCTCGCTACCGTGATTTGAAATCTCTAACGCATGGTTAATAGGCGACTCTCTAACTGACTGACAGTTTTTTACGAAAAATTATACACAATCATTTTCAGATGGAGTAGAGGTGAGTGTAGTTTTTTTTACCTTGCAGCAGCCAGGCTTGTTATCCCTGTTATTGATTTCGTGTTCCATCCGAATTCGAACGCTATATTTTCATCCATATGTACATATCTTTGGATACGTACCTCGTATGCATTGATTCAGTCAGACCAGTTTCTTCGTTTTTGTCTTTATCTCAACGATTCAGCTGCTATACACTCCGACTTAGCTCAGGGTCTGGCGCCTAAGTTAATCTTCTTGGGATGCTGAACAGAATCTTTGATTTCATTCGCTGTGATATGTTGTTGTAAGTCCCATACAGGTAATCGGCCCTCTTTGAAAGTTTGCGTAACAGCTTTTCACTTTTATATCAATTTTAGTACCTAATTTCGCAGTAATTTAATGGTAATGGGGATTCTGCTTCACGCAATTTCGGCTTACAATAGGTTTCATATGGACGCTCTATTTCTGGATATCGTTGGCGAACCGTACCTTTCACTTCAAAACTCGTAATCATCAATTCTTCAGTATGAAGCCAGTCTGTTCATTCAGTAAGCTGAAGTGTACTTCAGCTCTCAATCTTAATTGGGCTCACAGCTTCCAGAGAACTGAATTGTTTTATTATTTACACACAGGTATTATTAGTAAATGTCAATAAAAACTATTACCAACACTGTCAGCATAGGTTTCTTCAGTTTTCAAGTAGGTCTAGCTGCCTTAGATGTATGTGTGTGTATGTATCATGCATACAAGCTGCATCAATAGAGTTACTGATACGAAAATTCCAGCATTTACTCCTCATTATAAATTAAAGGAGCCTTCCTTTCTTTTTTTTATGGGTTGGGGCTTTAATTCGCGATTTGGATTTATACAGAATTGATCCTTCAGTTAGTGTCCAGCAGTATTAATGCTTGTGCTTTGAGGATGCAGACTTTATTTTAGGGATCACTGCCCAACAAAAATTGAGGAAAGTGACTTATTATTTGGTCATTTGACGGATTCTTTTGAATACCAGGCGAACCTGACTCCTTTTTTTTTTTTCGTTTTTTCTAAAATTTGTTCTTTTCTCACCAGGAGCTGCCCTTTTGCTATTCAAAACTCCGCTTGGCCTACTGATTGGATTAATGTAATAAATACTTGAAGGAGATCAGAAGATACTGCTGTTGAAACATTGTAAGTTTATGGAACCGATCCGAAAGAATCCAAGGTTATGGCTAACAATTCTTTGAATCGGAAACTCAAACAAAATGAGTGTACCCCGGTATGCGCGTTATGTGCTTATCAACTTATTATAATTATGCTATATCTCATTTGGAGACTTCTTTACGTTCCAGTAATTTTCGATGCTGAGGACAGTTTTAGTAAAATGACATTCCAAATAATATGCTAGATTTCCAGAATTTCTTGTTCAAACAGACAATAGGTGATCGTATAACACTCGAATGGTATTGCATATACTACAAAAATCTTCCTAATCATTGTATACATTCTGAATACATACATAGAAATTCTACTTTTAACTTTTTTTCAAAACCTCATATTGAACATCACTGTTTTTAGAAATGCTTATCTCGATAATTGTGGGTAAAAGCGTATTTGTTCCGGCATTAAGTTATCAAGTTCCATATTTTAGTCGTTTTGCACATGAACTTTGCTAGTGTCAAAATAGCGAAGCGGTGGCTTTTAAAATTGATCTATAATTATAAATGTTACTCTGTAAATCTTGGGGAAGAGAATCTGGATCACTTCATGAATATTCTATACTTATAGTCGTAGATGTTCGTGACAATGTTTGCCTTCTCTTACCAAACGTTGCATTGCAACAGAAGCTAATGATTCAAAGCACTCCTAAAATGGACAGGGTCGGAGCATGAAAAAACATCTGGAATGATTTTGTAACATTGTAAGGAGATTAAAGGGTGTTGTATTTACCACATGACTATAATGCTGAACTGGACCCTCAGTTTGTGTTTCTTGTATGAACCGCTGTGATATCATTTTAAAATATTCACTCTGTCCTCATTCAGTATTGGACTGTATCCTTTATCTTATTTTCCGTAAATTTTTTTTCATCGATGATTTATCCATCCAAAACACGAAATTTGTGATTGTATGTTATGCAGATTATATGGACGGAACTTTTATTTTCAAGGGTGAAAATTGAGATTTTTTCTTCAATTTTAGATTTCAAAATGTGGGGGGGGGATCTATTTCTAATGTTCGAGGTCAATAACCAAGGGAGATTTTCTAACTTTTAGAGATCAAAATCGAGGGAATTACTTGCTTTTCATTTTTTGCGGTCAAAATCAGGCGGGAACCTTTTGTTCAATTTAAGTGTCATAATTTATGGAAAGATTTTCTTTTATATTCAAGATTTTTCCACTTTTAAGGCTCAAATTCCAAAATAATATTTTTTGACGTCTAAAGGGTCAAAATTGTGTCGGAATTTGCTCTCCTCTTTTGGGGATCAAAATGTGAAAAGAATGATCTTCATTTTTAATGTTCAAAACGTAGTGTTTTTTTTCTCAATTTTAAGGAAGAAAATTTCTGGGGAGCGATTTTCCCTTTCAGGTGTCAAAATCGAAGGGAAGTTTTTTCTTTCTCTTTCAGGGGCTGAAATTTAATGGGATTTTTTCTGTCATGATCAAATTCGAAGGTAACAAATTTTTCTTTCAGGGTCAGAATCGGATTTTTTTTTTCACTCACTTTTAGCCATCAAAATCATTTAGTTTCATTTCAGAGGTTTTAAATTGGGTTGGTGAAGTTTTGGGAATCCAAAATCTCGTTTTCACTTGTAGGGATCGAAATCAGGTGTGAAGGGTTTTTTTTTTTTAAATTTAAGAGTCAACGTAGGGGAGGAGGGCTCTCCCTTTAGGTATCAAAATTGAGAGTTTTTCCATGTCTAGGGGTCAAAATCGTGAGAGGATGATTTTCTCAATTTCAGGAGACAAAATCGAAGGGAAATTTTTTTTCGGTTAGAGAAATCCACATTGAAGGCAGACCCTTTTCCCACTCATAAGGGTCAAGACTAGGCGTTGGGAAGTTTTCTCCTCTTTCAAGGGTCAGAATCAGAAAAGAATATTTCTTCACTTTTAAGAATTTAAATATAGATGGGGGGATTTTTTTCCCTTTATCACGAATTAAATTCGAAAGGACCCTTTTTTACTTTCAGGTGTCGAAATGAAACGTAAGATTTGATTTAAATTCAAGGAGTCGAAATAGAGGGTGGTTTTTACGGGTCAAAAGACCAATTACGGGTCAAGTTTTAAGGAAAATCTCTTTATTTTCACGTGGCAAAATCGAGGGAAACTTTTTTCTTTGCCTCTAGGGGTCAAAATCAAGTTAGAAAATCTTTTTCTTAGGGTTATAATCTTATGGATGTTTTTCTTTTTCTGGAGTCGAAATCAAGATATTCTTGTTCTGAAGTTTCAGCAAGTAGATATTTGAATATTTGAAAAAAATTTGTGTGTTTTTTATTCTTCATGGTAATGACAAAGATTCTTGTTCACTGCTCAGGTTATCAACGTGAAATTTGAAAGATTAACTGCGGTCAGGTCATTGTCAGGTGGAATCACAAAATGTTTATTTAATCAAGGGGCAGGTAAAATCAGCAGTAAGAGCGCGTTAGAGGTGATAGAATGTAAAAAGTTGAATAATGACAATTCAAGACGCGAATTCTCCCACCTAAAAATAAGTGACGCTTATTCTATTTATAAGCTTTAAAAAGAGGGGTAGTGTATACAAATCTTATCCAAGCAAATTTGCATTACAGCTTGTATTTTTAATACTACCGTTTGTTTTTATTTGATCCACATACAAACACACACCAGCATGTACACATATCTACATACACACAAACACGCACACACACGCACACGCATGTCGAAATATTCGTCGGCAAATTCATTCCGTTTTGTCAATTTTATTTAACCTTGGTCAGGTGGTATAAACGATTACACAATAAAGGTATTTTTTTTTTATTCTTTGTATTCGTGCGTAATTATATGCAGTATATCATTAAATTGCATTGGATAATCCCGGTTCTCATAAGTTCACCGAAGTTAAGCAACGTAGAGCCTGGCCGTCCGATCGTCTGTGAATATCAGGTAGCGTGTGTAATAACGAAATTGTTCTGCAGTCGTCTACCCTATGCTCTTTCACCGATAAACGAAACATCTTGCCAAGCTGAGATCGTACTGTGCATTCAGTCTTTGTTTGCGCACATGCGGCTCCACGGTTGACACATGAAAGTGTGCTCTCCTGGGAATTGCCATCCTTGTATCGTTTGGCAGCGATCATACCAACGTATACTCACCAAGTTTGACTTGGTCCGGCAAAATTTTGTTAACAATTGGTCTATTACAGACGTCGAAGAAAATATTACTTGTCCTTGCTTTGACTGGTTCGATGCCACAAATATTGACCACATAAAGAGAACTGAACTCATACCCAAGAAGATGATACTCTGCAAAGCTAGCTTGACATCTATAACTTGACTAAAGATGCCTAAATATTTACCAACTATAGTCCAATTTGGCCCACGGGCACAGGTGCTAGGCACCAGGTGTGAATCAAACTCTTTACATTGACAATATACTTTGAGGCTTGATCGTTTGATACCTTTCTGAGGGTAGCTCAGACTGGAATAGCTGGATAATTTCACGACAGACCTCGTATATATTGTATCATTTTCATACATGCATTCTTTTTCTTCCTTTAAACACATATATCATCGGTCTATTTTCATGGTAGGAAGGACCCTCATACTACTTCCAACTGTCTGATATCGAATCTTCCCTCTTACTTTTGTTTTTTTCTTTTTGTTCATTTTTTTTTGTGAATTATTGATACATACATACATAACCAGCCAGATCAACTTTTAAACTGGACAAACCTATGTTGACTTTTCTTATGACAGTTTCAGTTGACAGTTTCTCCTTTCATTCCATGTCAGTCCGGGTAATTTCGACTCAACGTTAAAAGAGTAGAAAAAGGAGCTCGGAAAATAATAGAAGCATTTATGAGCCTCCTTTATTTAGATACAACTTGGACATCTTGTCATGTGCTCAAGCAAATTACTGTACTTGTTGGTTAATATCAGTTCCCAAATGTCCATGAATCTATCTATCTAACTATCTATCTATCTCCCTTCCTCAGTTGGTGCATCTTACAATAATCTATTCAAGTCAATAGAATGTGATATCTCTCTCGCGATGAGCCAAAAAACCTGTCCTTTCTTTCACTGTAGTAGCAGCTGCAACAAACCTTACAATAGCCGCAGCTTTAACTTAACTATCACAGCAGTAACGCCGAGAATTTGTGTAGATGTATTGTTTTTGATTCTATTTTCATTACGCATGGTATTAAGAAATAACACTAACAGATTTACTGACAGTTGCTGTTCATGGTTTCTTCTATCATAATTATTATCAGTGATCGTCGCTTCTTTCATTGATGAGTAGCGGTTATAGAGATAATAGGTCTGATAAATGCTTCTGCAGTAAAATGAATAGCGTTACTATTAAAATTATCTGTCGTCGTGCTTGTAAAGAGTCAAGTTTTACTGCCAATGTGGCAATTTCAGATTACCACTGCTTCACTCTACCCCCACAGTGGCTTAAAATCGTGTTTAGATTACCGGCAGGTAAAATGAAACCTATTTCAAATTACCTCAAGCGGTAGCTTGGAGGTAATTTCAACCTATTCCCTATGATTTCTGATTATCCCCTCAAAACATTTATCTACGCTGGTTTATATAGACTTAGGGGATATGTTTGTTTATGTATATAAAAAAACGTGCATGATTTTAGTAGCTGACCAGAATGTGTCGAAAATGGTTACAGCTTATTCAGTTAACATGTAGATCATATAAATCAGTGGGAGGGCTAATCTGAACACAGTGAGTGCAATATGAAATCGAATTCAGGCTACCATCAATAATAATAATGATGATAATAATAATAATAATAGTTTCCGCAAAGTATGTAAGCTGAATGTCAAGCATTATCAACTGGTTTCAGACAGAGAGTGCTTTTCTCAGAATGTTCCCAGGTGGGAAAATTTTTGTTTTGGGGGATCGAACCCAATGCTCTGATTACAACCGGCATGACATTTGCTGTTGGGCATCCTCAAATCCTATAATTTTCCCATTTCAAGATGGCATATTTTTCTATCTCCCCTTTTCTTCTTTGCGTGCAATGCTTTTGTTTGCAGGTATTGCGACATCAAATACGAGGTACTCTCTCATTTTTGTATCATGTACAATGATGTCTAGTCTACAGTGTTCAATTAACCTATCAGAGTCCAAGCAAATCTTTGGTTTCCCAGTTTCATTTGACAGTATCTGGTATATGATCGCATCACTCATCTGAAATGTTATAGCAATATTTCTCACAGCGTGCCCAGTGCCGATTGAGACAGACCATATCATGTCTTCGCTTGTACACTTTTTGAGCCAACATTTTACAACCTGCCACGATGTGATCAATATTTTCCACTCACTCGTTGCACAAGCGGCATTTATTTGCTGACGATGTATTATATATTTCCTTCTTTACAGCATTAGTATTTAGTGCTGGGTCTTGAACAGCAACCAATAAACTCCCCGCTTCTCTTTTTAAATTTCTACTCCGGAGCTAATACTATGGCGATTCTTCTTTCTTCACTTCTTTGGTATATCTGTAAAACTGTCCATGCAATTGTATTCTTTCCAGTGCATCCTTCCTTATATTACTTCTACTATTATTATGAGTAGGACTATCATCAGTACTAGAACTATTATTATTATTATTATTATTATTATTATTATTATTATTATTATTATTTAAAAACCTGCATGGTGAAGGGTCATTCATCACTCCTACTTCTATTCCAACTGAAGATGATTAATGCAACTTTTACATCGCATATACCATTAATATAAAATTGTAATATGTAATACTTGTCGGATTGGCTCAGTTGGTAGGAGAGATAGCTATCAGTCACTTGGTCATTTTTCCAAATCACAATTAGAAAATGATATTTTTATGAATGTATCTACTTGTTAGAATGAAATGGGCCCTTACCTAATCCTAACGTACTACTCTTGTCAGTTTAGCCTCGTCGGTGAGAGAGAGATGTGTACCAATCAGTTGTGATTGCAAATCAAGATAGTGGAGTGTGAATTCTACATATCAGCTCAGTTTTAAGTGACGTCACAGACAAATAAGGAAGAGTTTATTCCCCTAAATTTGGTGACGATAGTTTCAGTTCTTGTTACAGTATGAAACAAAGTCAACTCCAGACTTGGAATGGAGTTTGACAATATTATTACTTCTCCGATCGTTGAGTCGTAGCTCCAGTGATTGTTAGATTTCACTGACATATTAAGTAACAACGAGTCTCCTCTATTTTCCTGTACTCTTCGCAGTATTTTACCTGAATTTTGTGATAATCTCTACTGAGAGTTTCCTTGCAATCACGAGAGGGAATTATGGGACGAAAAATTTGAGTAAAGTAGATGATAGAGGCGTTTATTTCTTTATTACGTTACGGTATACCAAGTTTGTAAAAAATAAAAAGCCCAGGGATAACATTTGGGTTAGCAAACCAGAGCGGGTTTTACGAAAAAAATATTTCTAATTTCATCTAAAATATCATTGTATTATTATAGATTAAATAAATTAAAATATTACTTATCTTATTTATTTTATTCTATTTATTTATTTATTTTATCTATTTATTTATTTATTTATCTATTTTTTTTTTTTTGAAAGGGAGAAAAAGAACATGAGCAATTTACTGAAGGGGTAATAAGAGATAATAAAGGAGAAATTAAAGTTAGGTAGTTGTATAAGATGTTCGGACAGGAAAAGGTAGAAAATAAATTCAGGTACTTTACTGAGTGGGTGAGAACACTCTTGTTTATAAAAGTAATCCACGTTCATGTGACGTTTAGTTAAAATCATTGACCAACAGCGAAGATTTGAAAGGGGAACGGGCCGGGGTAGTCGGGGTGAGAAGATAGAGTCAAAAGCTGAGATAGGAGCAGAGGCATGAAAGAATCGATAGTCTTAGTTGTCAACACCCGTGGGGATTTCTAGGGGCCCAGTCACTTATTAATATCATTGCTTTGTTTCTATGTTTCATCACTAAGTTTTGATGTTCCTGAACTATAATTAACATCCACGAGGACTGGATCATTTTCTCGTAGCCACTGGAGGAAGTTTGGGGTTATTGTTGCTTTTACCACTTGTTCATTACTCTCGCAGTTGTTATTACTTACCTCAACGCAATCATGGAAAATCATTTCAGGGATAAAAATACAATAGGCTCGCCGTAGTAGAAGTATCATTGAGAGTAAGCGTTGTAATAGTCTTGGTAGCAATTTTGGTAATATTGCTGTGATTGTAAAACATAAATTAGCCACACGCATGCAAATATCAATGTGTAGACACGTGCATCCCGTACGCGGACGTGCCTGCCTATACAAGATATATGTGGACAGAAAATAAACATAATACGTACCCGAAGTATTCGAAGACTGTATGAATCGACACCTACGGATGTATAAATACTTTGATTTGTAAAGATGCTTTATAGTAGTGTAAACTACGGTGGAGGGTAGAACAGCGAGCCGGTAGCCCTGATAGCCAGTCTTCGTAAAATTGCTAATACGCGTGCATTCACTGATCACGCGCGTGCGTACACACATACACACACACACATACACACACACACACACACACACACAAATATAATTACACACACACACACATAGAGAGAGAGAGAGAGATACATATACAAACAGTCAGGCACTCAGCTTCTACACAAATCGAGTCATCTGTACGTTAGAGATACACATAAATAAACAAAATAAACGTACTCATACTGATATGTTGAAGTTGATTGACGCGCCGGGTATATTTCACTGCCCTCCTGTCCGCCTGCAGTTGTCAGTCGTCAGATGATAGTCCGGCCCTAAGCAAGCAAGGAAAAGGTGCACGTTGTTGAGGAAGCAACCTTTCCTGGTTGCTTGGAAGCGTTAGAGAAGTGAGAAATCCAAGCCGATTATCAGTCAGTCAGTCAGTCAGTCAGTCAGTCAGTCAGTTGCTCCGTCACGACGTAAACATCAAGCACGGAATATTTCGGCTCGGAGTTTTCCTTTCTCTCTCTCCTTTTGAGGTGGTCATTCTTTTTTTCTTCAAGCGACTCGGCCATTCGGCTATCTTATTTGTTCATGGGGGATAATTATTGTACCACTGCTGCATCCTTTGACCAAGTCGAGGAACACAAGGACAGACAAGCTGTTGAATATATATTTCCAGAGGAAGGACCGGTAGGCAAATTTATTCGTATTAAAAAAAAAAAAAAAAAAAAAAATTGAAAACGTTAAGATTCTGCGTCGTTCATAATTAGTTTCTTATACATACAATTTTCCAAAATATCTATTTTTGAATTTATCCGTCCCCCTCCCTCCCTCTATCTCTCCCCCTCTCTCTCTCTCTCTGTATATATATATATATATATATATATATATATATATATATATATATATATATAAATATATATATATATATATCAATGAACGTGTATATGCTGGTATGAAAGTTGACGGCTAGTGGCATGCATCTAGAGATTTGTGTCTAAACAATATCCACCCGCCCCCCGCATGCGCACATATATGAATGTAAATACATAAGTAAGTATATACATATGAATGTGGGTGTCTGTGATTGTACGTGTTTGTATAAGCTAATGTGTTAATGCACCGAAAGGCCTGTATTCTATTAAACATAACATATGCACACATCCACCGATTCACATGTATATGTAGAATGAATACTTCCGTACAAATATATACAAAAAGATATTTGATGATTGTAACTACTGATTTCTGCATACTTCACCAGACCATTATATGAAACAAATATATATATATATATATATATATATATATATATATATATAAGTATATATATATATATATATATATATATATATATATATAAGTATATATATATATATATATATATATATATATATATATATATATATATATATATATATATATATATATATATATATCCGTCTCCAGCCTAAATATATACGTACAATTATATACATATGTATACATACATACACATATATTCATATATTTTGTTTTGATAACTATGTATACAAAGCTGAAAAAATCTATTCGTACTATATAACTGATAAGCACCTTTTTTATATTTCTATCAAATTTGTAACTGAACTGATATTCCTTTTTAATTTTAAACCAATTCGTCAGATTCAAAAAAAATTCTTAGTGTGAACAAATACATGCAGATACCTCTACACATGAACTGGTTAACATGTGTGTAATAGAACCCAGTAGGTTGATTTGTGAAGTGATATTTGTGCTGGTATGATATTTGAAATTGAGGAAATTCGTTTTTGTTTGCAATATTCCTTTGGGATTTCGAAATTTTATCGTCACAATATTACATAAATCGAGCCTCTAGTTTCTGACAGTGCAAAAATTCGTTTAATACTAAACTAGTGACGGGCATTGAAATGACCCTTTAAGAGTTAAACAACCTTTCTCTTCGTGCTAATATGTTTGTTGTCAGGTATAGATATATATTCGTGCATCTGAATATCATAAGAAATATATGTATGTTGATATCAGCCACACAATATATATATATATATATATATATATATATATATATATATATATATATATATATATATATATATATATATATATATATATAGATAGATAGATAGATAGATAGATAGATCTTTACTGAGCTTTACCTTGATTCGGCCCAGAGTCAAATAGTGGTGTAGAATGATTGTTACACCAATCGGATATATGAGACAGGCCAGATACCCTTTAAAATCAGCATACAAAATCCTTGCTCTACATGGGTGGAAGCAACAGCCCCTGAGACTGGAAGAATAAAAATGTTAGATTGATAGACAGAAAGACGGACAGACTGACAGACATATAGATAGATAGTTATCAAGCTTTGCTTTGCTTGGCACAGGGCTATACATTAGAGAGTAAAACAGTACTGAGCCTGCCTACAGATGAATACGGCCTGGTTGTTTTAAAAATCAACATTTAAGTTTCTGCTTTCACCAGGGCTCGAATACCGACTAGAGTCACTAGTTGTACTTATATCAATACAGCTAAATCGTTTACAGAGTAGGCCGACCATACATACTATATCTATATCTATCTATAAATATATTCGAAATTCTGGTAATTACCTTGGCTCGAGCACCGACCTTTGTGGGTCGCTAGTTGAAAACAAGAACTATCACCCCCGCGATTCAGGACCAGAATAAATAAATAGATGTACAGATATCTTTTTTAGTGCATCATAGCTGGTGTTAGCTTGGTGTGGAATTGGATGAGACTGATTTTATATGGACGTATATACACACAACCAGTGAATATTCAATCGAATTCATTCCTCGTCAGCTTTCTGGGTGTACCTTTGAGTGTATGTCGGTGTGTACATCTATCTCCTCCATGAATCTACTGATTGTTGTTTCTCACCGGGTGTCTCTTTGTGAGCGCGCTGAATACATTGAATTATTTATTTTTGAAATTTGAAAAATAAAACTTAATGGCATATATGAGAATATTTAACAAATTAAACAGCTGAAACAAAATATATAAAATAATTTTTTTTTTCAATTTTGCATAAATGATTAAATTTTAAGTTATATTTTTGGAGAGTGGCTTCTCATTCATTCAAGTGCCATCACATACTTACTCACATGCATTGGGTGGGGGAGACCGGCGAATGATGGATGGCGGTTTCTTTATGTGAAATTAATTCATTAAAACGCGAATATGTCCAAAAGTTACAATGGAAACGAGACTTCTTTTGGATGGGTCGTTAAAATCTGATACATTTCTTAAGTTCATTATACATCATTTAATCATATGTAAAAAAAAAAAATGTACCTATCAACCCAGTGGGAATAGTTAGTCCAATCTGATTTGGTAAGTTCTCTCGCTAGTAGGTAGAGATGTAATTAATTCATTGTTTTGATTGAGAAAATGAATTATCAAACCAGGTAGAAGAATATATGCGAATAAGTTTGTTTTTTTAAACATAGGAACTACTTGATAGGACAAGTGGAATCATACGAGAATGGACCTCAATGCTGTGTATTTGTAAGATTGGAGATAGTAAAAAAAAAATGACAGCGCTAATGATTTGTTTGAAGTATTTTTTAATTATTTTTCAGTCTTTTAGTTTTTCTTCTCACTCGATTACATAGCTAATTCCAAGTAGCCCGACCCACAATGTACCACCTATCCCCAAACACATGGTTTTCTCTACATTCTATTCCATTATCTGGCGGAAGATGCTTCGAATGGAGTGCATATACTGTTTATTGCCTCTTTTCATAGACATACACTAACCTATGACTGACCCCACTATACAGGATGAAATGAGTACACTTCTATCAAAGTGGAAACGTTACATACCAGGATGTAAGAAAACGTTTTTGATGCAAACAACGTATCTGATTCGTGCTTATAACACACTTGAATCAAAATGAGTCTATCAGTGGTGCCATCAAATTGTGGAAACAAAAATTAAAGCAAGTGTTTCAACCTGCTTCAACAACAACTGGTCCCATTCAACATCTGACACACACAGATACACACATACACACACACACACACACACACACACATATATATATATATATGAATAAATTCACACAAACACATATATATAAGTATGTATACACACACACACACACACACACACATATATATATATATATATATATATTCTATGTATTACTAAATTGCACTCGTATGAAACTAACTATTGTGAATAGTAAAAATCTATTAAGTGTACACTTATATAAAATTTGACTATACATGTATATGTGTGTGTATGTGCATGTGTGTGTTTATGCACCTGTTTATTAGTGTGTGAAGTGCTACCCAGAAGTTCAGGGAAGTTGAACAGATTACTCAATCCTTTAACCTCTTACCCGATTTTTACCCCATTTCCGTTTCTTTCTGGAAAATTCACACATTTTTTCATATCTCTTAACCAGGAATAAAGGAACCTCATTATCCATAAACCTTTTCTCATAGGAAGATATTTTGCTTAACTTTTTGCGATATATATGTATATATGTGTGTGTATGTGTGTGTGTGTGAGTGAGTGTGTGTGTGTGTGTGTGTGTGTGTGTGAGAGTGTGTGAGAGAGGGTGAGATTATCGGAACATTTCAAATTTTCCCTATTTTGTTGCGTTACAACTTGTAATATCAATTGCCTTTTTTTTTAAAATATGTCATGAACCTACACAAAGTAATCCGAATTGGTAAAATGAATTTATGGAAATTGAGTAGTTGAATGTCATCAAAATTCAATTCGGAAAATATGAGAAAAATAATCTAGGGGTAGAACTCTTATGCGTGCACCATTTTCAGGTTAAAAAAAACAACTTTTCAAAACAAATTTCTTGGAAAAAAATCACTCCACCAATCTGGGGTGTTTTTGTGTAGGTTCATGATATGAAACTTTTAAAAATCCACTTCCATTACAGCTTGAACTTGAGTGCAACAGTAGTTTAACACTTGAAACAGTCCTATCGACTGGTACACCAATTTTGTTTAGGCTTATCTTTGGTCTGTTTATTGCATCTCTGATTAAAGCCTTCCTTACTGGATCTTCGAGTTTGGTGAGCGAATCTCTTGGCACGTTTGTTGTGATCCGTTTTCTGTTCATTCGGTAATAATGGATTTGGGATGTCCAATGTTTAGGATTATTTTTCTATGATCCAATCTTGATCCGTACGTTTACACAACGATGTCTCTGACCTGTTCTGAAAGATCATTGATCTTCACGATGGAGCTGGTTTTGTGAGGTTCATTACTCAGAAGTGTTATAGACTCTTGAGCCTTTCAAAATAGGTGTATGAAATCATTTTACTCTCAGATTGTACGTAGTTCGACGTCGATTATCTTATTACGTGACTTTTGAGGGTAATTGGTTGCATCTGATCTTATCTAATTGGTTTATAGCAAATGGGGGGGGGGATACTTACGCACACATCACTTTCCACTTTTCTTTCTGTTCTCTAGAAATGTTTAAAGCAATTTTTTTTAAAAACTTCTCTTCACGAATTTGGACTCCTTGGCATAACTCCAAGAGGAATCCCAATGGGGAATCTATGCAATGTTTCTCACGACTCGCCGGAATATGTCACGCATTTCGCAAAATATCCTCATCAACAAATGAAGAAACACATATTTCCTCTCTTTGAGGAAACCATTCCGTGCCCAAGGTTTCTTTGTTCTTCAGTGGCACCACACATACATGTGCGTATGAGTATATATATATATATATATATATATATATATGAACACATTGGATACACTGGTTGACAGAGAAAAAGGTGAAGTTGGTTAGTAGACTGGCAATCAACTCTCCCATAACTACCTGAACAGTTTTCAGGTCAGGTCAGCGCCGATTCTACCTTGTTCCTATTACTTTATAACGCTATGTATTTTTGGAAAAGAATTTGGCACTGGAAAACAGTTTTATTACCCATTTAGATGCGATAGAATCAAGTTTCTAAAGCGCTTACAGCTCAGTCCAGCATGGCACCCTCTGGCCGAGGGACAACAAAGGAGTAAGGCGAGGAAACACATGCCTCGCGTATGAGTAAATATTTATATAATGTTTTGCCATGAAGCAGTGGTTAATGAGTCAGTCTCGCTGATATTAATACTCAATTGAGTTTGAGTCTCAGTAGATGCCCGACACTTGCAGATTCGTGCTGTGATGAGTGAATTTTATTGAATTCAAGTTTCATTCAATGCTTTGCTGTGGTAGAATGGTAAACAAGTTAGTCTCATATACCATTCACGTAGCAGGTTCGATTCTCACTTGGAAGGATCCACTAGTGATTTTGTGCCAGACAAGGTTTGTTCTATATTTGGTGCCTCTTCTCATAGAAATGATTAATAATAAGTCGATCGCATAGATTTAATGGTTTTTAAGCATTGCAATGGAAAGCATTTCTTGCTGTAATTGTCATTAACCCTGGCGTAGTCTCTATGTATATCAGACTTACGTTTGGATTGCTCAATGGACATGGTATTTGCATACTCACAATCGGTGCTAGTCATCAAACTCACTAAAACCCCATTGTGGAAAATTCCAATGATATGGACAACGAAGTCAGAGAATCACACTATTCATCATTACAATATATATATTTTAATTTTTTATCATTGATTTTGGGATCGTAGTAACACTTGCCATGAAGCGATGTTCAGCATTGCTGTCAAGTAACGCATATCTGATCATTTCGATTCCTCGTTGAGTGCTCCATGGATTTGACTCCGTGCCAAAGTTGGAATGTAATACATTTATAAAACGTCTGATGGCTGCCAATTTAGACACTTAGATCCTTAGAAGGTGTCAGCTATTGTAGCTTATAACCAGAATGAGTTAGTCACATTCGATATCGGAGAAAAATACAATAATGTATCGGTTTACCAAGCGACACGACACTTGATTATGCCCTTGTATATGACTAATCTAAGCTTTATGGTAATATAAATTGATTGTGCAATAACCAGTGATGTTCAGTTGTAATTGTGGTAATAATGATAGAAGACAAAACATGGCTCGTTGTTCTATTGCTGATAGCAGCCCTCTATCTAGAATAATGAGAATTAGAGAGGTTAAAAAAGTATCTATGGGTCTTTACCTTACATCTCGACACTAACAATTATGCAGGTTTTGAATCCCCCTGCTGAAACCCTGTTGGTTCAAAAGTAGAAAATAATTTTAGCACCAATGCTAGCGCGATTACTTACTGTTCGTTCTATATATACTTTCTAATGTGAAATCCTCATCGGCATCTGATGAAATGTTCCTAGCTTATCCTTTGGTCATGACATATTACATGATGTTGCTGAATACATCACACGTATTGAAACATATTTGTTATTATATTTACCAACAGGAAAAATAACTCATCTAAAGAATATACTTTTTTTTGCCACCTAATCTGGCAAAATATTTCGGACATAAGTTGAAGTGCCAAGAAAAATTAGAGAGATTTACTTAATAACGTATAAATTCTCCCTTTGCCTGAATGGTGGTCGGAAAACGATGTCACACTGGGTCTAACGAGTCCCTGAAGTCGTTACGCAGGTATACCCAGGAATGTTTTTAGGGTGTCCTTTACCTGAGTTGTGTTGGTTGGGTGTGATTGCAAGGATTTTGGTAGGTATGCAATAGACCCAAAACATCTGCAAATGTGACAGCCAGAGGGAGTAATTGAAAGTCGACCAATTGCCCTTAAAACAGTTTCGTGTCAGTCGCCCTCGATGCAGTGCTATTTTGCTGGAATAAAACATCACCACAGGAAAACATTACAAGTATAAAGGGATAGACTACAACAATATATGTGTGTATCACACCTGGGGAGACAGACTCAACTTTCACAAGTGGTACTTGCAAGTTCAAGCAGTACACACTCCTCACCATTATGGAGCCAACACCAACTTGCACAGTACCCTATTGACAGACTGGATCCACAGCCTTACGTGATCTGTTCCTCACAAACTCGACTGTCAGTCCCGAAAAAGGTTAAAATCTGACTTGATTGACTAGACGACATGGCGTCAGTGTTCCACAGTCCAAAGGCAATGTTCTCTGGCTCAGGTGAGATGCAGGAATCGATTCTGTCAATGATGGCAATCGATGACCACGAAGCTCCATGGAATGCAGTGTATCGACTGAGCTGCACCAGCGTTGGATATGGATGTGATTTGATGCGTCTTTTTTCTTCATTGGGTTGTACCATCCTTGTTACTTTCTTGCATTATTTGGGCACCCAGAGTTTTCCTGTACCATTGTTGTATCTCAAGAACTCACATATTCTTGGTTTCCCCCTTTCTATTCTTGCCTGAGAAAACTTAGAGCTGTGGGGCTGCCTCGGGCATAGAATGACCTATCTTTCTATGCCTGCAGTCAAATGTTAATCAATCCTGTCAACTGGTAGAGTCAATTTCTACAAGAAAGGGAGGGCGAAAGCATTTATTGTTCCGCTGCCTCTAATCGGTCGGCACTTAAGTTCAACAGATGAAAGACAATGCCATGCTTAAATCAATGTATGTAATACATCGAAAAAACGTACTTTTTAAATAAAAATCCTTATTTTTCATCTTTTTTGCTGCCTGATAATCGGTTTATTCATTCTCCCACGTCAAAATTCTTAGTCAAAATCTATCCACCTCCAATACTCCATATTCATTCTTATAAGTATTTCAGCCTAGCTTATCGCACACTGAGAAGATAACAAGATTCTACAACCGAAGACAATGTCTGTGTAGTTAATCCAAGAGTGCTAAAAGGATCTTTGTTTTAAGCATGGATCAAAAATATCAGACTATCAAGATGATAAAATATTTGGACCTGTCTTAGAATACAGACAATAATCTTTACTTTCAATTCTGCGAGTGTTTGATTTTAAAATAGAGATATTAGTTGTATTTATCTAACTTTGATATCAAGGTAGAGATATTGGTTGTTTTTTTTATCAAAGTCGCAGGCTTGTTTTGATTTGCTTATTAGATCTCGTTTCCATTCAGTATGATATTGAGATCCATTTAGCTTTTATAGTTATCCAAGGGAAAAATGGGGAAAATTGTTTGTGATAGAGTATCCATCGGGCTTATGAGTAAACACTATCAGAAAAGTTATCACATAGTCAGTTAGGTTTGGGGGTAAGAGAGATTATGTAACCTCTGATACCATGAGTATGATTTATTTAATAACAATGTCAAATGTGGCTATAGGCATATATATGCATTGACATTTTTTGGGTGAACATCTGTTACAAAGTGATTGTCTGTGACCAGTAATTAAAGCATGCATGACTGACAGTCCATGTGTATTGAATGTACTACTAAAATATACCACTCAAAAATAATCTATGCATGGATCAACACTAAAGATCCTATAGCTTTTTTATCAAGTAATTTGTTCTCAAAAATTCAAGTAATTTCAAGTTTTGAATCTCATTTCATCTAAAGGTATTCTAAAATGTGATGATGAGGCATAGAGTCTTAAGAGTTTATATGATGTAATTTTTATTGTTATGTCATAATAAGAGGGGCGAATCAACCAAAGAGATCACCCCATTTGAGCAAAAACAAATAAATTGATAAAAAAATAGGCTCATTATAGGGTTAGATGTAAATGCATTGTCTTGAAATGTCTAATTCAATTCAAAATTATTTTACTGTAAGAATACAGGGAAAATCAGGACGGAAGTGATTGCTGATGGCCAGGAATTGAAAGATTATTTACAGAATAAGCTATTACATATATCATAGAAAAGCTTCTTTTTTTTTATAGAAATGCAATGAAAATCAGGAAAACGTGATTGACAGCGGTAAAGAATTAAATCACGCGTTTTACAAAATAAGGCTATTATATGTACTATACAAATACATTGGAGATCTTTCTACTATAATGATGGTAAAAAGGTTGTCAGTAGCCAGGAATAGGAGCATACTTTACTGACTGAATAGGGTAATTATACACACACACACACACACAAACACACACACACACACACACACACACACACATACACACACACACATATATATATATGTATATATATATATATATATATATATATATATATGTATATATATATATATATATATATATAATACAAATGCACTGCTGCTGATTTTCCGATAGAAATGCATTGATAATCATTTTACTATAGAAAACAGAAAGAAAGGGATCCAAATTTGACAGAATGCAGCCATTATATGTATACTGTAAACTCACTGCGAATAGCTTAACGATGATATTCATTGCAGAAGACTTTATTTAAATGCATTTGAAATAAGTTGGCAATCAGGAATTAATGTAAGCTTCATTGGCAGAATGAAGGTTTCTTTTAATTTCTAGGCAGATTTTCAAAGTCTTTGATATTTTTTTTCCGACGCTTTTTCAGTTTTCTTCTTACAATGCTGGATAATTAACATTTTTTAACATTTAAGGAAATAGATTGAATTATTTGTGACGATTCAATCCATTAAAGTATACATGCATTAAACAATGGAAGAAAACCATCCTCAACATCGAAACGATAAAACTAAAGAAATATCTTTTATACTGCTTTCATATTACAACAACTTTTTTTTTCATTCTTGCATCATCTTTTTTTTTGTCCCTTCTGTGATAATTCTTATTTGCCTCATCTTAGCATTTGTTTCTTCCTCGGCGCTATTTTTCTTTCATTCTCCTTCTTTATCATCACCTGTGCTTCTTTTTAATGTTTCTTCTTTTTCACACCGATTCTCCTTCTTTTCACTGTTCTTTTCACTCCCTGCATCTTGATTCTTCCCGTATGCCTCGACTCACTTATGTAATTGCAAGTTTTTAGGGTTTGTGAATCCTCGACAGTTGTTTACGTAATCAGAGATATCACAGATAGGATTTATCAAACAAATACACCAAAATTTTAATCCACTCTAAGGACTGCATATATAGTAAGAAAAAGTAATTTTCTGGTTGTAAGAAAAAAACAAAAGCTAAATCCTTAATCACGGTTTGTTAGTGCTGTGCATTGGTATCCATTAAACGTCATCATGATTCCTATTTCTTTTTCTTAACACCACCCACTGGATTAACTGCACTACTTTTTTAGGATACAGCATAAAAAAAACCTAAATTTTATTGTAGTCAAGAAGATTTTGATGATTAAAAGCTGAATTTGGCAGTTTTTAATTTATTTTTGTTCATTGAAATTCAGAACAAAACGAGTCGTAGGGACAAAGATTCAATGCAAGAATGGAAGCCTTCTCGAAGAATAGAATATGGTTGCAACACGCACAATACATACATAAATATATATATATACATATATATATATATATATATATATATATATATATATATATAAACGCATATACTCATACCTGGAAACGCACACACACACATACACACCTACACGCATATATAAGCCACTTCCTTCTATATATGATCGATTCATACCCAGCTATTGTGTGCATATGTAGTATATGGGCATGTGTCCTTGAGTGTATTTGTGTGCTCATATGTACGTTCTTATGTCTTAGCATGTGTGTGCTTACGTTGGTATGCAGGTGCACGTGTGTGAGTGTCTTTCTGTCCATCAGTGTATTTCAGCAGTCAGCTATGCATATGCATACGTGTGTGTGCGCGTCTGTCTGTGTTTGCGTACATGCATGTCCCTCTCCGTGCGTGTATGTATGTGTGTGTTGGTGTTTGCACGCTCCCGAGTGAGTACGTTCGCGTGAGTCTGTTTTTTTTTTCTTTTCTATGCGCGTGTGTGTGCTTCTATGTGTTTGGATGTGTGGGAAAACCGGTGTGCAACACCATTTAAAGACATGAGCGTGATTTCTATTTTTTTATTATTATCATTATTATTTTGGAGATATCGGCTTTGCAATAAATTACAGTAGAAGTAGATGATTTCTTAAATAGCCAGATTAACTTGGACTTTGGGAACTATAAAATGTTTATTTTTCCCTTGGCAGATCAAAACAGAGACCTTAATTAATTCCTCGAACTATTTCAGTTTTGAATAAGCCGATCCCTTGGAAAAGACAGAGAAGAATTCGCACAAAAGCTGGTTTTGTCTGCCAATCACCTGGAGTATAAAGACAACTACATTCAACCTGTTCTTCACTTAGTATCCTGTCAGTGAGTGACATGGCAGGTACAAATCCTCTTACACGATTTGTTAGAGAGAATGATTTAAGGATTGAGCAAGCCGATAACTGCCTGATATTACATCTGATAAGGTGGTCTCCATATTAGACAAGACCTCAATTTCAGTCTGAATTTCATGGCTTCAGCTCACTGTTTAGTCACTGTTTTTGTATGTGACCTGTTGAACGACTCAATCCGCCGATTTCAATTTAATGACCTACTCCACAAATGCTTTTTCGTCTCTTAATTAAGATTCTAATCTCAAAGCTTTATTAATTTTTTCTATGACAGCCATTGTGATTATACATAATTAGTTTTTTTCACCTGTCTGTTCAATTATCCCGAATACTGAACCTCTTGCGTTGATATAGTATGCAATCTTTTAACATAATCAACTCTGAGTTTATCCGTGGCAGTTAGGCTGAGGCAAAGTTGGTGATTTACCAATTTAGCACTTGTGGGTTCATTAACAATTTTTTGTAATAACTTCACACACTTTCAAGAAACAATATTAGTTACCATTATTATCCTAGCGTATTGTTTCAGTAAATCTATAGATTCAAGCATTTATATTAGACGCATGATACGCAAAAAATATCATCTGTCAGACTTGAGTCACATTCAGAAACATACTTCATCATTTGTGAAAGGTGATCTCGTGCAATTTAGCAGAAGGGAAGGTTGAACGCCTTTCCTTCCAAAGAGAGAAAGGTCAGGATTTTAAGATCTAGTTTTCTTAAGAGCTACCGCACAAATATATAATACACCCTTTGGATTGAAGTCTTAAGTTTATAGACTATGCTAAATAAGCAACTTAATAGCAAATAGCTGTTCACTCAATATCATGGCCATTGTCTCTGGCAATTCTAAATAGGGTATTCATGGTGGCGATTTTACATTCGATATCTCGGCATTTTTCCAGGATGTGAATATTGACCTATGGTCTCTTCGAGATATGCATATCTCAGCCACAAGTCATCTTCTCAACCATAGTGTCACTCTCTGACAACAAACTAGATAAAGTTGGCACTGAGTGTAAATATTACATATTTGTACCCTCATTTGCTAGTATTTGCTAACCTCAGCATAACAGAGCGCTATCTCAGAAATCCACTACAACAATTATGATACACAAAACTAGTTTAGTTGCTACCACTCCGCGGAACGGCATTCAAAATATCGATATATACTGTTTATCTAAGTACGGTGTTGATGCAGATGGGGGAAAATGGTTATGATGATCATTGTAACTAATACCTCTGGATGGGAAGGGCCTATATAGCTACAGAATCAATTTTCAAATTTCATCAAGGACTCGAATACCAATCACTGGCTCTGGTAGAAAATGCGTTAATATCTCCACCATGAATCAGACCCTGACTTGCGACATCACACACTGGGGGCAATTTTAGTAAGGAAGGGTTGAGTGTAAATATCATTCTATCATCATCATCAGAAGCAGCAGCATTTGTTTAAGCTCCGCCGTTGGACATAAACCTTTCCCGAAATTCGCCAGATCTCTCTATTATGGGCATTGCTGAGCCGGTACTTTCTGAATTTATCTAGTTCATCACGCTATCTTACTTTCTGACAACAATGATTTCGCATATGATCTCTTGGGATCCATGTTTTGTGTCGTAATGTCAAGCAGTTGTCTGACATTCTTGCCATTTGGGTTTTCTTATGATTTCAATGATATTTCAGACTTTTGTTTTTCTCAAACATACCCTAGCTGTCTCATGATATCTCCACGTTAGGTTGAGCATGATTTTCTGCTGTACACATCGTATTGATCTAAGTTTTAAGGTCAATATCTCTGCTCCATCGATGACTATTTGGAGGATGCATCGGTTGTACACCCTTCCTGGCTTTTATATTGAAAAAGTATTGTTAAGGCGACATTTTGGCCTGGTGCTGGGGAAATTGCCATCAATAATCTTAGCAAATGTTTTACACTGTATTTTATCTGATGTCGCTGTGCTGCACTTAGTCATCTTTCTCGGTATCTAATAAAATTAACTTAGACTGGCACAAGGCCACAAGTGTGCAATACGCACTGAATATCGAACAACCTACAGTAGCAATAGTGTGGCATGTCAACCACTACTTCACCGCACGTCATTCTTTCTTTATGGTTTCTCTTAGAAAGAACAAATCTCATGTGTATGGAAAAACGGTTGACATGCAGAATGTAAATGAGTGGTTTATTAGAAGCGTTAACTCTGCGATATCCGAGTTTTTATGCTTATAAAATCTGAATAAATACTCTGGTCAGACATAACTCACCACCCATAATCTCCTCTCAGGCATACATCATCGAAATATAAGAAATAACGAAGTTATCCAGTTGAGAAAAAAACGAAGCAAAACAATGATAAGGACAGCGGCTGACACCCATAGCGAATGAAAGTCCCTGGCAGATTTTTTTTTCCACCGGAACAAAAAGAAGGAAAAATTTATGTTCTTGTCTAGAATCGACAGCTGTTGTTACTGTGAAGGAGATGATCTTCGGGAAAGCATGACCTTTGCTAGTCACTTGGTAGTGTTCTGTCAGACTAGAACATAAAATAGAAACAATGCAATATCCATTGTTAACGATGACCGGTCAAGTTCATCGCAGTTGAATATTCTACTTGGTTAATCGTTCTTATCCGCGACTGGTTTTCGCCTGACAGGGGTTAAAAGAGACCAGTACGTTGTCTTTCACATCAGGTCGTAAGGATAATTCTCCACCCAGTGACCAAAAAAAGTGAGCAGCAGCGAGAACTTTTTACCTCAACTCATTTCTCTCTGTAAAGGAGATATTTGAAGCACAAAATGTCAATCGCCATCATCTCATCATATACACATCTACAAACTAGGAATATTCGTTTCAGAGTCAAGATTAGCGGGTTAGCCTCTAAATCCTTTGCGAGTGAGTCCGATCCTCACTTGTAATCCTATTATCATGACTGCGCTAAATTTACATATCTCAATGACAGACACAAGTGCAAAGGTTGTTAGCGAGCTAGTCTACTTGAGTATGGATAGTGTCACCAGATTGACCCTCGACTGGTACCTTGCAATTCATCATCATCATCAGTCTTTTAACGTCTGTCGTTGAACATAGACCTTCTCTAGGATTCGCCACGATTGTCTATCATGGGCGTCGTGGATCCAGTATTTTCTAAATTTGTCTAGTTCATCTCTCCATCTTGTATTTTGTCGGCCTCAGTTTTGCATGTGGTCCCTGGGGGTCAATGTTGTGAGTCGTGATGTCCATCGGTTGTCTATCATTCTTGCAACATGGCCGGCTCATTGCCATTTAAGTTTTCTGAAAGATTCTATGATGTCTCTGACTCCTGTTTTCTTCCTAATGTACGGTGCTGTCTTGTGATCTTTCCATGTGAGGTTGAGCATGATTCTCACATGTGATCATTGCATGTTTCTCAGTTTGCAGGTTCGTCTTTTGGTTAGGTTCCATGTTTCAGCTCCATAAGTGACTATCGGTAGGATGCATTGGTTGTATACTCTTCTTTTTAGGATTATTGGTGTCGACTTGTTTTTGAAGGTTGAGCTAGTTCTGCCAAAGGCTTGCCATCCTTGGGTGATTCTTCGCTTGATCTCTTCCTCTTTCGTGGGTTTCACGGTGATTCGCTGTCCTAGGTAGATACAGTGGTCTACCAATCATGGCTAAATTAATCAAAGTTTAATAAATATAATCATCCGATTCCTGCTGCAGGGTGAGGGTTAGCAGCCTTATCTCGCAAGTTGTTGCTAATATGTTTGGTTCTCATTCAACCAGCTTTGCATTGTAATTGGATTTGACAACAAAGTTTGGAAACATTGGAGTGTGAATAAAGTTATGCGACAAAATACCGTGGTAATCGATTGTCATTGTAGATAAGAAGTATAAAATTAGCTTATACTTTCAATCCGTCCAAATCTTGGCAACCAACAGTAAGTTGATATACATTTATTTACCTTTTGCCGAGTTCAACGATGTTTTTAAAAATTGAATATTGTAGCTTATACACTGCATACATATAACGAATTCCTTGCGTGCATAAATAGACTGTATTTGTTGGATCAAAATTTTTAATTATGTTGCTTAGGGATCAAAACGTTGTCGTTCACCAAACAGTATTGAACATAAGAAATATCGGATGTTTAATTTACATTTTCTCTCAAGTTACAGTCCACAACCATATGTTATTTGGTAGGAGGCCTCACTGGAAAGATGTTGGGTCTTGGATCTTATACCATTTGGAAGCTTAAATGTCTTTTCCGGTGTAATTACTTATAGGCTGACTCGTATATACACACCAAGAGTGAGTTTTTGCTGACAAATATAATTTCGTGAATAAATGATATTTTAGCTATGCAGCTTAATGAATAGATAGATAGTCTAACTGCAGAAATGCATCCACTGTCCTAAATCTTTCCAATAAGAGCCAGAGACTGTCGGTTGAAACGGGTGCTATGACTGAGTGATATGACATTTTCTAAAAGAAAAAAATCTCCTCGAGGTATGAAGAATCACTTGGTCGGTCAGAGAGACAATAAGCACATCAATGTCGTCAAGTAAACGGAATTTATTACAGATAGATTGATAGATTCATTCTTGAGGCTTTAAATCTTTAGCATGCCCAATGTCATCATGTAAACTATGTTTCGATTATGAATTCCTAAAAGAGGTTTTGTAAGTTATTTTCAGGAATATATATGTCTTATTTTGAATAGAGTTTTCAATGATATACGTATTCATAGATATTCCGTCAGATATCTATATACTATGATTATCAGTCTTAGAAACAACAAATGCAGACATTGACAGCGAATAAGTTACACGAGGCAATTTGGAACAAAGTGGTTATTTGGGTCCTCGCCTTTCTGTCGTGCTGTTTACTGCAACAGTTGAGAGTAATGCTGCCTTGAAACGGCTACTTTATCGGACACAGGTTTCATTACTGCAGCAGCACTATTTTCCCACGGTTGTTTATTCTATTTAGGCTGTCCAGGTCAAGTGACTCATTCTCAGTGTAACGACAGGAAGTTATCTTAGATAGAGTTTCATACATATATATGATTATAAATTGCATTATATTGTTCAGAAACTCTTTTTTGGAATGATTTCCCGTCGTTACACCATGCTAGGCCAAAATAATAAATAATTAAAGAAAATAGAATTCCTGTAGGAAACAAACCTCAGTGACACACACACACACACATATATATATATATATATATATATATATATATATATATATATATATATATATATATATATATATATATATATATATTCAATTTCTGTTGCAGCCCGTTCTCTTTAATTGTTCATTTCATTTACGTTGTCTAGGCCAAGTGATACATTAACTCTGTAATGACAGGAGATCGTTTCAAAGAGTTTCTGTATAATGTATTTAATATATACATATATATATATATATATATATATATATATATATATATATATATATATATATATATACATACATATATATAAGGATACAGTGATGAGTCGATACGCCCACAGCCTGACACATAGAACATTAGCATTAGAAATTTTCAATGTTGAATTATTTGCATTGGCAAAGAGGAGCTTGTCGAAAAATAAATATTTGTTTTGTAAAATGGATGCCTTTTTGGTTATAAGGCCACTAGCTTATTGATTCACCGACACGCACACACACACACACATATATATATCTATTTAGGAACGGACTTATTTAGTAATGAAGAGAGGAAAAATATGAGAACAGACTAAAATAGAAGGATAGTGAACCTAATTTCGCATCATGTATTATTTGTTGAGCACGTGATTTGAACTTATTGTATGAATGTGAGATAAGATCGCCAACCATTGGAATACCTCAGTATTCTAGAAATGTTGTTGCTTAATTACTTTGTATAATATCAATCACCGTAGTCCAACCAATGATTGATACTGATCCTTTCCTATCTTGGAGTAATTCTCGACATTGCTCTTGTCCTGGCTCTCTCTGTGATTCTGAATTGGTTTCCAGTATGTTGTTAATTTCCATGTTTCGCATCCGTAAGCCATGGATAGTATTAGGTATTCATTGTTTCAAGCTCATTTGCTCTCTTCAATACGTCTCAATATATACCAAATGCTTTCCAACCGATTGTTATGCGTCGTTTCATTTCGCTTTCATGACCTTCCTCTAACTTTACCACCTACGTGAAGGTATTAGTCAGTCTCTTTTTTACACTTCGAGTCCTTTGGTCTTTTCAGGGACTTTATCGTTGAATGGTACTTTTGCTTCTCCTCCGTTTATCTTAAACAAAACATTTTTTATTTCGTAATCTAGATCAGTCAACATGCTTTCTGTGAAGGTAGGCGAATAAACATAGACGGCGAATATTTGAACCACTTGAGACCCTGGCTTACACACACAGCATATATTTAGGTTTATGCTTGTTTGTATGTTCGTGTTAACTGTAAAGAGTGTTCCATACTTTTGATAAAATTCCCCAAATAGAGCTTTAGTATATATTCGTTATTCTTTTATCTTATCATGTAAATCGTGATATATAATATAATATATATATATATATATATATATATATATATAGAGAGAGAGAGAGAGAGAGAGAGAGAGAGAGAGAAACAGACAGACAGAGACAGAGAGTGAGAGAGGGGGAGGTTCTTTGAATGGGGATAGGTTGGTATATGACAAGGTTTAGAAGACTCAACTCAGCCATAACACCCATGTCAGTCGTTTTTTAATTTAACGAAACCGCACAAAACTACTTCAACAGATAAAAAATAGAAGAAAAAACAAAACTGACAGTTTTTTAGCTTTTCAATCTTCTCTGATCCCAGCCTACAGTTCCGTCTATGACTACCGCTGATTTCTACCTGTCAGGATTTCAAACTATTTTCTCGCTTTTTTATTCATGAAATTTTCCTTGAAACCGAAAGAAAATCAATTTGTTTCCTGCCAGAAGGAATGAAAGATACAAGAACCATGTGATCTCTTGTCTGACTTGATTGGACAACTTGACTTGCGATAATTCAACTTTAGAGCAAGACATCTCAGCTGAGCTAAGTACTCAACTCATATTACAATATTGTACTATTATAAAAACGATACTTATTTGGAATTGGTAGATGATCGTAGTCGTTTTTTTTTATTTGCAGCAGCTGAAATTTTAAGCAGGATATGAGTATGTAAACTTTTTTCGAAAGTCTATTGAAGAAAAATAGATAAATATATAAAAAGATATGCCACGGAAGCCATTAAGTGAATCACTATAGTATCTACGGTAGCGCTGACACACTTATACCAGAATAAACAAAGAAAGAAAAATATTATTCTGTGGGAAAAAAAATATTATACGGAATTTCTGCAACCCTAATTACTTCCGTGGAGACGCTCTGGTTTTGATGTCCTTAGTTTACGATACTTCATCTGATGAGAATAATTTTTCTTTGAAATTTGGAAATAGTTCGTTTGGTAGAGCTAGCATCAAACAAACAGATATTTTCTTGGAATTTTTAAAAAATACATATTATGAGAAAAAAGTTAATTTTTTGTACATGTTTAGTCAGATACTCATGAGAATTTACCAGGGTCTAAGACTAATGGCACGTCTGGTAGCACTGATACACGATTTTTTTTTAGAAATCTATGGAAAATGATTTTCCAAAGATTCACAAGAAATATTTTCAGTATATGCCTACCAGGCATTCTCTTACGATTTCGCAAGGATCTGGGCCCCTAAAAAATTTCTAAAAATCTGAAATAAACGTTTTTTAGAAGATTCTGCGAGTTTCGATGCTAATTGATGAGTCCCATAGCACTGGAGTAAGTTTTGAAAATGATTATGAGGAAAGCAAAAATACATAAAGATAGATTTTTTCTTTAAATTCTCAAAATTATTTTAGAAAGAATCCACAAAATTTATCCCCGTGCTTTTGCAAAGTTCTTGGCCAAATGGTGTTTTGAGTAGTTCTGGAATTCCACCCCAAAAACATTTACACGAAGTGCCCCTAATCTGACGGCATTCTTGTGTTGTCTTTCCTTGGTGTCTTTTAGACATTCTATGTCTATATTCCATTGGCCCTATAAATTCGAAGAATGCAAATCTGCTACATATTTTTGGCATTTGAAAGTTTTAGTATATATATATATATATATATATATATATATATATATATATATATTGCACCAAATGGAAGATATCCAATCTTATCTCAGTCGTCTAAATGTAGACAAACAGAAAAGTTTCACATATTACTCCCATAAATTTTACAATGGATTATAAAAGTCGATATAACTATTCGGGGTTTATAATGGTTTAAAAGTATATTCCTCACAAATGGACTTCAGGACGTTAGCATGATGTTTTAAAACTTCGTAGAGATGCTATTAGGTAAAAAAAAAGTTCTGTTTCAAGATATTTCTTTGAAGCTAGGCTCTGAATTGAGTTAGCTTGTCTGGGAATTATTTATTAGCCAACCTTTTACATCATTTAAGTTTAGATGGATAGTACGCAAATGCAACTATAGATAAATCATTTCAATATTATACACATGAATATTAACATTTACGTAAATCAAGTTGCGTTTCAGACATTTATAAGCACTGTGTCCCCAATCAACTGGGTCATAATCGTCTGCTAAATCTGGCATTCGACAATTTGTACAGCTTGTGCCACGACATTCTCTGTACATAGCAGTACAAGGGAGCCCATATTTTCAGCATTCCCATTCCTTTGTTTTGCAGGCTTTCCTGAAACTACAATAGACTCCATCCTATCGTTTTGGTGGCGCTGTGGGCTGATCAATCATTATTGGCATGCATCTTCAATTCACTATGTGAAATGCCGAATCTTTGGATTCATGTTACCATTTCTCCCTTTCTACTCGATCATTTGGGAAAACGCACAAATACAATGGACATTTGCATCCGATGATGTTGATGGTAGTGTTCGTGGTTCCACTTGAGGTGAGGTCTTTGACACCTAACCACTGAATCGCATGTGTCTCAACATATCCAGCGATTCATCTTTACCACATACATCCAATGCTACTAGCGCTTTTTCTCCTGCTACGATATTGTTGTTCTTAGTCACAACACGCTGAAACTGGCTGAACACATTAGTTTGCTCAGAAAACAAAGCATCATTATTCCGTTTTAAATGGCCATCAATTTCCCATTCAAAGCGTACGGGAGGTCACATCACAGCCTGAAATAGAATGAATAAAGGGCATATGGTCACATACTTCAAGACTAAGTAACTACTTTGATTTATACATCATATCCAAATTGCTTTTCTGCTTTGCTTTGGTTCTAGTGCCAGAATAGGCTTATATGTTTATCAGAACAGTATTATGCAAATAAAGGAAAAACACGACTGTGACGTCACGAACCAGAATTGTTTTATTTTTTGGGTTTTTTTTCCCAGGCAGAAGCAAAGATTGTCTGAACAATGCGTACAGTAACAGCATGCATTGATATCTTATACAGCAAGCCCTCCTCAGTTTATAACTGATATAATTTATGAGGCGCTGCTGGTTTTCTTTCTTGTTAACGAAATTTCCATCACAGATTGGATGATCATGTCACCAGGAAAGTGAACAATTGCGTTGGGACAAACATCTGGTCTCCGAAGATGTGTGGCATCTTTTGTAGTTGATCCATTTTTGTAACCATCAAAAATGTATGACTGCAGATATCATACTTGATCAGGGATGGTATTCTCTGATACAAGTGAGGCAAAGTAACTGATACTTGGTTATTTGAAATGGTATCCTTTTGGATAAAACGCTATGGAATGGAGTGTACACCGTACAATTCGACTGCAGTACCAGCATTGAATTGGGATGTGGTTCGGTATAATGATTTCTCCTCGTTTAGTGGCAATCTTCGATGTCATTCACCGGTGGTCCTGTCCTTCAATGTCCTCTGGGCAACTGCAGTCTTCATGCGCTTTTGAGATCTTCCCTGGATTCACATATCTTTTCTGTACTGTTGCCACCCCCTCAATCCCCCCCCCCCAAACTAGTCATTTATTTACCAAAACAGTTGCCCATTCGAAGATAGAGTGCTTCATACATCTGCCCCTAACAATCGTCCCTCGGTTGGACGGTTATGAATTCTGTCTGCTCCCCACGGTTTTCATAGCTATACTGATACAACTGCACTACCCTCTCACCTATTACGTAACATATACTTCAACTGGGTAGGTTCATTTTTTAACGTCGGGGGGCGGAACTATCTAATGTACTGCCGTCTCTAATGTTTGGTACTTTAGTTCAGTGAAGGATAATAAATGTGTTTCTTCAAGGTGTCCAAAGCAACAAATTATCCCCTCAGTGAGATGTATATTTTACATACTGATTCGTTCAGAGTTTTCCCCCAATGCGAAATTAGGTTTGTTTTTATTCGTAGCTTACACCCTTATCTTATTTGAAGTCTTCTCTGATTTTAAAACCAAACATAATAACGTCATTAAAAATGTCATATTATCCATCGAAGTTTCTTAATATCAAACTGGCAATTTCATCGGTTAACGAGGCGTATTGCTTAACTTAACTTAAACGACTGAATCAGTAGGGAAACTGCCTACATTCAAAACTGTAAAACCAGCATGCAACGACAATAAATCGATTTCCAGTAAAAAGCATTAGCTTGAAACTATATTCCCATATCTTACCGCTTGAGCACCTAGCTATCCGTGTTACGAGACATATCGAGCTTGGTTCTGACTTTGCAGCGTAAACCTGTCTAAATAAATCTTTTGTGACACATTCGACTGAAATCTCTTTTAAATCAGGAATCACTTGTAACACACACACACACACACACACACACGCACACACACACACACACACACATATATATATATATATATATTTTGTACGTATGAATGCAAGTTTGTGTGTGCCGTGCATGAATGTTAATGTTTACGTAGTCTCTTATAAATTCATGAACCCAGGTTATTATATACGAAAGTCCATGCTTATGCATGTACGTATTAATACCTTCATGATATAGCACAATGCTCGTAAGAGGTATGAATTTATTATTCCTTACGAACATAATCTATATATTCTTGCAATATACAGAGAGTCATTAGTAAGCAGTTTCCGTTTGTCTACAAGTTTCTAATAGACATTGACTTAAAGTAAAAATTGTCATCCTAGAGAGTGTTTTTATAGCCTTATACACGCAAGCACACGTGTGCGTGTATGCAGACATACAAAAACCTACACAAACACACACAGTGAGGCTTTCTGTCAGTGTAAGCTCAGCTTATTGAATATCCTTAGGCAATATATGCACACAAATTTGCATCGATAAGTTGTGAAAGCTGTGTATGTATACAGAATGGAATTAAGTTTTTCACCAGTGTATATGAATGTTTAATATCATTCCTTTTAAACTAATTTTTCTCTCAAAAACTACTCTGTTATTTCAAAGCATTTATGTGAAACGTTTCTGGAAATTGCCAAGTTTGGAAACCTCAAGTTTTGTTAATCTAATTTCCGGCAAAAAAGATCAGACCTTCCGAGTAATGAAGCTTAAGAGAGTGCAAATAACAAGGCTTCGAGACAGTAGTAATGCAAAGACGTTCGAATGATATAACGTTGGTACACAGGTTTTCAAGTTACATAGACGGTGCTTGATAAAATGTATCTAGTTAAGTAGTTAGGCATTTGAAACCCATAACTTTAATGAATGAAAAAAGAAGAGACAAATTGTCTTGCATCATACGGAAATCTGCTATAGCAATTGATCTTAAATCAAGTACCATTATATCTTCCAACTCGCCTTTGTATCTGACTATCAGTGATTAGTTGACACCTAAATGAGCTCAAACTAAAATTGCAAGTTGTCAGTTGGTTATGGTTAACTTGACAATTCACACTGCAAATCTTATTGGAATGTAATCGTCCCTGTACAGCATCACTAAAAGTGGAGACAAAGTAAAAAAAATATATGGGGACAAATGAGTTGTGTCTATCAATAAAAACTATCACGTGACCGATACTTTTTTACAGCTTACCGTGTTGGGGTTGATCGATTCAAAAATTGGAGAAAGGAGCAATCAATGAATTATTCATTTATCTTGCCTTCTGTTCGGCTGTGGTCACGAAAAAAGACGTGTTTCACAAAACAAGCGTGAATACAACCAGGCACAAACTTGAGGGACATTTTAGCATAACACTTCATTGCAAATTGAATCACAACGAAAAACCTATTTAGGGTCACAAAATTGAAAAAAAAAAAGAACACAACTTTTTTATATGTAATGAGCAAATGTTCAAATTATCACTCCTCTAGCTCCATTGGCGTTGCCTGCTCGCGTGACACGTACAAGACGTTTTCTCGCTGGATATTATGACTTTATCCATGTTTGGAGTGATAGCAGCTGACTAGAGCTCTTTAAGAAGATTGCTTGCTTATTTCGCTCCTCAATGCGGTTCCTGCTTTTGTTCTCCAATATGATTGCTCCGTTTCCATTTCCCAACATTGATTGTCGTGTTCCTTGTATGCAATGATTGCCCGATGTTCGTTTCCTGCAAGAGTTGCTGTCTTTCCTTCCTGGCTATTATTGAAGCATTTTAGTCTCCTGTCACAATTTTTTCTCTGTATTCATTTCATGCTATGGATGCTCTATTTTCTTTGCCTGCTATGATTACTTTGTTTTACCTCCTTGCAATGGGCGTTGCTATTTCTCAGTGGGAACTACTAGGCATAGCTTAAAGACACATGCCTTCTTTAGCGGAATGAGAAAGTGAGATCTTTCAGGGAATGAATAAGTGATGTTACTTGAATTACTCTGCCAGTGTATTACTAAGGCAGATTGCACATTTGCGTTATGGACAATGTCTACCAAGATAACAGATAAACAAAGACAGGGCCTCCCAAATGAGAGCGTCCCACTATGCTCATAAATGCAAGTAATGGTAGGGAATGAATTTGTTATATCTGTATAATTGTTGATTCACAGGGGAGAAAAGGGAAAGTATGCGGTTGAGGAAAATCGGTAAGTTATATGTATATTCACTAAACAAACCTAAGCAATTTGAATACCCAATCTTATTGATATCCGTTACATTGCAGAGTCTTGCTTACTTCATTAAAAATAGACAAACAAACAAATACATCCCTGACTAGAAAAACAATTGTTGTTTTTTTTCTCTTATCATTCTTTTATCATCTAATTCTCAATTCGCTCGATCTCCGAAGTGATTCGAGTAATGTTTTGTTGTTTTTTTTCCCCCAACTACTTTCAGGGTTCTTCTTTCTTCTGCCAAATAAGTTTCATTTATGTTAGGAAAAAAGAACAATGATATTTTCTTGTAGGTCTCACGTCATGTGAAAATAAGTTTTTTGGAAAACAGATCCAACTTTTTATGTGGTCGACATTGCAATCCTCCGGTGACCCCTTTGACGATCGAACGTCGTTGCGTCACGTGAACTTTCTTCTTAATCATCGATAAGCTATTCCTTCCCTTGTCGTTTTCTTCTTTCTCCTCTCCGAGCTAACCAACAACCATTTAATCTGACAGACGCTCTTAAAAACAGAACATTACCATTTCTATTAGGTTTACGCTAACCGTAGAAATCACGCTCTGTGTTCATCATATTTATCGAGGCTAGCGTATTTCTGCAACGGGCAATAAAAGAAATTGGAAACCGGAGGGTTGTGTCGTTCCAGACCTCAAATAGCACAGCCAGTGAAGAAAGAAAAAAACTCACGAAAGATAGCTTGTGAGACTTTCACCCTCATCAGTTCTCTATTGCAGAGGTTGGTTCGTTGTCCGTGTTACTTAAACATTTGCATCAATTGTATATTGATCTATATCACCTTATTCAGTAAGCATCAGGATAGACTTACTGGTATCCCTTTTCCGCAGTAGATTGTCATCTTCATGTCTGACGTGAGTCTAATTTAGAATAATGACCCAGGCGTGAATATTTCATGTAATCTGTTTAGCTGTCTACACCATTAGAAAAGTGGTTATTGAGCACTTAAATAACGCATCAGACGACAATATCGTTATTGTGTTGCGTCAGAAGAAAAATTCCCAGTCATTTTAACGCAGCTATGAAATGACAATAACGAGCCAAAATGCGATCATTCTGAAAACATAAGCATGTAGGCATATCTCTGGATAGTGATCTCTTCTTGGTCTGTTGGACACATAAATATATACATACAAAAAAAGGGAAATATTTCAATTTTCTTTTTTTTTCTTGTTTTGTGTTGTTATAGAGGTAGTGCACACCCGAATCCTATCACTCCTGTGCACAGTCACTTATATCTCCCAACAGCCCAACTTCCGACGTCTGTTTGTGTTCATGTGTGTGTGAGACGATAAATCTATGTGCGAGATCGAGAACTGCAGCTGTAAAAAACATCATTTACCTATTGAATTACGCAGCTATACTGTATGTTTATTCGCGTAGGTGTTTATCATTCTATTTATGTTCGTTTTATAGTTAAACGTATCCAGTCAGATGGGTGATTGTAATAAATATCTAACAATTACACGCCCACATGAATGGTTGTATGTATATATGTAGACAAAAATGCATCGGCGTTCATCTGAGTTCTTCAGTAGGTATATACATCCACGGGTAAAAGATAGCACAGGGAATAAAAATCGTTCCAAGTAAATAAAAAAAACATGTTGAATTCTCAATACTTTTGTGTTTGATTCGTTCGAATGATTAAAAGACCTTTTCTCAATCGTGTCCGCAGTTGATGCAAAAGTTGGCAGCATTTTTAGATTAATTTATCCATTCTTATAAAATGATGCTCAACTACCATGGAATTACAGTATTTGTTTACAAAGTCTTTTACTCATAGAAATTCAAAGTATTAAAATCATCCGAGTATTTTTACTTGGTTTTCTCTGAACACACGCCTCCTTATAGCTGAATAGTATTTTCTAATCTAAAAGAATAATTCTGGTCTTTATTCTAAAAATTCTTTCAGATTTTTCTTTTCTCCAAATCTTGATTTCGTTGAAGCCAATGATCAGACTAACAGTGTTGTAAGTGGTGAAACAAGTAATGCTCTGATTTTTGGAGACCAGAAAAAGTTGGTCGGTCGGACAGTGTCATTTAGCAATAATACTGATCCAGTTCTCTTTCTAGAATTAGGTGCTTTCTTTTAAATTCAAACACGTCAGTTGCTCACAGTAGGAGTGAAAGTTACAGTTTGTCCAGGTTCCAACAATTAGCAATAATTATGTGCTTTGATTCTCAACAAAGAGATGTCGAGATGCTGAAGTTTGCCTTGACGAGATTTTCATAGTTTTGAATTCTTATGATGAATCCATTTCCCATTGCCCATAACGGTTTTGTAAGCATTTCCCCTGCCGACTGAACCTTCTTAATGCTCGCAAACGACGTTCTATAGTTACCCGATTACACAGAAAAAAAGCAGAGAAAAATTAAGACACCTCTGAGATTCTCTCTAAGACTGTGCAAATAATAGCAACATGATTTTTTGCATCAATGAATGAAAAAAAAGTAGACAATCCTTTAAGCCCATGATATATTATGTCACTTTTTATGCTACCCAAAAATTTGAAAAAAAATGTTCTCGACTTACCGAAGAAAATGCCTACCAAAAAAATTTTCATCTTCACGTTTCTTCCCTTTCTCTCCATGAATATCTGACAAACAACAGGAATAAATGATTGATAAAGATGAATATTGTCAAGGGGCTAAAAATATATTGTGGTTTTCAATGTTCACTTTTTTTTATATCAGCAACTGATTTTAAGCATTTCCAGTGAGATAAAATCAACTCGTACCATTTACTACCAGAAGAGAATACCAACAGTAGTATGGGATTAAATCAACACGACAACCCACAAGTTGATTTTGAGAGCTTATCTTCAGTACAAATTTAAACTTGAAACCAAAAGACACATTGATTCAGTAAAGTATAAATACATCGGTTAGTGAAAGTGAAAGTAGTTGCCTTACGATCAAAAATGAAAATTCACCACGTGGAGGACTGGCGACAGTATTGATCGTGAAAGACTGAGGACTGTGCTCAATTCTGCTTAAAACAAGTCATATATTTGCATTTAAGTCCCACGCAAGCAATGGAACTATGCCTGCACCTGCAACGCATTGGGGAAATGGTGATTTAAAAACTCGGTGAAAAACACGAACAGTAAGAAAAATATATGAAGTCTTTTTGGTAAATCCATAAATAATTTGTCATTCGCAACTTCCTCTTTGGTCTTCAAACTCCTTGGTCCTTGGTACCTATTATTTATTCATCATATTTACTAATCGATTTGTATAGCTGCAAGTCACTTTGTCTGGTATTCGGAATATTATTCCCCTTCATAGGCAAACTACAAATATACAAAACAAATTATCTATGTTTGAAATTCACTATCTCAATAATAAACATTTTCTGTGTGTATGTGTGCATGTTACCGTTACCCTGCAAAAAAAGAGCACATCGTACGCAAAGTTTCAATCCTGCATCTTCAAGATGCTCTAACTAAAGGAATAAAGCAATTCTGAGTGATTTTCAACCGCTACATTATGTTTTATTTGGAAGGCAGTCAATTTACTATGCAATTATAATGCTGAACTTGAACCTCTCTTAGTTCAGGCATTATTACATCTCTCCATGGAAAATTTCTATGACATCATCAGGGGATCTTTTAGTTTTGGTCATACGTTTTTGTTGAATCTTTTCTTTTGATGAGACTTTCTTTTACCTTTTCATATTTTGAAAATACGTTCTTTTGGAAGTGATTCTCTTTACCTGGTTTCATATTTAGATCACATTTCTCTCCAGTATTTTTTTTTATCTTGGCTTATATACTGGAAGCTCTTCTCAAGAATTAATGTTTCACTTGCCCTCAGAATCTGAGGATGATTTTTATGGGATGTTGAATTTATACACGACCTCATATTTTGAAAACCATTTTTCAAGTTGGTTTTCCGTCAAACTGTAGATTCTGATAACAATTTGATCCTTCTATGGAGCCATAATAGCCGGTGAAATCTTTTTCCCTTTTTTAGCGGTCAAAAATAAGGGGAAACTTCAATCTTCCCTTTTTTGGAAAAATACTATTTATAGAGTAGTTTCCTTTATTCATCTAATTGCAAATCATTATACTATCGATTTGATGTACAGAAAATGACTTGACATCAAACTTATGACCTATGAAGGTGGCCTTTAATCAAATAGTCATGATATATGCGACCAATATTCTTTCAGGGAAAGTATTTTCACAATTGCAGTGGTTCATGAGCCGGTTGATAAGAAATAATGTATTTGCCGTCGTATGATGTTCTACAATGAAAGTTCTACTTCCGCTGCAGGGAATCAACTGCTTACATATTACATATTTCAGTTGCACTCTTTTTTCTTTTGCAATTATCTCTCCTTTCTTCTTTCCTTTTGCTTTCTCCATGATCCTGCAGTCAGAATTTGCCTACCCAAAAATACACTCCATCAAGAAATTTATCCTGAATCGAGAGCAGCTAATAATATTTTCTCTAAAGAAGGAAATTCACCGTGTGTTAAATGCAGCACATGTACCAGAATTAGAACATTTGACGAAAACATTGTAGACAAGGTGACGCTTGATTGATATTTCGAGTGTTCTTTGTGCTCTCAGTGTAACACTGCTGATAAGATATCCAACACAGCAGTCTTACACCCACACAACAATAGAGAAAGACATTTGAAAACAAGTGTATTGGAAACTTAAAACTCATAACTATTTTGGCTGACTCTAAATTTGCAAAACGCTGACGGCTTCTTGGGAGAATTTTATCGTCGAGAAGAACTGTATAGAACGTAAACCTCACTCAAAAGATTCACCAATTCAACGGTAACGTTTACTTCTCATCTGGAAGCGATTGTCGAAAAATATCATTACTTTTTTTGTTGCTGAAGATTCATTGTCACACTTTGCGTGCTTGTAACATTCAATCTCGAGGTAAACTGCCAAATATGTACTACGTAAATCTCAAAAAAATCGTTGTAAGCCTTTTTTTTTTGTACTGATTCGATTCAGTTTAGCTTTCAGCAAGAACAGTGGTTGGTCGAAATTTTCAAAAGAGGTAATAAGAAAGAAGCCTCCGTGGGACTAAAGTTTATGTGATGCCGTCCGCTTCGAGATATGTATTTGCTCGAGATCAAATTGTTCCAGAAAGGATACAACCGTCATTCTGACAATACTATCCAAACTAATTGAAATCTGGAAACTATTTTCAAAGACGCAAATTACAAAACCATTACAGAAGATGCTAATCATACAGACATTTCAACTTTAAGATAGATGTTGGAAGTGATCTTCCTCAACCTGGATGCTGGTTCGTAGTCGTTTCATTATGTAAATATTTCATTAGATTGGACAACGACTTATCCGACACAGTACAAAGAAATGATTACTAAAAAATGCTATTAAAGTGAAAACTAGTTATTTGACGATTACAAAATATCCATCCAATATACTTATGATGTTCATATTTCTTTAGCCATGTTTTGATAAAAAAAAAAATTAACAATAACAATAGAAAAGATTCACGTTTTCAAACATACAAAGCGGGAAACATATTTTAAATACTAACAGTAGAAAAGAGTATCTGGATATGATTAAAAATTCATTATAGAATCGTAGGAATTCATCATAAGAATGCAGGTGTAGTTGTACCGAAGAGAACAAAATACTCAAATACAGTGTTCTATTCATGGCTCCTACAATCACGTAACAACTATCTGTACCTGCACTAAATCTCTCTGGAATGTTCCAGCAATACTTAACTAAGGTATGATTCCATCACAGTCGTCCTTCAAAATAATACATCCTTTACCCGAAGCAGTCATGGTGAAAGGAATATCTCAATTGAGCAAAATGATGAAGGTTCGCGCTACAGAACCATTGTCAAGATGTAAAATATCTCTGTAAGTACCATCAGATTGATTATACTAAGTGAAAGAATAATGGCAGCATCAGACAAACTCTTTCAAACTGGCGCTCTACAGAATATCTCACGGCGGGCAACTCAAAAAATTTCAAGAACAGTCAAAACGAATCCAATGGTAACTCGAAAGGGACTCAGAATGATCTGAAGGCAGCTGGTACATCGGTTATTTAAAGAAATATTAGTAATAAACTACTCAGGAATGGCTTAAAAACCTGTACGTCACGGAAAGCACTTCCGTTGAAAAAAGGTACCAAGATTCTCTGATGAAGTTTGCTCCAGGCTTCTTAAAGAAGCGTAATTTTTTTAAGAACATTTTTTGATCAAACGAATTATAGATTGAAAATTTTGGAATAAACACAAATTGTCATGCATGGTGGAACGATAGATATGCTAATGATCTAAAAATATCATCCCCCAGTAAAGCACTGGTGAAATTATCATGATTTGGAAAAGTTTCTCTTACAAAGATATTGAAGTATTTTACGTGATTGAAGGAGCCATGGAAGGAACAATGTATTGGAGTATTTCGTACTTTTCAGTGCAACTGCTGAAGCTTGGAGAAGTTTGGAACTTTCACCAGTATAAAGACCCGAAGCATACAACTGACATAACTCTGAATCGTTTGTTCAGAACAATGTACATTGGGAGGAGGTTAGACCTTTAACAAAATAATGACCCGAAGTATACAGCTGACGTAACTTATGAATGGTCCGTCCAGAACAATGCCGGTGTGCTTCAGTGGCCTAATCAATCTCACGACTTGAATCCAATGGAAAACTTTATGGTGATACTCGAAAGATCGAATTCATCAGAGTTGCCTCAGAAACTATATTCATCTGAAGGTCTTTTTTTCGATGTAGAGTGAACTGATATTTCCAAACAATGAGATACGTCATTGAAATTGGTTACAAAGAACATTTTTTTAGCAGTAATAGCAAAATAAGGCTATGCAACTAAGTTTCAAAACATAAAATCGATCTGAATACTTTTCACCTCTGTTACTTCTGTTTATATTTCATTCAGCATTGTATGTTTGTGAATATGTATTATTCCGCAATGCGAATTTGAATTCCTTCATCTTTGTCTGTCTATTCCACTGTGAGAGTTTGAGGGGTATTTTGTGCGTGTGAGAAGATGTGCATGTATTTGTTTGAAAAGTAATTACGTAATTTCGGAGGAGAAATAAAAAATATTTTCATATATAGCAAAAGTTAAATTCATTTTTCAATAACATAGTCGTCGTCACTATGACAAAAGCCCAGCATTTATTCGTTATTGAAATATCTTGCAATCTGAGGAAAAAGAAAATATTTCGACATTTCAAACCACATTCTGCCCACATACAGTGTTAGGGAGGGGTTATTGGAAAAAAGGTATATTCAATCTATTTTGAGCTCCTAGTACAAGGCATTGAAATAACATATCTTTATCATCAGTAACTTGAACAAGTAGGGGAGAAGGATTCACCCTCTTAATCTTAGGTTTGGTCAGCTGTAAGTCTTTTAATTCTTCATGATGGAATCCGAATCAGAAAAGAAAAATTCATTACCTTGGTATAGTTTATTGCATTAACTTAACCGGATTAAACGTCATAAGATTTCATATTAATCAGATCAAAGGAACATAATCCTAGTAGCAAAACTTCTAAACCTAAGAAGAGGAATCTTATGTCCAGAATTTCGGATTACTAGAACATGGGATAAAAGAATCACATTTTTCGTTGTTTATAATGTCGTGATAATTTTAATAGAACAATAGCATGATTGTTACGTGTGATTTCACGCTACAAAACCTCGGTTGAGGCATCAAGAAAGCCTTTATCAGATGGACCTTGGGTCAGACAAGGTCTCAGAGCTGAAGCATCAAGCCTCAACCCAGAGCACCACAGCAGTGTCTAACGACGGAACCAGACTTTGTTTCGTTAGAATACCAAGGCTATTCATTTTGGTTTACCAAAAACACTAAGGTTATTTTCCAAAACAAAATGTTTGCCAGAATTCGTTTTTATTTTGAAGCCTTGTTGCCGATCTACTTTATCTGGGCTGTTCCTCATCGTATTTGAAAATTTTTATGAGCACGTTTGTGCTTGTGTGTACTTGAAAAATGTATAAGAACTTACAAATTCAAAATACAAAATACAAAGCCATACAATCAGAGCTTCTCTAACACTTCCCTGCACGGAAAAGGAATTCGATGAGCGGAGTTCAGATAATGTTTGAGGTTGTTTCTGCGCATATATACCCATGGAAAGATCTAAAATCCATGTCTCAAAAAAGATCAGCGTTTCATTACATACAACCTGTTGTAAATAATTTCTATAGATGGTTATTCCCAAGTAACTCCCGTTGAACAAGAAGTGACATGAAAAATTTAGAATGGCACACCAACGATCTGCAAAGTCATGGGATATTTTGATTTGATTCTCTATAAATTTTAAACCCTTTCACATATTTATTGGAGAGAAGATCACCATTGCAAATTTTGTTCTGTGAAATTCAATAAAAGATCCAGTCTAGTACCTCGACGGCTTACTAGATGATGGAATCAACCGATTAGATCTAATTTGTATCCCGACACTTCATGGTGGGTTTCAGTTTCATGGTAGACACTTATAAATTAATTGTGCACCAAACAGAAATATAATTGTTTAGTGAGTAAAAATGCAGTGCTGTTGAGTGCTCTTTAAAATTCTGATGTTTATAACGAAATTGAAATCTGTGATATCACATTTCTTCAAGTTACGCAGCTACGTATTTGATATCAGTTTGAATTACAAAGTTTTCATATCACATAAATATGATGATATGTCACAGGGATATCGCATTAATCTTGAACTATTGATTATATCATATTTTCTCAACTTGATGCTGCTGTTATATCTGTTGTCAGCCTTGATTTTCTTTTCACTCAATGCTTATGCAAGCTTGGTAGTATTTGTTCAAGTAATCCTATAAACGATAAAGTGTTTTCTTTGAATAATCACCCTAACCCTATCCTTGAGCCTCACCTAAACCCCGAAGCAATAGAACGCTAGTGAGTTCAGCGCCTTCTACTTCTGAAATATAATTTGCTTTCCTGTGTTATATTTGAAAAGTGCAGAGAATGACTACGCTTGTTACTCTGCTATTTTTTTGGGTCTTTCACTTTGGCTATTTCCATTGTTTGGCACGATTCATTGACTAGGCAAATTAGGTTTTCAGGGTTCAGGTGAATTGTTCTCTAGATTATATTATAGCTGTAACGTGTTGGCTGTCATTCATTACTCTCTTCAGTCAGTCGGTTGTGCCATCTGTAAAACTTTGTATGCTATGTTAAGCAGAAGATAATAGCATCGATGCATTTGTCGTGTGTGTGACCGAGGGTACCAAATAGAAAAGACACAGTGCTAAACACAGAAGATTAGTGGCACAAGGGGGGATTCTCTCCTCCATTCAGTGATATTGTCACAAAAAACAGACTTGAATGACCTGGTCATATGCCGTGGATGTCGTGTGGTAGACCTCCCAATATTTGTTGATGGAAGAGACTGGGAGGAGTTCTGTAATGAAGGGGTACAAGAACTGCCACCCCTTGCCGTGGGCAGCCCCATCACTCTGCCTAATTAGAGTGCAAAATATTTTTTTTTAAAACTCTGCCTACAATTACGAAAGGTTTGCAAGTTTTGATTCGTGATTTTCAGTGACGAAAATGTTCCGTTTTCGAAAGAAATTGATGAGAAATTGATGTATCCAACGGCGTGGAACACAGAAGATCGTGGCGAAAGTAAATGGAACAACCATGAACAGAGAGATCGATCTTCAACTAAAGTAGTTGATCATGTGAATGTGTTTGAATTAGAAGATAGTTTCTGCTATGAGCCCCCCCCCCCCCGAATGAACAAACAATTGTTTCAAACGAGAATTGCTTCAAGTCAGACCATCTTGAAGCAGCTTTCGTTGTAAGTCGTCCGGAGTTAGTTGAGAGAAAAGGGCTTAACATTGCTACAGGATAACGCTTTACTGCACGGGGACCCGATAAAAATATTTCAAAGCTTCACTGGGATGTTTTCAGTCATTCACTGCATTCACCAGATATTGCACCATGGATCGGATTGTTGGTAATCCTAGTCTGTACAGATTTCCCTTAATTGGAAAAAAATTCAATTGCCTGGAGGATTGTTGAACACCCAGAGCCGATCTTTGTTTAGAAAGATAAAGTGTTTTGGGAGGATGAAATTATGAAGTTGTCTGAAAGATGACAAAATATCAGAGATCAAATGAGTAAATTTGTTTTCTAAATTCAATATCGACGTTAAAAACTGTCTTTTTTTTTTACTTATTAGTGAACCAACTTTAGGGGTTGAACAGCACCACACGTAGGGTCTTTTTCTCTCGCTGATAGAAAATCATATATTCCTGTCTATCTGTTTTCACCTAATATTAATCTGTTTTATTCATCGTTTCTCTTCATCTCATTCCACCAGTGTGTCAGCCCTAAAATCGATTCTACCGTTTGATATCATCATTTATTTTCTTCTGATTTATCTATCTTAAATAATCCACGTTTCCCAGTAAACTTCGGTCATTTATTCATACACGCCCGCTATCTCTGGGAGGAGGAGCCAAAACGACGTGATGACATATTACTGTGTTATGGTGTAAATTATAGAACTTGTGAATCGAGTGCAACGTGGGTGTTTGTCGAAAGTGAAATTTCGCGATTTGCTGATCATGCGATGAGATGTCTGGGAATACAGTTCAGCAGTATAACAACGTTTCAAAAATTGTCAGGCAGTTCTAAACCTTAAATATAGCTTATTGAGGACATATGTAATCATACTCACACATGCATATATGTTACATGTGAGTATATTCTTTCTTACTAATAAGATACTTTTTCCAGATCAAAACGAGGAAAAATTATTGAATCACTCAGTTTCGATGGAAGAATTATGGAATCATTATTGAAAAAATCACAATCTGTATTTGATTCTTTGAGGCAAGGACCTCACTAATGAAAGACAATATTACCATCAAATCGAGCGGGTAACAGCTTTCTTGAATAGCTGTTGAGATATAGGGTTCGCCAGATAGAGCTTTGCCATGATCCATTTTAAAATATCCCCACCAATAATTATCGGTAGAATTGATGATTAAACTGTTTGCTAGCTATTATAATGAGTTGATATGCCTCACCTGGAAGAAAAACCCTAACACTCTGTGCTCAGTGGCAAGATGTATTATCATACTGAAATATACTTTATCACCACCAAACCATTTTTATAGATGGAATAAAAGAAGCAGATAAAATTTAAATGTGAGTCTGTGTCTTGGCTGTTGATCTTGTACGATATATCCAGGTTGGGAAATGAACTGTTAGTAAAAATTATGGTTTTGGATAATTCTACTAGTTCTTGTCGAGGAATGGGTAGCAGGATGATGTTGGAGACAAAGGATTTTACTACCATGTGGCTTGGTGTTTGCAGCAAAGTTGATGAAGGAAGGGAGACGAATAGAGAACAACTGAGTCAAGTACAAATCCAGACGCGGATTCAAAATGGAGCAAAAAGACTCATACAAATGTTTAAATGTGGAAATGAGAGAATGAGGGATGCATTTAATGTACAAATGAAAAATGTTAATAAAATACATAGAATAGAGATATCAATACATTCGATTGTGTTAAGAGAAGAGTAGAAGCCTGTTAGGTTTAGGTTATTCCTAGGCGTAAAAACAAAGTATAGGAAAGAATAAGAATTTAGGCAACATAATTTAAGGCATGAAAGACCGAATGTCATTTCGTTTATCTATTGAATGGAGCCTAACATGTCTTCTCTCTTATAAAGAGTGGTCAAGTTGACCAAGCAAGATTAGAAAAAGGCAGCTAATCAGGAAAGATGCAAGAAGGAGCTAGAGGGGCGAAAATCATGGATGCAGCATTTACTGGTTGCCAAAATTAGTAGTTGCAATGTTTGCATTTGACGTTATGAAGTTCTTGTGAAAACTCACATCGAGGAAGATAACTGACAAGACGAAGTATAAAGCCATGGTCAATGGATGGCGACTACCCTGACCGCAAGTACAGAGAGTGAAAATAACCGGCTCCAAATCCCTGGCGAAAATCGGGACAGAGACGTTCGACCACGTGCGATCGGGGCTTTTATAGACTGTCGGCGAGACAAGTGTCGTTTTAGATATCTAGCTAAAAGAAAGATTTCGTAACTTATTCTTGACTAAAAATATAGGGTTCGCTACAATATAATGATAATCGTACTACCTGGTCATTCACTGGAGATATCATGAGTGAGTAGGGAAATTCACCTGATTATTTTTTGGACAATCATCATTATATCTTTCATTGGACAGGTAAAAGACAAATGTTTGAGTATCATTGCTTTAGCCATGCTAATTTGTGATTGATCACTGGATATAACTTCCACCGTATCACCCACATCCCATGATTGAATCTCATTAGCAGGCTTCAAAGTCTGTCCTTGTCTACTCGTATGTTGCCATTTGATAACCTTCCCATTTTGTTTATACTCAATATTAGACGTAGCCGACTGGGAACAAGTGTCTCATTTTGCTACTCTTTGCTCACATTCTTTCAATTGACATCTCCTTTATTGGAGTAATGTTTCCTTTCAATTAGTCAAGTTCCACAGCCCGTTAAATAAGCACTCTATTTTAACTGCTGACTGATTTGCATATTCAGACTTGTCTGAGAATTGCAAATTAGATATGTGTTTCCCCTCAACATTGAGTGATTACATGATATTTTCCTCTTCTTCCAAATAATCTAATCAAGTTTGTTTGATGTATATTTCATAAAAATTGTTTTGTGTCACATCTGTGACTTCTTCATTAGCTGTGAAGTGAACATCGTCTAAGTGGGGTGATTAAGCAATTCTTACCAGAGGTTGAATATATATATATATATATATATATATATATATATATATATATATATATATATATATATATATAGAGAGAGAGAGAGAGAGAGAGAGAGAGAGAGAGAGAGGAGGGGGAGAGGGAGAGGATAGTAAGAGATATATAATGATAGGATTTATTCAGTATTTAATATAGAAATTTGTGACTAAAGTCGTATAGTGTATTTGGAAACTAGACCTTGGGTCTCTATTCTAGTTCTAAATTAGATGAGTTTTCTAATCCCTGATTGAAAGATAAGTCCTTATCACGAACTTTTCGGTTACATAGCAAACGCAGAAAGCCAGGTCGCATTTATTTCTATGCCTGATCAAATGCGTTATTCCCTACATAATGGGTCCACTTAATTGCCTCTTGGAGATAAATAATCGATCCTATCTTGACAAACCCCGATTTTACCAGTCTTTCACTTCTAAACCTTGTGCAGACACTCGTACGCTAACAACTTCCCTCTAGCACATTGAAAGATCACTGTGGATGCAAAGTGACCCTCTGGTTAATACGGTCAATGAAAGACCCACGTTCGAATGGAGCATCTGATCAAGCATAAAGACACCTGCGTTAAATATTCCCTGCATTTAATGATTCACAATACCCTGGGAGGACGGATCAAATCTAGTTTAAATGAAGCATGGTAATTTCCAAAGAAATCAGCTTTAATCTAAACAGATGAACCCGAATCTATTCGTCGTAGCTTTCGGACAAGATTCAAATATACAAGACCAGACAATAAGACAGCAAATACATTTCAAAACTTTGAGGGATCAACTTCAATTGGAGGATCTAAAGACTAAATCAATTACTGATTCGACAACTTTAAAATCATATTCAATACATTGATAGCTAGGTTTCAGCAATTACAGTCACTATTTCTGTAATGATCGTATGTGAATTTTACAAATGTAAGTGTCCTTGGTAATGATTTTAGATAAAATAATTGTTAACTTAGATTCTTCAAGGTGATCCCCCCTCCACCGTAAAAAAAGTTTGACTATAGTTGCTAAAATACAACTTGATGATTTGCGCCTTGTCGAGATTTCAGCAATTCCATTACCGAACAAGGTAATTATCTTTAAGCTTTCAGTAAATTACTCATGCACATTTGGCAACTATTGAGTTATATCTTAGTGGCTGTAGTCGACCAAGTCCTTAGCGTAGAGGGCTCACCTGATATAGTTCAGAATTTAAGATCTAAAATTGGCCACTGAAATCTATTTTCAATCCAAAAAAAAACAGGTTAATGTCTACAGAAAATTATGAAACACAGAGTTTGAAGGATCAGTGGCTGACGAGAAATCTGATATGAATTATTTTACGGATTATAGAGCTTTTATCAAGAATCATAGGTATAAATTTACATACAAAATATCTTTTTTTTGTAATAGATGTATATTTAGAAATGAAATATGCACATTTTGGACCATCACTATCTTAATATAATTCGATTGGATTCAATGGATTCTTACGTTCGAACGCCAAAATCTGGTAACTGTAGAAATACGCAACTATTCTATCCATGAGGCTGATATTTACCAAGCTTAGTTTAGCTTAGCTTAGCTTGACACTAGTTCACATGGTTAGGGCAAGAATTTAAAAAAGTTCTGTGGTACGCTGGAATGTTCTTGATATGATAGTTATATATCAAATTTAGCTCAGTCTCACGTAGGATGACAAGAGTAAAAGCTTCAATGACGGTTGATATTTTAGTCATGACCTTCGAGATTAGCACCCTAATCATCTCCTACGACAAAGAATTAATGTTATTTATTGAGCTCAGCTTAGAAAAACATTCAGTAGAGATCTCTCACTAAAAAAGCAATGGTCTATGAGACTGATTTGTCTATCATATTCCTAACGCAAAATGTATAAGTGTGTGTGTGTGTGTGTGTGTGTGTGTGTGTGTGTGTGTGTGTCTGTGTGTGCGTGCGTGTGTGTGTGTGTGTGTGGGAATGTGTGTCATTGATGTTTAATGTTTATAAACCCTGGAGACTACTTCTGACCCCAAAGCCTCGAAGAGTATTCATTTATCTCCCCAGACGTTATTTGACTTGATACAGCATCGGTTTACAGAGACTATTAGATTAACTCAAAACTGATTGCAGATTTTTTACCATCAACTGGAAAACCTTAGCTGAGATTAAAAGTTATTAATCCAAACAAAAATCTTCAGAATAGACACATCTGTCAACTAAAACAGGTTTATTTATTCTAGATTGATGGAATTCTGTGTTTCTGGAGTCAATGAATGTTGAGAACCTTTTCTTGTAGAAAACTGAGGAAATGCTTAAAACAGGTGAAAATAAAACATACGGCTTGAATACATAGAATGAATTCCACGCTTTGAAATGGCATATTCCATGAACATAATTGAATAAAAATTTATTCCCAAATAAGTATCAAATTATGATATAAAAAACAACGCCGTAACAAAAACCCTGAAAAAGTTGTAAGGAAAAAATTAAATTTGAAGATATATATGAATATACGTGTATTGAACAGACAGTAAAGATTCAGTTTAGCATGATATTTGTATCGTAAATACGATCACCTCTCTGAAAACCTTTAAATTTCTCTCAGAATTGTTTACTCTGAAAGTTTTGCCTGGGTCCATCTAGTTATCATGCCAAATTGGGTTTGGCAATGTAAATGCTTTCGTGTTTTTGTTGTTAGAGACGAAAACAGTCAAACGATGTTATAAATTATACTCGTACACACACACACACACACACACACATATATATATATATATATATATATATATATATATATATATATACATATGTGTGTGTACGTGTGTGTGTGCGTGTGTGTGTGTGTGTTGACTATTGACTATTGATCTCAAAATGAACCAATTAATAAACATAGATTCCCCTTGTAAGCGAACAGCGAACGTTTTTTAATATCAAAGTGTATCAGTTTTCAATAGTTCACCTCTATAGACTCCAAGGTGTTTGAAAGATAATGTGTTTGAAAAGCAAAGTCTTGTTCTGAGATGAGTACATATCATATGGCTGCCCCGCTGTCAACATTCTGAGGAAATGTATTCCAAATGGACAGCAAGTATAGAGAGGAGAACTTGATGCCAAAACTCTCGTGGTCCTTTCCCCCCTTACATACAGTACAAGTCTTATACATGCTAGAAGAAGAAAGCTGTTGTCCTGTTTCTTTGTAGGAAATTTAAGACATCTGATTCTTAATAGAAATATTTCTATAAACTTCCATACAGTTATACATTAAATCTGGTTGATACAAAAGTTCGCAGTAAATTTTTCTCTTACTCTTAAGGGGATTTTAGAATTTTTTTATTAAGTTTATCCTGCTTCTGACTGTTTGTGCCGTCTTTTTGAGAATAATTTCATTTCTGCGGTGTGGGATTGTCACTGAATATGATATGAACATTCAACACTATTTAATCTGGAAAAGATGCTTCTGAAGTTACACAATAAATCATCGAAGCTTATGGCAATAATGCAATAGATTTCATCATGTGAATAAATATGTTTCAGGGTTTAAAAAAAAGAAATTGCTTTATAGGACATGAAAACACAATTGAACAAAAACTGATAAATTGAATGGGTATTTTCGGGAAATTAGAAGTGATTCAGTCAACTATGTGATGTATAAGCAGGAAAAATAAGTCCCATGTAAACTGACCAACCCGTTCATCTTATCGAGCGGGATTCAAACACGAGTCTTGCACTAGTTAAACACATAAAAATTCCAAATCGGACAAAACAATTAGAATCTTCAAGAAACAGGTTTATTACAAGAATCGAAAACGAAGAAATTCACGGTTAAATCTAAATCAAAATATCAGTCTAGTCGGAATGTACTGGAGAAAAAAGGTTTCCTTTGTATTTGGTGGGATATAACAAGAATTCTTCCTTACAAATTGGGGTAACTTGTATCAACAGTTACTTCTTGCAGAGAACAACTCTCTTTTTTAAAGACATATTTGAAGAGAATACGGCTCTTATTGGGCAAGAAGGTCCACTACATGATAACGCCCATCCTCATGTTGCAAATGTAACGCAGAAGACGATAAGTGATCCTGGATGGGAAGTCATTCCACAAAACTGGTATTCTGCAAATCCGTCACTTTCAGACTATCATTCGTTTCGCTCCATGTAATGTTCCTTGTCTGGTCAATTCAAGTTCAAAGCATCGACGGAGTCCTCGGATAATCTATTGAATCATAACTGGAATCTTTACTCAATGATGAAATACTCAGTTACACACAAAAACTGATTCGGAATATAAATAGTCAAGTTAAATACTTTGATTACAGAATAATTATGAATTCATATAAACACAAATTAGGGTTAAAAATCACTATCAAAAAACATCGTATTAACCTAATGAGTGTACTTTAAAACAGCTTTGCTTCCGGTTTCGCCAGTCGCTTTTAAAACAAGCCGAGATCTATTTTTGCTGCTGGAACATGTTAAACAGATATCAAACTCCTAACCTCTTTGTGAATCATGTAACTTTGCAGTTAACAGACAAAACGGGAAAAAAGAAAAGCAAGGAAATAGTGTAACCATCACTAGGTCGATTTTATCCTTATGTAAAGGAGAATTTTATTGTCGAGTCGCCGGATCTCTATCTGTATGAGACATTCATTTTCATTCTATTTATGGTTTGCATGACGTGAGTCAGGAATTCGTCTAAGAAGCCTACCGTAAATAACTACTGACCTTGTGTCAGATAGCCATCCTGAGCAGACGAAAAAATATATTAGAAACGAGCCTGGTGTAGATTATTGATTTGCTGAAGAAACTACTGAAACGTTCATACCTTTGGCAGTGGCTCTTTGTATAGGATATTATATTCATAGAGATTTACTAGACGCCCTTCTTGGCAGCAGTTATTATCATTAATATTTGATATTTACATCAGACACGTTTAGTGATTGTAGCAAGACTTTATAGATATATAGCACCCTCTTTAGTTCTCTACGTCGGCGTTATCTGAACAATCACAGTCGTTCCCCAAATTGACAACTCTTCTGATCACACCTTTTGAATTCGGGTCGACCATATTGGATACGCACGACTCAGTTATCATATAGACACACATGACTCCTTCATCCCCCCTTTCTTGAGTTCTGATGTAAATTTCTGGTAATTTTATTTAGACCCAACTTTTTTTTTAAATCTTTGTCAGGGGTTCTGTCGAAATATCCATTTCTCTAACCTGACAGAATATCTTTATTTTTTTTCCATCACAACCATACCTGGCCCCCTTGCTTAAATGGAGTGATTGTTTCTAGCATGGCCACATGTACATAATTTCATCGGCAGCAAGGGTAGCTTACTAAAAAACTAAGACAAAAATAAAATACAGAAGAGCTTTAAAAGCATGAGCTCACGTTGATGACTGCCCTGGCAATTACAACCCTCTGCTGTCCCTCCTAACCAATTTTAGATTTGTCCATTGAACCGTACCTCTTTGTAAGACAGTCAGTGATTGGCCAACCGATACTACTAACTAACGTCCCCTTTGTCATGAAACTCTATAATACTCAAAGTAACGGTCTTTTTTCTTAGTTTGACCACGCTACTTTTCCACTTAAACTAACGACTTTCCCTTTTCTGGATCCAAGCTACTTATTATCATGTTCCTGATCCAGTATATTCACAATGTTTATTTTCTGGGACAGCAAGTGTATAAACAATTCCCATTGTATATCCGGTTCTTTCCTGCCATGCCTACTTCTATATTTTGTTTGTTATATTCACTCACAATGTGGTTCGCTATCTCGTGTTTTTGTTTTGTAAAGCTGAAATTTGTTTCTTTCTTCGTTCTGCGAATAATGGAATTTTGTGCATTAGTTCAGATACATAAATACCGCCTTTCAAAGCATCTAATGTCTGAGTAAACAAGTTCCCAGGTCTGTTCATTTTCTTTCCTTTCCTTATCTTCCATCTTTGTACTGATTTTTTTAACATTTTTACGATGTTTTGATCGTTTGGGTTTTCGCTTCGAAAATCAGAAATCAACCAAAGTCCTGTCTATTACATCGATTTGAATAGCAATTACAGACACTAGAGGCATATACCAAGATGTCTCAGTAAGCAAGGCTAAATAAATAGATAGATAGATAGATAGATAGATAGAGAGATAGATAGATAGATGGACAGTATTAAGCATCCATTATATAAGTATCTATTTAGACTTATCACCAAATGAGTTGTCTTGAATCTTTTTCAGTTGATGCTAGGTGTCTTTTCCTTATCTTTTCTTGAAGGGTTGATATATGGGTGCTCATACTTTTTTTTTAAAAGGGTCTGTTGGGTATTAGCCGATTCCTTGTATGATAATGTTGTAATGAGTTGCTTTTATGTGATTCTATTTAAAGTCGTGAATAGTTTTTGATGAAAAAGGCATTGATAAGTTGAAATTGTGGTTATGTGCGTTTCTGTGTACAACCTGGGCGTTTGTCTTTTCATGAAATTTTCCAATGGGAATTTTAAAAAAAGAATTTCAAAAATCTCATTGGAACCGATCAAAGAATTTTTTTTCTCTGAGCTAAAAAATATAACTATGAACATTTTTTTCCCTAAATATCAAAGATGTTTAATAAAAAAAATAATATCCAACCTGTGTGACGCTTCTCTATAATCTCGCTTATCTCTTACGCTTATTGGACCCCTGTCGTGAAACACTATCACCTTTTTATTTCTCTCTCTCTCTCTCTCTCTCTTTCTCTCTCTCTCTCTCTCTCTCTCTCTCTCTCTCTCTGCGTCTCTCTATCTCTCTCTATGTATATAATGTTTTGTAATTCTGAATGCTTGAATTGCGTTCAGAATCTGTGGGGGAGTTTGAAAAGGCTAATTAGGGTTACTGTTTGGAAAAGTTTACGAAGTAGTTCGTTAAATAGCCTTAAACTAGACCCATGCATGTTTTGGGAAGAATTCGATTTACGATAAATGTTTTCGAAGAATTTTTTCATTTGTATAGCCAATAATTCAACAGAAAATGTATGATACCAATATTTGAACCAGGGATGCAACGAGGGGGTTCTGTTTACGATGTAACTGCAGTGCTAAACTTGACATGGGGATTGGCGCAAATAGTCGATTAAAACAAACATTCAATCTCATGAAGACTTTATAAGACATAATTTGTTATCCTGTGTTGTTGAAAATCATTCATCCCCGGTGAAATGCATGATAACTCTGCTAGTATCTCAAAATAGTTAAAAAGTATCCAAGTTTTTTCTTCACTCTTAAAAACGAAATGCTTTTTCGCTTGGAAAATAAAAGATCATCCAAAATTCTAGCGATTGATAGCGATTACGGGCGCCGGAGGTAGAAACTGAGCTAGCTAAGCCAGCAACCAAGGCTGAATTGATAGATAGATAGATAGATAGATAGATAGATAGATAGATAGATAGATAGATAGATGGATGGAAGTCTAGTTAGATGCAAATCTGTATTGATATATTAAGCTTTAAAAATTATGTCTTGGCGGATGATTGTTACCTTTAAAATAACCATTCATAATACAAGTATTTCCTCAAACTTATCATCGACGGAGACAAATTTACTATCTAAATCACCAAGCAAGTCCATATATACATATATATATATATATATATATATATATATATATATATATATATATATATATATATATATATATATGTATATATATTGCAGTAGATCTCGGTGGCTGCAATTTCTAATACAGTACCTAGTCTAAAAGTAAAGTCAAGATTGAGATGGAACTTTTATAAGCTCTGTCAGTTGCTTCTAATTTGAAAATATTTGTTCCGTCGAATTGAATTGTATCGAATGGACATGATTGGATTAGACTCACTGTTCCAAAAGATTCCATAAAACCATGGTTGTATACAAAGAAAAGAAAACTAGTTTTCTAAAATCTTTGTTTGTATCGTAAACCAAAAACCTTTGCTTAAATAAGTGGAAGGGTATCACTGACTTAACTCACTCTGGGTCCCATTCATAACAATCGCTTTGTCAATGGTATGACGAATGTGCTTCAGTTCTGTTCACTGTTCAGAAGTTTCGGCTCCGATGTAAAAGGCTAAATTCAGTTATAATAATCCACGATTGCTTCTAAACGAAAACTGTGCAGTTAGACCTCGCCCGAAAGCTTTATAAAAGTATACAATATTAATATTCGAGTTGTTTATCAGAAAAATATAAGACACGTTAGGAGACTCTTGTACAAGACCATCATTCGACTTTCTATGGTGTAGATTTCCAAAAGAAACTGATACATCTATTTGCTTCAACAAGTAGAATAGACAATTCAATAGGGATATGTATAAATCAAATGGATTTTGATAATAAAATGCATTTGTTTTTTGTTTTGTCTTTTTGTCGTACCAGGTCTACCCGGAGAGTATTCAACACTTTGAATATCTCAAGGCTCAATTGCACAACTTGAATTAAATAGGGCAACCAATTAGAAGGGAACATACTGTGCATCGAACGTGAATAGACACTCTGTCGTAGGTTTTTCCAGAGTGACTCTGAAATTAACAATAAACTGACAAATCATTCTTAGTGCCCCACGTTGAGTTTGGGCTGGGGAAACATCGCATGATGTAGAGTCGTCAGCTTCTTAAAGTCAAAATTTTTCCCTCCTGTGGCTTCTGGCTTATCTCAAGAAAATATCAGGTCGTGTACGAGATTAAGGAGACTGTGACGAGGCAGCCGATGGCAAATTCGAAAGCTGACTTACTAGAGTGTCGGTGTGTGAGTGACACCAAAATATATCGGTGGCTGGAACTCTTTAAGGCATGCTCCAACGACTTGTATGTTTGACACAGCACCATCTTCCTAATTCTTTATTTTATTATCTTCGACTCAGACTGACCTGAACTTATGTACCATAATCGTTGTGCATGCCATCATGAATTGGACACGCGAAGGGTATGTTTCCAAAAATGCATTAATACATTCCTTCCCGATGACATCTCGTTCCGATTGGGATGACGCCTGGAGACTTTAAGGAACATTACACGTGAAGGAAAAATGCCACAATGCACAGCGTATCTGGGGAGAGCGAAAATATGCGCCCCCTGCAGCTTTACCACGTGGTTGGAAATAAATACACAATAAAACGTCCTGCCGATTTCAGGAACAAAAGGCTTTTCTTTTTTATCTGTTGGAAACACCTTCGATGCAGAACAGGTCTGCCAATAAATCAGGGTATTGAATTATGTTCCACTGAAATCTCGAGTGTAAAGTCTATCTGTGGTCATTATAAAAGAATGATCATGATGGTGATGATGATAAAAGCAGTCACCCTCTTTCTTTTTCCTTCTTTGTATCCCACTCCCCCCCTCCTCTCTCTCTCTCTCTCTCTCTCTCTCTCTCTCTCTCTCTCTCTCTCTCTCTCTCTCAGATATTAGTCGGTCTGCACCCGTTTACATCTGCTACCAATTAAACCGGTGGTTAAGAAATTGAATAAAGGGACTACTGATCAATAAACAGCATTATCAAGCTCCCTTCACTCCCTCTTTCTTGTGGGAAACAGACACACATAGACACAATCTCACATGTGAGATCTCACAACACCTGCTACTATTTAGAATGTGGGTTGGTATTTACTCGGCTTAGGTAACCCTGACTGCTTTTAAGATAGTGATGAATATTGCTCTAGAAAGAAACAATTGTTTGCTCTCCAAAATGGAGAAAGTTTAACTTTTTCATTGCTAAAAATCCTAATTAGATTCAAGATCTCGAACCAAATATTTATATATGTATGTGTGTGTAACTGATGTGTGCGCGCGCGCGTGTGTGTGTGTGTGTGTGCACATGAATGTTCGTTAAATTATGTATGCGTATAGATGTGTTGGTATCTTAATGCACATTCATGGATGGATGCACAACTATTCCCTATTGACTCAAGAACTCTGCAGGTGTTCACATTCGCTGCTCCCCGATTATAAAGATTCCCTGAACACTGACCTTTTATCACAATGTATGAAAGGCCAGCCACGGATGACAGATTCAGTACAGGATTTATTCTCTAACATATATCATCCTCATTTCTCACTTGATAATTGCTATGAAACCAGTCGGAAAAAAAATTTCTCTTTCAGCCGAAAAAATACATCTTTAAACGCAAATCTTTTTATAAATTATTTGAATTATCATTTATGAATACAAAATAATCTCCAGTCAGTGTAGCTTTTCCTTACTACTTACCTATCCCCTACATTTATTGAACCACTGTGTGGAAATTGAGACGAGAAAAGTGTTTTTCATTTCAAAAATTGTCATCATCATTAAGGATTGGTTTGATGCAATTCGCTGAATTTGCGTTTGCATTTTCAAAGTACTTAGCAATACAAGCAACTGCAGCAAAAAATCCTAGCTATCTATGTTTTCTGTGTAGTCTTAAACTGGAAAAGAAAGTTTTGTATTATTATTTTTTAAGGGTAGTAAGTGAGAGGACTTTTTCTCCATGTTGATGGGAGAATTTTAAAGTGTTAGTTCATCACAGCACGGGTGATAAGGGTAGATTTGGTGTATTTCGGTTCTATGGACAAGTGTTGATGGATGTAGGGAATTAAATTTTGTTCGAGAAGATGTGTATGCATATCTTTCTGCCTTCATTTGGTTGTGAATGTATATACATACCGATGTGTGTGTGCGCAGTGATTATTTTCTCTCAAAGAAAGGTTAGTGTGTATCCCTGTGTTGGTTTATGCATGTGTGTCTAGTGTCCGTTTCCATCTTAAAGTGTAAACTATTTGATATCTTGTGTTTTTCTTCCAAAATCACTGCTCACAAAATAATACTTATATATATATATATATATATATATATATATATATATATATATATATATATATATATATATATGTATATATATTATTTTGTGAGCATTGAGGAATGCATATATAAAATTGAAGAACGAAGATATTTTGTTTTTGACAACACACGAAACTGTTTAACAGAAGCGATACATATACTGAAAATTTTTTAGAAATGATACCTGACATGATTTATACACTACCACCCTGGGGACAGAGAGGGCATTCGCAGTTTTTGCAGTTTGATAACATAGACTGATAGAAGGTGTATTGCATGGAATACGCACGCTGAGACAAATCATGATGTATTTGGAATGAGAGAAGAGAGAACTAGAGACTAAGAAATAAAATCAATACTTTCTCATCTTCGGACACCACAGTGCTCGGTTTCACGGCAATATCCTTACTTACTTGGTAAATATGGTTCTTCAATCGCAACTCTCGTCTTGATAGTATTGTACATAAGCCAGACTTTTCGGCGGATGTTTCAAACTTATATACGAATTATATTACAATAAGACATTCTAGCAACATGGCCAAAAACTTGATTTTTTTGCAAGAAAATTTGCACGCCGGTGCACACGCACACACACACACACGCACACACACACACACACACACACACACACACACACATATATATATATATATATATATATATATATATATATATATATATATATATACATACATTGGTTATATAAAAGTTTCCAGAATTCACATAACTTCATGATATCATTATCCATTCATCAATATCTTTGTTGGCCTTTTCAAAAAAGATGATATATCTTGAAGGAAATGATTCCAGTTTTGATTAAATTAATTCTTCGATAAATCTTTCTATGTATGTAGGATAACTGAGCACGCGATGGTAGGGGCTGCTCGCCCTACTCCTTTCCTAAAGGAGCCGGCCACTATGTCCCCAATTGTTGACTGCATATTTATTTTGACGTATGCACATTTTATACTTACACCAACACGGTCCATTCAGTCTCCCATCCGCAGTGATTTCAAATCTGGTCGCTGGGAAATATGATGGTGGATCTGCGAATGGGAAACACTGCATCTGTTGAGAGACACAAACTTGCTTCATATCAAGAATTAGAGTCTATGTATAATGATAAACTCAAAACTACTTTATTTTGTTTTTTCTCTCTTTCGATGGTGCTACATTTGGATAGGTGCTGAAGATTTCTGAATCTAAAATGCTCCCTATTTCCATATTGCCTATATATGAAAACCTGAGAGACTCAAACACTGCTGCAGGACCCAAAGGGGCCAGTGGCTAGCAGGTATCAACCCCAAGACACAACTGTAAAATCTGTTCCTACCTCTCTCAAAATGCATTATATATATATATATATATATATATATATATGTATATATATATATATATAAAGAGAGAGGGAGGGAGAGAGAAATTCGTAAGATGATCCCTACACACATACGTGCGCCTTCGCATGCTCACACATATATCGGAGTTCATATATCATCCATTTAGAGATATATCTGGAACCGATCAGTAGCCAACGGATTATCTTCCCAGGGTCAACTTCTCTCTTTTCGTTAGCCTGATAAAAAAAATGTAAACACACACACACACACACACACATATCTGTTTTTGATCAGATTTATTCTTCGTGGAATGTTTCCATATCTTGAGCCTTTTGTAACCCCTGACCAGATCAGTTCTCCTGGTTGGGTGATTGATCCAAAAATTCGCTGGCTATTTAATGACCTCTCATACCAGCGTCCATTAACGCTAGCAGTTTCAAATTTACAATTACAAAATAATTGCTGACTGTTCTTTGCTCAATAACAGACGACTCAGATTCAAACAATCCGTAAGAAAGTATTTCATTCGGATCCTACCAAACATAAAGAAAGTTTCCTTTGTAGATATTGTTTAGTTCAGGATGTTGAGTCTTTCCGGGTTCTAACTAATATTTCCTTCATTTCAGATTTTCGTAAAGAATCAATTTTTTTTCATAGCCGGTGACTCTTTTACACTCACAAAAATGTTACTTTAATCCGTCGAGGAGAAGAAAAGATAGATTTCTTAACGCCGACTGGTTAACTGATTTTGATTGTCCATCTTTTTTCTTAGCTTCAAATGGTTTGTAAGGCTTGTAAAATACGTACTACGAATGACCGATAACACAAAATATGGAGAAACTGAGTACAACTTTACAGACACTTTCAATGTTACTGGGATAATTTTTCGTTCATCCAATCATAGACTACAGAATGACCCCTACTTACTTACACCATGACTAATACCTGTCTAGAGTATATTATTACACATTCTCCTGTGAAGGACAAGAAAAATGTACCTTTTGCCCATCAAGAAGATGTTGCTGGAGTTACTATTTTGCATAGGTTTACGATTAGAATTAAGTCAAAAATGTTTTTTTTTTACTATATTCACTAAATCGGACAACAGGATACTTGTACAATAGAATTTGTTGTATTGCTATACATGTAATCCTGTGAATGAAATCTTTGTCTTATTTATTTAATCTTGTTATATTAACAACATATTTCAATATAAAATGCAATCAATGAATGTAATTTTGCAAGAAGAACAATTTTTGAATTTTTTTTCGATGTTTTACTATATAGTCATGTTTAAATGCATACAGATACAAGCACACTCACACGCACACAAGCACACTCACATATATGTATATATATATATATATATATATATATATATATATATATATATATATATATATATATTTATTTATATATATATATATATATATATATATATGTGTGTGTGTGTGTGTGTGTGTGTGTGTGTGTGTATGTATGTATGTATGTATATATAGGTGTGTATATGTGTACATCTGAGTCACCCAACGTAATGTGTAGTTAGCAAGATCTTCTCATCAACCAATCTGTTCTGGAGATAAGTTTAATATCCATTGAGTTTTCCACTCTCGTTGTCTTATACCATACTATTCCAAGTTTGGTTATCAACAATACACATGTATGTATGTATGTATGTATGTATGTATGTATGTATGTATGTATGTATGACACTATATATATATATATATATATATATATATATATATATATATATATATATATATATATACCGAGAGGATGAAGATGAATAGATATTTCTGTTTTCAAACAAGAGCCTTGATTCTAAACAATCCAAAAGTATTTCATTGCGCTAATTAAAGCCTACTGGACTTTCCAATAGCAAATTTCAACGTTTTTACTCATTTGGGAGGTGTATGCAATCAAATCTACTTTGTATTTTATTTGGTATCCGCCATTACTGCATTCAGTTCAGGAATCAAATTTCGTTTAAATGCAGATTTTCTGGACAATTTCATTATTTCACGATACTGAATGGACAAGACATGATGAATAGGACTCATGTCAAGAGACTGACTTGGTTATGAGAGTCGTCGTTAGCTCATTACATGTGTTCTTCTCTTTATACCTGTACGGAATGGAGATTTGTCCTCTATGAAAGAGGTGTTTTAGTCATATCACGATCACCATAATAATCATCATCAGTTTTTTAGCGTCTGTTGTTGGACATAGATCTTCACCAAGAAGTCGTCATTCTATTTTCTGCTGGTCCTAATTCTGCATATGATCTCTGCGGATCCTTGTTGTCCCCTGGTTGTCTGACATTCTCGCAACCTGAGCTGCCCGTTACTATTTCTGTTTTTCTAATTGATTATATCATATTTTCCATGGTCTTCTCGGATGATTTTTCCGTATTCCAAGAGGAAATGCTATTTTATTCACATTAGCATCAGGAAATATTGAATGGACCTTTTCGTGAGGAATTTCTTCAAGCCATGAGATAAGACAGTGTTTATTTTACACAAGGTACATTCATTTTTCTAATTAATCGCTCTTCTTGTCAATGTACTTAATCAAAGGCAGAACAGCAAACTGATATTATTCGTTGGCATGGAAATAGCAGATACAATACTTCGATCTTAAACTAAGATCTGCAAAAGGTCCATTCTGATATTTTCTATTAACTACTCTCACGTTATTAATAAAAAGAATTATTCAGATGAATCATGACTGATTTCCCCTCGAAGGAGAATTATGTTAGATATTTTTGGAATTTTTCCCTTCAAAATCTGACTCCAAGTGTCCGAGATAAGTTATGTGACACATATCACATTGGGCGCTTAAAGCAATTTTTTTTTCATTTGAAAATAAACCAGTCCGACATCTCATCTTTGACAGTTAATATGCATTTCCTCTACATTTATAAAATCATAATTCTTCAGTTAAACTCGAGAAAACTTGTATGGAGACTGGCATACAACGAGATACCGAGGTAAATCGAGACAAACCTATCTCCTAAGAAATAGTAAATAGGAAATTGCGGCCATCCTTTGTAGATATGCACTTCTATGATACGACAAAGGAACAGAACCACTTCCATGATACCATCTGTAAACAGAACATACAATCGTCTACTGATTCAGAAGCGTTAGAAATTGTATCGTCTCATCTTGCCTCAGTTTCTCCTACATAGTGCAACCAAAACAATTACCCCAAATTATCAGAAAACAGTTCAAAACACTGGAAACACAGCAAGAACCAGTTATTGTTTGCATGTTTCAATTTTTTTTTGTTATTGCTTTCGACAACAAAGGGTAGTCCATAAAACAATTCCGCCATTCAGTGAAGCAAAGACCTGAATTACATTTTTGGCAAAGCTTTGTCGTTGCATGTACTTTCCAAAATTAGCAAATATTAGAGACGCTATCAGATCGAAACAAAAGTACAAATTATAACCTTGAAAATCAAAATATAACGTTAAAAGATGGGAAAAAGAATCCTCTTTCCCATTTATCTATTTATCCGTTTATGTAACAGGAATTTAGATAAAAATAAAAGTAACATTAATTCAACAGCTACATGAAACCTTATGAGATTTTTACGAGTAAATGATTCACATCTATAGGCTTATATATTGCCTCTGCATGTTTAGAGATATTTTCTACAAAGGTATTTAGATTAATTATATGTCATTTAATTGTCATATTTGTTCTTGGAGTTATTCACTCTTTTTGCTTTAAGCTCGAGTTATAATCTAATATTGAGATTCAGTTGTTGATAGTTCATTGTGAAAAGGAATTCGTTCTGGCGTTTTATTTATTTATTTTTGCAGTGTCCTCTATATATTCTATCTTTAAAGAATCTGTTCCTTGGGATACGTTATACACCTTCGATTATTTTGAATGTGTTTCCATCTCCCTTAATTGTTCTTACTTCAAGTGCTGTTCGTTTAGATTGGGAATTTTCAAAGCACAGGGGTCATTATAGTAGCTATTTTTTTGCATCGTTTCTAAATAAATTGTGCTTCGGAAATAATTCTTTGTGTTGATAAGCTCGTAAATTTTCCATCGAATTTCATAGATTTTCATCGTATGAATATTTTAATGCTGAATACGTATCATTTATTCGAATTGCATGCGGAGATATCCACGAAATGTATTTTGTAATTGAATTTTGAAATGATAATAAGCACATTAGTTCAACAATGCATCCAACAATACGTCCTACAATGCAATGACTCTTACTCGTGAAAAGATTAACATTTGATATGTATATATGAACAGTGCTCTAACGAACCCATCTGCAAGGAAACATACAAAGTGCCTGGATTCAACGAGGGGGTAGCAAAGTAGATAGCAAGGAAACATGAAAATAATGACAATGGAAATACAAGACATAGATACAAGTTAATGCAGGTGAAGAATCATGGACAAAGTTACACAAAGGAAACGTAATCTTCCATCGTGTTGCCCAAAACTAATGCCTCAGGACAAACTATGTCAAGGCAAAGATGGACAAAACCCAAACAAAGAGTAAATACCTTCTCTGAGGAGATCAACACGAGGCTGTAACCCACATACCCGGTGAATGTAGCCAATTAGCCCTGAATGGATATAAAAACAGACACGACAGGTTAGAAATAGATATATACTGGGAACTAAGCAAGCAACAACGATTCAACCATGTAGACAAATGGCATCTGCACAAACCGGAGACAGACCTGGAAAATAGAAGTCACTAATTACTCTGGGACTTTGGCATCTCAGCTGACCACCCTAAGCGAGGTCTGACGGCCTGGGAAACGGGAAAAGAACCTGCTAAATAATAGACGTAACTGTGTCTGCAGATCACAGAGTGAATATGAAAGACAATGAAAAGCTTGGAAAATACCAGGACCTGGTGAGGGAACTAAAGAAGTGTCGATAATTATGAGTGCACTCGAAACTCGGTCAAAGACACTGAAAACAAGATTTGAGAAGCTAGGGATGATATGAAGGATTGACATTATGAAAACCACAGCATCACTGTGGTCTTAACGAATACTGAGGGGGGGTACTGGAAATATGACTTAGACAACCTCCAGTCATTAGCAACCACTTGGATGGAAAAGATTTGATCAAGAAAAAACATAGCATTGCTATGTGACAAGAGTGAGCAGAGGGCTGGAGACCTGTGGAGACTCAGTGTCACTCAGTATTCTGCGACAACCGCCAAACAACTGGCGTGAATTCGTAAATCGCAGCTCTGCCGTGGACTGTGTGTGTTGAGACCCTAGAGGAAATGCTGTCACTCAGATGTCCTCACCAGGTAACTGGTGTCAAAATGAATAATCTTCAGATCACGGAGTAAATATGAAAGAGAGTGAAAAACTAAGGAAAATAACAACACCTGTCAAGGGAACTAAAAAACATGAAAGTCAGGGTAGTGCCAGTAATAAGTGGTGCACTCGGACGAAAGACACTGATAACGAGATTGGGGAAACTAGGGATAAGAGGAAGGATTGAGACTATACAGACCACAACACTATTGGGGACCTCGCAAATAATGAGTAGAGTATTGGAGATATGAGATATACGATCCCAGCAGTCAGCAATAGCTGAACAACCCAGAAAAAAGGTATAGAGGAAAATGTACAAACCACAGCATTGCTGTCACAGGCGGGGGCGATATAAGACGAGGAGGACTGGAGACCTGAGACTTACTGTCAGTCTCCAGCGATAACCACCAGGTATCTGGTGTGGAACTTAAATCTGCAGTACTGCTGAGGATTGAGTGTAAAGGGATGGGTTGGAGACTTGGTGGGACTTGCTGTCACTCAGTCTCTAGCCATAACCACCAGACAGTTGGTGTGAAAATACAAATGATAATAATGATATAATACACCTGTGTTTTTATCTATTAAAGTCATATGGAGGTTGTGATGATTGAGTATGTCCTCATGTCGATGTTCGAGCCCGTGTAAAAGCCACAATGCAGGATGCTGATTCTCAAAGCAGCTCCAATTCGTTCAGGAGATGGATGCTATACAATTACTTGGTTGTATTATGTACCATATGGTCATGCCAAATGGCAACATTATCAATAGTAACAATCGAAAGCCGATTATCTCATTGGCAGAGATGTCTGTACAACTTCTATTATCGTGACTCATCATCAAATCTTTATTTCATTAGCATCCTCTACGTTTGCCTCTCCAGAATATTTAAGAAAGCATTTTCATAAAGTCCAGAGTATATATAGATGTCATACAGATGGGAGGTAGTATATTATTGGTGGGAAAGCTGGGTTTGAATTCTGGGGGTGTTCAAGTTCAGGCATGAATTCACTCATCCCTTGTAGCCTGAAATCTTGTCAATATATATCGTGACTGGCATACAACAATGACTGACTGACTGACTGAGAAGATAATGAAAGAATGAGAACTTTAGCAAACAATCCTCTCATAATTATCCTGTTAACTTCAGTGTCAGTCTTGCTAAGGTCAAATTCAATATCGTTGATCTAACAGTAATTTGCAGACTCTTTGGATTTTCATGGCCATTGTTATTATCTCAGACATGGTTAATACATTGATTTTTTTATGTGGTAGAAATGTTGACTGCTTCAATGCCAATGTATTGCAAAGAAAGATTTTCCCAAAGGGTGCATGCTGTTGCATATGAAAAAAGTATAGGTGACAGAAACCAACTAAATGAAAATCATCTCATAACTAAATAAAATGAATATAAAATTACAACGATGTCAAACAGTAGGTGTTGAGAAGACAGAAAGGAAAGAAAATGGGAATGAAGTATTATTAATGAAGGAAAAAAGAAAAAAAGAGATAAATCTCAATCCGGAATGAAACGTATTAAACAAAGAAAAAAAAAATTAAAATCCAGGAAGAAGGAAAATGATAATTCAAGAGACAAATAAGAAAGAAAGCAATTTAACATTCAGAGAGAAGAACTATTTGAATGAAAAAAAATATATTAGAAAGATATGTCGTGAAATCAATGTAAGATAGCAGAGAATTCCTTACGGCTACGATGTTTATTCATTATGTCTATGCTTTGAAAAGTTGCTGGAAGAATTATTAGGGAAAAATATAAAGACTCCCAGCATGAGAATTATAGCAAATGGAAAAAACGAAAGCGAACTATTACCAAGAAAAGAGGGATCGGTATACAAAGAAGACGTAATATTTTAACAATGACAAGTATTACCTTTTTTTTTTTACTACTTTTCTGCTCAACAAACAGACATGTCTGGATGAATATCAAATTGATGCAAAAATAATTGATTTTTGTTTGTTATGTTAACCTTTGAGACCTATTTCTAAATAAATTAATACTTAATTATAAACGTGAATTTTTGCTCTATTCAAGTGAACACAGCGTTTTCTTTTCACTATTCATTCTGGTTAATTTGACACTGCCAAATCAAAGGTTCAAGATAGCAAATTCTACTGATTTTGTTATATGGATGAAAAATGGGACGTAAATCCACGGAAGCTGCTTGCAATATCAACCAAACATTTAGCCAGGTTACTGCCAACGAACCTACCACTCAACATTGGCTCCATGAATCTCGAAACGGAGACGAGAAGGATATTATGGAGGCAGGTCCATGCAATAAAATCGGTTTGGGGCTAGAAAATAAACATCGACCATTCAGCAGTCGTTCGACCTCTGCTCTTAATTGAAAAAGCAAAATATCTGAATGCCGCACAAGCTGAACGAAAATCAGAATATCTACCGATGCATAGTTTGCTGTGCGCTTCTTTTGTGCAGTAAAAACAATCCATTGTGACGAAAAATGGATTCTGTATAACAATCGACGGCGTTCTGCGTCTTGGCTGGATAGGGAATCAAAAAAAAAATTATAGTCGTTGTTTGTTGGTTGGCAAGTTGAATCATATACGACAACCCCTAAACCCCTAAAATACTAACAAAACCTCCACGTATTACCAGGAAATCGACGGAAGGGATCCAAAACTGCAACGTTTACATCTAATATTGGTCAATCAAAAATGACCAGCTCTTTTCAATGACAACACCTGGCGGCATGTCGTACAAATGATCATACTGTAATTGAGTGAACAAGTGTATGCTTCCTCTTCTGCACCTCTAGAATAAATTGCATTGTTTGTTGTAAACAAAAAATGTGAAATCTAAAAGTTCTTATTTCGAGTTCTCCTATTCTAAACTGAGGTATAATGCTTCAAATTAGGTGCTGAAACACTGGAATAATGTTGACACCAACCTAATATATAGCATATATTTACTTGTGCAGCAATTGAATACTGTATATTATGAATGCATATATGTGTGCATGAGTATAGGGTTGTGAAAAGTTTGGCCTTACAAGTAGATTGGCTACACTGACAGACTGTTATTTACTTTTCTGAAATGTGCTTTTGCATTTGATACCTAACAAACGCTAAAGGAATGTAAAAAACGAGAAAGATCATTAAAAACCATTGAAAATTCTTGCATCTAAACACACACACACACACACACACACATATATATATATATATATATATATATATATATATATATATATATATATATATATATATATATATATATATAATATAACTGGCAGATGCGCAGCCTTGTCAACCTGGACAAGTATGCCTTCTATCCATGACGTCATTGCTATTTTATGTCCTTCGATGGCAAATTTAACTGGGCAAGTGTGTATTCATCCCACATAAACGATTGACAACCCTATAAAGGGTTAAGATTCAGATAAACCCCCACGAATGGATTGCATGAACAAAGATCTTTCATGAGTAATTTAATCTGTTTTCGATCAATAAGACCTTAATTCCCTCCTGAAATTCATTGTTTTCAAACGAATTTATTCAAGGTTACAATTTAGCCGAGGGGCCTATCTGGATCCTTACTTTCCCTCAGTCATAAGAGACTTTAGTTGTGAAGTATCATATACCTCCACCATTGTCATCATGAGGCTATTTTTTTTATTTTGTTAAATTGGAATGGAATGGAAATGCAGTTCTTGCTTTCATACAGCACTGAGGGCTTGAGGAGTGTGTATTTTGTCCGGAGAAATAATACTATATAGTATGTAAAGACCATGGGAGAATGCGAAGAGGGTCAGGATAAGGAGAAAACTAAGTTTGTTAAGAGAGGGGAGAGAGTGAATGGGGGAGAAAGAGTGAGTGAGAGAGGCGGAAAATTCGTGTCCGTCAGATCGACAACATAACAGGAGTATGCAGGAAGGGAAAGGTTATTATTGGCTTTAAGTGTCGGCTAAAGAGGGTAGTCTGGTCTTCTTCTAGGTTAAATCTTATCAAGCATACACTTATTTTTCAAGGGCGTGATTTGAACCAGGGCCCCAATAATCCGAGGCCGCTTTACTGTCAGGTCATTCATCTGTAAGAGATGCAGACACCTATAATCAGTGCAAATCTGCTCCAGTAGGAGTGTCCAGGATCTGCACTCAAATTTGCAGATAATTGCACTGTCCTAGGGATATGGGCTTGGAGTTGCAGACAGCTATGATGTCCTGATCCTCCATTAAAGGGGCGGTAAAACCCTATAACCGACTCAGGCATCTACCAATTGCTGGATATTCTTGTCCTTTGGTTTAAGCACAGGTTAGCCTTACAGTCAGATACCTTCGACAAAAGGTGTGGCAGACTCTCATAACATACCAGTGCATAAGAACATTTTCCATAAAAATGTATATAAATTTGAAGTCGAAAGATTTATTATTAGTTTCATTACAATTTCCCTATTTTTATTTTTTTATCATTTCATTCTAATTGTTTATTAAATGAAAGCTTATAAAACTGAATAGAAAGAATCATACCGTATATATGCAGTTACATCTTTTCAGACATTAAATCTTAATTTCACCCCTATCGGCTAGAAGTATTAATCAAAATATCACGATTGACATGTTACTGTTCATTTGGTGGAATAATAACAAACGAAATTCTATTCTATTTTCACTCTTCTCATTTCCATTTATAATACCGATCGTAACATTTTTCATAGTGTAAGTTTGGACCAAAGCCTACTCAGTTATAAATTCATTATATTCTAATGTTATATTCAAATAAGTTAAGAATTATGTTCGTTAAGAAGTTAAATTTATAAGACTTTTAAACTAAAAAGTTTCGTTTAATCGTTTAGTTTCTTTTATAACTGTTGTGGACAAAGTACACCCACACCCACACCCACACACACACACATATATATATATATATATATATATATATATATACACACACACACACATATATATATATATACACACACACACACACATATATATATACATATATATATATATATATATATATATGTTATGCTTGCGTGTGTGTTTTTGTTTTTGTCTTAAAAGGTGAACAGAGAGACACAAGTAACGTTGAGCGATAAAGTTCCTGAAATGACCATAAGAATCGAGGGCTAAGATTTGGAAGAGTTTCACGAATGCATTTACCGAGGACAGATAATAAAGTTTGTGAAAAACCATGAAAGCGAAATAAAACGACGCATAACGATTGGATGGAAATCATTAAAGTCTGATGCATACAATGAATGCCCAATACTAGCTATGACTTACAGATGCAAAACATTGAATCTAACAAAATGAACTGACAACAGAACGGCACAAAATGCCATAGAAAGAGCAATTTCAGGGATAAGTCTAAGAGGTAGAGGAAAAAGTTCTACATTGATCAGGGGAAAGACTACATAAGAAGTATCTTATACAAATAATCAACCGACATAAATGAAAGGATGACACTGGGTGGAGCAGAAGCAAACTGACTGGTATCCATGAGACAGAAAACGCAGTGAAAAGAGATCAGACACACGATAGAGTAATGAGATAAACAGGTGGGCCGATATGACATGATAGAGGTTAGTACAATACAGGTCTTCATGGAAGGAAATGCGAAAGGTCTTCGATTTATAATGATGAAGTTGATAGATATATAGATTGATATATACATAGATATGATTCTTTAATGACAAAGAATATAGTAAGGTTACTCGATATTGTATTGGCATACAGATAAAATGAAACTTTCATGATTATAACCTTTTTGCATCCGTTGTAAGACTTGTACCTCCCTAAAGATTTGCTATACCTCTCTATCATAAGCGTCGCAGAGTATTTCTTAAATATATTTAGTTTGTCACGCCATCTTACCTGTTGGCCTCAATTTCGCAAATGATTGCTGGAAATTCATGTTGTGTGTCATGACGTTCAGTGGTCGTTTGATATTCTTGTAACATATCAAACTGATTGCTATCTGAGTTTTCTATCAGTTTCTACGATTTCTCTAATATTCTGCGCTCTTATGATCTCTACATTTAAGGAAGAGCATGATTTTCTCATGTGCACGTTGCATTGTTCTAAGTTCGAGGGTCAATCTTCTGATTATGTTCCATTTTCAGCTCCAGAGGTGACTATGGTAAGATCAGCTGTGAGATTCCCTGTAAGAATTTAATTCCAATGGAGATGCAACTCCTGTAATGGGATCACCAAATAATACCAACGTATTCTGTAGACATGCCAGATATGATACAATTTATATTTGGGACTAAAATTGATATAAAGGCATTCAGCCGAATAATAGAGCATCAAACGGAGAAATACGGGCACAAAATGATGAAGGATATGGAATAAGTAGAAAAAAAAATAGTTCATCTTTGAAAAATCAGTTTTCCTTCGCTTTTGACACTTTGGAGAAGGAAAAATTACCCTTCACTTCAACCCGTTAAATAAGGGTAAAAGGAGTCTCCTCAATTTTGACACCTTAAAGGTAGGAAAAAATTCTCTTCACTTTTGACCCCTCAAAAAATTATATATATTAATGTGAATCAAGAAGATATGTTTGTGTATATGTGTATACTCAATGGAAAGTAAGAGTCCAGTTTAGAATTATAGCAACATCGCAAATTAAACTCTTCTGTAGAATTTTCCAAAATTTTCTTCTCGAAACGTTTTACTTTAAACCACGAGTGTTGATTTCTGGCTGCGGACATGTTTAGGTTGTTCCTATAGTGTGACAGATAGCCAGGCTGTATGAGACCTCTCGCTTTCAAACAACCGATATGATACCAAATTGCTATTTTTGCTCAGTAACCTCCCTGGTAAAAGCAACAAATGTCGTAAATATAACTATAATGCATGGGATACCTATACATCTGAATTTTTGTAGAAAAAGGTAGAATATACTGTAACACAGTAAAATCGGGTGGTAGGAAAAACAGAAGTAATAATCACGATGACATTATTCTGTGTTTACTTAATTTGAGACTTCTTGCATTAACGAACTAAACATCCATGAGGTTTCAGAGAAGAAGAAAAAACATGATTAAACTTCGAATAATGTATGGTTTGGCTAAGGGTCAGTTGAATCAAGTTTTATCAAATGTTACAGAAAGTATCATAAAGAGTGTCTCGTAAAAATCTCTAACACAATTATTGGCAAGAGTTAGGCACATTAAAGGAATCTTTCGACACAAAATTACATTCTCAGTCTAAAAAGCAATATAAAAAGATAAAAAAATATACGGGAGCAAAATTAAAATGTTGTTTTAGATTCGTGGTAAATTACATGAAATTAATTGACAAGAGCAATTTTAATTCAAAAAATCAAAGTAGCTCAGTTTTAGAAAGGATCCGCTGTGCTTTGATTTACTGTGCTTCACACGTCATCGAGAAAGATAACCTTACATCTTTTAAAGTGGCAAATTATATATATATATATATATATATATATATATATATATATATATATATATATATATATATATATATATTTATATGTATATATATATATATGTATATATACACATATATATATATATATATATATATATATATATGCTTCAACGACCAATGTTCTTACCATCGATTTAGACAGCTGCCATTAATGCGAAGGCCCAAATTGCCGCTTTTGCTCCGAATTCTCATTTTGTCTATTAACTGTTTGTAAATTCTCCATGTTTTTCTCAACGCAATTATGTTATTAGGAAACGGAAATATAATCCGACAAATTCTCATTTTGTTAATTTACTCACGGAGTTGAAACAGTTATTTTGGCTTTTGCATTACCGGTAAGAGCAACGCTACGTTGGAGAGGTTACCTTATCAGTTGCGGGTTCGATTCCTGCAGCAGACCAATTTTCGTCAATTATGTATTCTTTTTAAGAATGATACGTTCACAAGTTTCGAATAGTTATCCATATGTATATATACCTAGTTACTAGCTCGATTTTCACCGTATGATGTTCGATCTATGTGATTATTATTCGACGCTGAATTAATTACAATGGCAAGACAGGAGAATGCAATTGAAACTATTTTTTTTCTTTGATCAAGATGAGGGATTTTTCATGATCAAGACGAGGACTTATTGATGATCTTACAGACTTTTACAACAGTTATTAGTATCAATGATATTAATGGATAAGAAACCTGTGTCATTTTGAGAGAAGATGCCGATTGTATAATTTAGCTTTTGGAGTTACATCGTCTATCTAGATCAAAGGGTTCTTTTCCTATTTTACCTTTTGAATTCTAAGATGAATAACCGTTGGTTAAATGGGATGATTACCTAATTCAAAACACCGCAGAAGTGGTATTTGTAAAGGTCAGTAAAATGAGGGAAATTGTCGAACGAACAAAACCACACTGTTCAAGAAAAATCTTTCTAACACGCGAGAAATCAATTTCCCCTGTTTAATGCATGTGTTCTTAACACATTTCCTAACCAGTCGACTCTGGACTGCCTGGTAGTGACCCCAACAGATGTTCGATCGAAGTTACTGAAGCAACATTTGTTGAACAATGAAATGCGTGGCACGCAGCCAAGGTATATGAAAGGATAGGCGCCAAAGAAGCAATTAGGTGACCCTTACAGACTCACCTAACCAAAAGCCATTTGCCAAAAAAGCAAAGCCTGCATATGCCATGGACCCAAGGGAAACTTTTGTTGATGATTAGCCTCATCGTGATATCTGATACATTTGGATTGGTTTAGCATTTCGGGCGTCTGGAAGGAGTCCAATGAATGTGGACTCGCTATGAGGTAGGCGGGGTCTGTAGCGGTTGTTTGTGATTGGATGTTTCAAAATTAGTTTACTGTCACTATCTGCGTTTGATAATGAATGGGATCACCATTTTGCTGTCCTCATCACTAGATTTAATTATAAATAATGAGAAGAAAATTACATTGGTTTACGCACACGCTCGCAAAATACTGGCACACACACACATGTATGCATACATATATATTGATGACGATGCATATAGTTATATAAAGAAATATACATGCATCTTTGAATATGTGTACATGTCCAAAAACATGTACATAAATATATCACATGATAGTGTGATGTATGTGAGAAACCGAATAAATATGCAATTATATACTTCCACAGAGATGAATTTATGTAAATTATGCATGTATCAGTGGGTACCGTGAACAACTTGAGATGACTTGCCAGGCTAAGCAAAACTTATTTAACAAATATAATTATATACATTGCATCATCATTGATTTACTGTACTCACCCCAATCCGACAGAAGGCAAACAGAAAAGGGGGAGCAGTTTAGTGTCATTACAATTTTTTTAAGTTTGGAGAACCAAAATGTCTTTAAAATCAGTCTCCAAATTCTTGGTTTTGAAGAGAGTCGGGATAATGGCAGCTCTTACTAGTCGGAAAAATATAACTATCGCAGCCACAAAGCAGAATACTTAGACATAATAATGGACACGTACGCAAATTCGTATAGTTTGGCATATGGTTAAATACGAAATAAACTACATTGACAAAAGCGACACCATCAAAGATACTCAAATTCTAAACCAAGTAAACATAGGAAGCGACCATAGAATGGTAAGGTATAAGACACGAGTAAACATCAATAAAAAAAACGTAGAAAATGTTCTACACACAACTGCAACAACTGAACGTACCAAAGGAACTCGCCCTACCCTTCAAGCTAGAATTGAAAAACAGATAAAAAATACTTACCGATGAAAACGACACCACCATCAACGAACTCCACAGCAAAATAAAAACCTTCTAAGAGAAGCCGCTACTACGTTTAAACCAAGAAGCACACAGACCATTAGTAAAATCTCAGACGAAACCAGGAAACTCATTGAAAAGCGTAGACACCTCAAACCATCAACAACAACAAGGGAAAATAGAGGAGACCGAACAAAACAAAACAATAAAAAAGAAACTAAGAGAAGACAAAAGAAAGTATACGGCATCAATCATCGCGGCTGCTATTGAAAAATATCGGTGCTTTAAAGCAATAAATAAAGCTCTCAATATTGGACAAATAACTAGCATACTTGAAGAAAAAGGCGACATAACAAGAGACAGAGACGGAATTGTCGAACACGACCAAGAATTTCACCAAAACTCTACTCTTCAAGACACGGGCAACAAAACAACGACTAGGATACACTAGACACTGACAATAAGTTCGAGGACCTTCCAGAAGTTAAACCATGCGTGGTTAAACAAGCCATCAAACAAACAGCCCCTGTACCATATAACATCATCATTGATCTATTCAAAAAAGCTGGTAAGATCGTCAACGAAAAAACTAGGTATCTTATTCAACTTATATCTAAAACAGAGTAAAGTCTCTAAACACTAGAACACAGCAATCATAATGCTTCTACATAAAAAAAGGAAACCCCAAAGACCTCAACAACTACAGGCCAATAAGTCTGATCAACTACATCTATAAACCTTTCACAAAAATCATCACCAACCGGATCACTGAAACACTAGATGAAAACCAACCATGGGAACAGGATGGATTTAGAAGAAGCTACTCGACTATGGACCATGACCATTAGATAAATCAGCTGAAAGAGAGAGTAGCAGAATACAAAATGTCACTTGCTGTAGCATTTACAGACTTCAAGAAGCTATTTGATTCTATAGAAATTCCCTCGGTCAAGAAGGCTATCACTATACAAGGTGTAGACACTGTATACGCCTAAGTGGAGCTCATATATACAATTACAGCAACTCCTTTATCACGCTACATAAGGAATCTGAACCCTTCCAGAGTGAGACAAGGTGATACCAGTACACCCATACTCTTCATAACCTGCCTCGAAATGATCACCCGAAACACTGACTGGGAAAATAGAGGAATCAAATAGAAGACGAATATCGAAGCAACTTTAGATTACAGACGATATCGTCTTTTTCGCAGAGAACCAACAGGACCTCCAACTAATGCTAGATTAGCTAAACGAAGAAATTAAAAAAAGTTTGCCTACGCATGAACTCCAGTAAATGAAAATCATGTGCAATAATCACTTCGAGAATAAGGACACAACTGTCAAAATCGAAGACGCAAAACTGGGGAAAGTAGACCAGTACATCTACCTACGACAACGAATCTCTATGAAACCCACAAAGGAAGAAGAAATAGAGCAAAGAATTGCCCTGAGATGGCAAGTCTATTGATAGAGCAAGCTCAAACTTCAAAAACAAGGTGATCAAAATAATCCTAAAGAAAGAGAGCAAAGCATCATCCCGATAGTCACTTATGGAGTTGAAAAATGGAACTCAACCAAGAGACGGACCCACAAACTGAGAAGTATGCAACGTGCTCATGGGAGAATCATTCTCAACCTCACATGGAAAGATCACGTGACAGCAGAGTATATCAGGAAGTAAACAGGAGTCCGAGACCCCATTGGATTTATTAGAAAACTTAAATAGCAATGGGCAGGTCGGGATGCGAGAATGACAGACAACCGATGAACATCACAACTGACAACATGGATCCCAAGAGATCACATCGGGAACCAAAGCTGACAGAATACAAGATGGAGAGAAGGACTAGACAAATTAGGGAAATACTTGCTCTGAAATGCTGATGATAGAGAAATTAGGTGAATCCTAGGGAAGGTCTATGTCCAACGACGGACGTTGAAAAACTGATGATGATGATGATGATGATGATGGCTAAATACTGGACAAGAAATAGACCATAGTGAAATAAGACGAAAAAGAGGAGAGGAAAATGCTTTCCTCAAAAATCAGTATCCGAATCCTTGTATCTCAGCTTGACAACCGCTTACATTCACGGGTTGTAAATATATATGTGTCTCAGATGTAATTAAACGTGATAAACGATTTCCAAAAAATATCAATTCATCCGTATGGATATACTCATATGTATGGATTTACTTATAGATGGTTTGAAGACATCTGGAATATTTCTAATTTTACCTAATTTCGTACTTATTTTTGCGTTAAAAAATAAATATGTGCTACATAAAATAAATGTTTTTTACCGACACGACTAAGGACTGATCAATTTACCTTCGTATTTCTTTAAATTATTATTATTAGCCTAAGTTTGTGCGTGATTGTGTAAACGTCCTTGTGTTATATGTACGTACCTATATGGATATTCTGTAATGTGTGACTGTTGGTACGTGGTGGATGAGAAGCATTCAATTACGCGTAACTGTTTGACGCTATACACATAATCATATCTCAGAAGATGCTAGTGTCTGTTTGCTGATTTTGAAGTGGTGCAGTACTTTTGGAAGATCTCTTTTCTTAGACTGATGCTTTCAGGACAACATATCTTGTTTATTCTTAGCGAAACTTAGGGAAGAATTGCGTCTCGGTAAACAGTTCATTACTTTTACTGAAATTAAATTCCTCTCTGCTTCATTTCTTAACCCGCAAAATCTATCCAGGAAGTATCAAGACGTCTTGTATATCTTGAGGCCGGTTGCAAAGCTTTGATGTAAATCTGTAACCGATAAGAGGGATCCTACTGCGAATGCGAGAACAGACATGTTCTCAGAGGATTGTTCAGTCGGCAGTGAGACGTCATTCTCATTCTTCACGTCTAGCGCATTTTTTTTTCAAAACATTGCAATTAGGTCTGTCAGCTTCGAACTCTTTATGTGATTTCTAACTCTTGGTTGGGAGAAAAAGGGGTATTTCAGACTGTAGGCGAGATTAAGGGGAGCATCGAGAGGCAGCTGAGAGTGATCCCGAAAGAGGATTCTGCACGCAGTTTTGAAATGTAGAAAGGACGCTCGGGTACGTGTCTGGGGTTCTTTTGGGGGTTTTCTATCGAGGACTAAGGTGCCATTGTTTTAGTGTGGCTATTTTCCGTTAAAACTAAATCGCTGGATACTTTCTACGAAGGTGTTGTACGTGTCACTATAAATTTGGTTTTTATTACGTGCTTTTTCCAAGGTTTATTCACTAGTAAGCATATAAAGACGCAGACATGGATAATTGCTTCTGACAGTTTATAAAAATCTTTTAGCTGAGGTGTTGTTATTATCATACGAGCCTCAGAAACAACTTTCAGCTTAATGTTCAAAATGATACCGTCTGATTGCCCAACGAGGTTTCTATTTGATAAAAGCGTTGCTACAAGGAGAGACTACCTAAATAAGGTACAGTGAGACGAGAAAAAATATGGGATAATAACCACAGAGTGATAATTAACAAGTTACCTATTTCAATCGTCATTTAATTGTATTGTAGCCTGGTACAAGGATGTACGAAGCTTGGTAAAGTCGCCTGTTTCTGAAGTAATGTTCAGTAAGGTCACCTCACTGATCATTACTGGCAGGATGGGCTTGAGCCCATTATATACCACACCATTGTCTCCCCGAGCCATAAACTAAGCTAAATAAATATCTATAAATAGAATCCAAATTGTTTACTTTCTGTATGTAAAACTTTCGACCAAGCAATATCAGATTTGGCATTGGATTGGAACAAGTAAGAAAAAGACCCAGTTTGGGCATTTTGCCAATGAGGAAGTCTTTTTTTTTATCCAGAAATTGTGATTTGAAGTTATAGAATTTGGCATGTGGATATCTGATGGAATCAGAAAAGTAAAGTCACTGGACCCTTGCCAATGCAATATTTACCGCCTATTTTCTCTTTTTAAAACAAAAGCAAAAATAAGATATATAACACAAGATTAAGTTAAGGTTTATCATTCAGATTTCAGTCACGAGACATCTATTATTGGAACTCAACCAATCAAGATTTTTGATGACTTTGCCGGAGGAAATATTTTCTTTTTGAAATGAAGTTGAGAACTCAGTTTGAATTATCATCAGAAAGTAATCAATGAAGTCTGTGTTGAAAAATGAGCTGTTTATGTAACCGGTGATCCTACAGATAGGAATTTTTTAAATAAATTTGTCAAAACTTCAATTCACTCCAATAATTCCATGTATTGTGGCATAGAAGAATTTTTTGCTCAACCAAAAAAAAAAATTCACGATTTTTTTTTCCTTAGCACTGATGGCATTTGAACCCGTTATACTTTGTAAGATTTTTCTTGATGTGACTCCGCCGCTCACTTGACACGCTCTCTGTACAAACAAAATCAGAAGGGAAAATTGATAGTTAACCACTGTTACAATATTGTTCACTTAAATCTTGTTTTACGAAAGTCCGAGGTTAAACTGTATATTTTGCACCGAGATTCAGGATCAAACCATGTCTTATTGAGAGAATACGGCTGTTATATCCATAAAGCTTTTTTCAATTCCAGAAGGGATTATGGTTGAGCAGCATCAATAATCTGTTACAGTATAATATTTCTTTCTTGATTAATGCGTATTGATTCGTCAGCATACTCGTGTGTGTGTGTGTGTGTGTGTGTGTGTGCATAAGTATTCACTAACATTAGTCTGGAGCAAAGCCCCGTATCCGTAGTATCCAGTGTAGATCGAACCCATTATGGTAACAATGGCCTGAGACGTTTGTTTGCAAACCACCACCCACCAATGAGACGTGTATGTGTGGAATATCTAGTCCAGGTAATAATAAAATAAGGGTTTACCTGGATATGAATATTGACATGGTAAATTTTGCATCATCGTAAGCGTAAGAATCACTTCTTTCAGAATTTCGCCCTTTTTTTCTCTGTTTGAATATTTTTTTATACGCTATTTTGTAAATTGCCCACCAATTTGATCTCCCTATACTTTTATCTAGGCTAGAAACACAATGTTTGTACAAATGACATGATATGTTGTTGGAAAGAAAATTTTATCAGCTTTCTAAGAATGTAATTTGTAAATTTATATTTGTTTTGTAATAGACGTTGTAGAAAACAATGCGATGATAGTTATTCGAGCATACGCACACTCACACACTCATATATATATATATATATATATATATATATATATATATATATATATATATATATATGTATATATATATATATATATATATATAACCCGATAGTTGTATTGAAAGTATGATACGTCGTTATCAGCTTTTCATACGTGTATTTTAAAACTTTGTATATGTTATGGAAACAATGTTATAGTCAAAAACTTGAGGATAGTTTCTCAGCATAAGCTGTAATTAGTATTGAAAGGGTGATTTATCATTTAAGGGGGTAACCAAATTAAAGCGTATAAAAAAAAGTTATTCAGATTCTGAAATGATTTTCTCAATTTTTCTTTGAAGGGCTGCCATTTCGAAATTTTGATGGACGACTCTGCACATTTCTTCCAATTATCACCGGGGCATTGTGCATGGATCAATTCCCTAATTTGTCACTCTTTTCAGTGCCAACTTCCCCTCTGTAGACAGACTGCTGTACATATATATATATATATATATATATATATATATATATATATATATATATATATATATATATATATATAGATTGATAGATTGATAGAGAGATATTTCTCAATCAAACACAAATTCTTGGGTTTCATCCAAAATTCAGTCACATCTTCCATTAGTGCCCTATCCAACCAAGAAATATCAAGTTATTATTGGGAACTGTTAGAGATATTGTGAGAACAATCAGGAGTAATCGCATAATTTTTTTTCGGAGAATAGAGATCTCTCAATCCAATATCAATCTCTGAATCCATCCAAAAATTCACTCACTCCATACAAATGATGTACTTTGCCCTGCCACGAAATTGTGTTGGATTACATTGAGAATTCCTGGGGATATCGTGTAGACGGTAGTAGCAAATAAGGAAAAATACATGAAATATTAAAACTGAAACACTCCTCTGAATCCAAAACGAATGGTTGGATCCGATCCAGGATTCAATCACTTCTTTCATACTTAGTATCTTACCCCCACTTCCAGAAAAAAAACAGTTGAAATTCTTTTTGATATTTCGGAGATATCGTGGGGACTGACAGTAGCAGATATATTTTCACGTTTTCGGATTCGATGCAAATTAGCAAGTGTGTTAATATACGCTAGATTTCACCTGTTTTTCTGTGCATACGGGTGCATATATCTTATTACTGGTCTAAATCATTTCAAAGAGACAACCATTTCATTATAACGATCAATAGTGGAAGGTGCCAAGAACATAATTTGGAGCTGGTTGAAAGTGACTGCGTTCACCACTGATATTTTGGTTTGTCTAGTAATGGGTGACTGTGTTGATTTCATTTCTGTAAGAATAATGCCAATTTTGGGTGGCATTTTCATGTTGTATATTAATTAACTAGGTCTTGAGTACACCGTCTGAAACTATTTGGAAACATCTTCAGCAATGAACTTGGGGTCTTTGATCATTAGACACCCTCGCCCTGGCGACCCAGCTTGGGGATGATCAGTTCAAATGGTGCCCTCGTCCACGGATATTTCCCCAATTCACAGCAATAGAGTGGTTCTCTGTAACTTCCTGAATATTTGGGTGGGCTTTCCTACTATACAAACTTCTCAATCTGAAGAGTTTGAATGTCTGCTATATTGAATAACAAGCGAATCCACGGAAAAAAACTCCAACCATCTCATTTCGGGCTTTCAAGCCAGAGATCCGGCACTGATGCGAGAGCTGCATATTTGTCCCTTTTCCTTTCGTTTGCATCTTCAACTTTTGCCTCCTAAAGGACAGTTAGTACAAGCTTTAGCACCTGTTTTGAAAAGTCTGATATCAATACCGTGTCTGGGCGAAGTGGAGTGGTTGCAATGTCCTTAGGAACTTTAGCTGTTTTCTCCAGGTCCTTAGAGATTGCAGTTTCGAGTTGGGCTAGAAGCTGCCTCGAGGTGTTGCGCCATTTCCCAAAGCTCCAACAAAGGTGATATTCTGTGTGGAGGCATGGTTATTCTTGCTGTTTTGAATCACCACACTGATCATGACACTTGATCATAATGCCAGCAGTACCACCCTCCTCAACAACACCCTTGAAAACCAACTGAGGATATGCCCCAGGTTGCCTCTTTCACAGCATAGTTGATATGCAGAAGTGTTTGCCATGTTTCAGATATGCAGGTTGACAGGGCTCTGGAGTTACGTTATAAACTGATTGACTAAGGAATCTAATGCGCAGTGCATCGGAATATCTACAGCTTGGTTCATCTGATTTTTTTGAGGTTTTCCTCTTTCAAACTTCTTGGAGCATACCAATAATTGTACTGCAGATTTCTCAGTCCGATTCTGTTCGAACTTCATCTCGCACCAGATAACACTTCTTCCCAAAGGGCTTTGTTGGTGCGCAGTTAGGAAAAACTTACAAGTCCTGCCCGCTCCACCATGATTCTGTGTCGCAGATGTACCTCCACCTCTTGCTGACACTTCCTCCTTGTTCATACACAGATTCCTACGGAAGCAACTTATCAACATCTATGGAATTGCAGTACATCAACACCTCGCTGGCTCAGGTGACTTAAATTCATGGGATACACTGATGGAGTGGGAGGAAGCAGGTTGGTTGAATTCCTGTACAAGGCAGTGCGGTTCAAGGAAATTGGGAGTGCCAACTACTTCCTGAAATACTGGGAGCAGGTTTTTCCAAGTTGCTCCAACAGTTGTAGATGTGGAGGGGCCATAATGACCTTGGCAAGACTCCTTCTGGATACATCCCGGACTACAATTTCCCTGAAGTCTCCAAATCATCAATGGCCTTTAGTGAGGTTATCAGTTCGCTCCTGGGAAGGGGCTGTGTCCTTGAAAGAACTACCAAGTATATTTACCTGGACTGGTTTTTCTGCTTCTGTTGGAATCCAGATTGATCTGAGGTTAAATTGGAATTGGTTTGTCAACCTCGTAGGCTTTTGGTGAAGCCGAATGAATTGGCAATGAATGGGATGCGCTTTTAGGCCCTCTGCTCGCTTTCCCACTAATGCAACTCTGTCCTAAGAGTGAAAGGTTTCCTTGTGATGATGACAGTTAGGTTTGACAGAGTTGCATTCTTTTCTTCTTTGGTTATCTGAATTTGAGGTGTTAGGGATTTCTGTTCGAGTCTGTGCTGGCTGGTTTCAACATCTTATCAGTTTACAAAGATCATCTAACTTGAATACTTGTACCACGCTGTCTTTTGGTACCAATGCTCATTATAAGGTCGCACATCGTCTTGAGTTTTCGGTCAGAATTTCCCCTTCTTGCTGTCTCAAAAATTTTGTCCACGTCTTCATAAAACGGGATCTATTCCTCGTTTGCGATAGGCCACTTCAGCTGGTCATCTCTAGAGTTCCTGCATCGTGAGTGAACTTGCAATGATTCGTATACTCCATGTCCGTTACACCCTATCTGATCAGGTTCTGTAGACAGCTCAACAGAACCTGTTAGACATCTTTGCTGTTTATATGCATTGCACCGGATAGAGACCAAATTATTACTCGATTGTTCGTTTCCTTAAATCATTGCCGTTCGGTCTCTCCGATTCTTCAAATATACGTGTGTGTGTGTGTGTGTGTGTGTGTGTGTGTGCGTGTGTTCCTTTGTTTTGAACTTTGGTGTGAAAAAGTAACCCTAATTTAATGATTTACTCTGAAACAAAACAAGTGGGCGAATTTATCTTTTTATTGGGAGTTACAATCTCACTTCGCTTGATTACAATTTTCTCCCATTTAACTTTCTGCTGGTAGACTAAACTGATCGCTTCAAACAGATAACACTTTAGGAAGTCGAGAGTTTATCGTTTTCCGAAATGCCGTGGGGATAGGATTTTGAAAAGCTTGAAATGTATGATGCAAACTTCGAAACACTGAGATACAGCAAGCGTTATAAAAGTCTAATATAGATTTTTTTTACCTCAGAATATCAAAAGTATGATGAGTGATTCGAAATATGTTGATAATTCGAAATATTTGGTTATTTCATTTGTTTATTGGATGTAAAATGAAGAATTATATATTTTTAAAAAATGGGTAAATATTAAATCGATACATGGCTTATTAGAATGATAAGGTTTTTTGACTCAAAATTAAATAGCACATTACACCCCAGAGATGACAGATGGAGTGTAAGTGAGAAAGAAATATGGCGGCAAAAGGCTCATCGGCATAGAGGGCTGTGTCCCGAGGGCTAAAGCAGGTCTAGAAAAATATGTACAAGCAAACAAAAAAGACATAAAAAGTGCCTGCGTCAAGTAAGTAGTGAACAATGGAGCAGCTCTGCATACAAGGAAAGAAAAATGGTAACAGAAGAAACTATACGAAGAATTCAGAAGACAGATACGGGATATAGCAGATGAAAGATCATGGACATGGCCACGAAAAGAAAACATGAGGAGAGAAATAGAATTGCACATCATGGCAGCCCAAAACAAATGCATCAGAAAAAACTATATCAAAACCTAAATTGACAGAACACAGAAAGACAGCAGGTGTCGCCTATACGTGGGAAGAGACGAAACTATAAACCACATAAAAACTGAATGTAGTCAGCTAGCCCAGAAAGAGTATTAACACATACATGATAGAGTAGCAATAGTGATACACTGGGAACTGAGTGAACGAGTTTGATTTAACCATACGGCAAAGTGGCACCAGCACAAACCGGAGACAGCCCTGGAGAATGGAAACCACAAATTACTTTAAGATTTTGACATCGAACGGACAACTATATAATAAACGTGGCCGTATCTGCAGTAAACAGGAAAGAGGGTGAAAAACTGGAAAAATACCAGGAACTGGCCAGAAAACTGACAAAGGTGTGGAGCATGAAAGTCAGGGTAGTACCAGTAGTAATAGGGGCACTCGGAACCGCACTAAAGACACTGAAAGTGTGATTGGAGGGACTAAGGATAAAAGGAAGGATGGAGACTTTGCAGACTACAGCACTGCTAGGGACTGCAGGAATACCGAGGGAAGTGCGAGAAATATGAGATCCACGACCCTAGCTGTAGGCAGTGGCCCAACAGGGGAAGGAAAAAAACACCCAAATAGTGGTGAAGGTACGAACCGTAGCATTGCTGTGATAGGTGAGGGAGAGAGGAGATTAGAGCTGAAGAACTGAGGATACTTACTGTCACTCACCCTTCAGTGATGACCATCGGGCAACTGGTGTGAAACTGTAAACCACAGTACTGCTATGGACTATGAATGTGCGGAGGGGAGAGCTAGAGACTTGAGAAGACTTGCCTACAACGGTAACCATCAGGCAACAGGCAAGAAATTATTGCTGCAGCTGCTGCTGCTGATACTACTACTACTACTACTACTACTACTAATAATAATAATAATAATAATAATAATAATAATAATAATAATAATAATGACCAGATGATTTTGAAAGTAGTAAGAAAAGGGAAGAAAAACGTTGCAATGGGATAGATAGGCTATAAAAAAGATACGGCATGATTTCACACAGCTGGATACTCGAATGCCATAGAATATTCAAGATCAGCGAACCAGCTATAAGATTCATAGCCAACATTTTTTGAAAAACTGGGAGTGCAGTTGACAGCTACCGGGAAGACTTAGCCGAGGTAAGTCTAAAAAGGGAAAATTTCCAGGGAGACTCTTTGTTCCCACTACTATTTGATTGAACTATAATGCCAATCAACTGAATCCTGAAAAAACACCAAGAGATACCAATTTTCCAAAGCAAAAGAGAGAAGTCAACCACCTAATGTACGTGGACGAGATAAATCTATTTGCAAAGTACGGGGGGGGGACCTCGAAACGTTCCTCGACAAAGCGAAAGAATAAAAGGATGACATCGGGATAGGGTTTGGGATGGAAAAATGTGCGGTGATTGTGAAGCACAAAGGGAGGCTTGCAGCAGAAGAAGGAATCGGATTATCGGACAACAAAAAGATCGGAGCATCGACCAAGCTGGGCCGATACGAATACCTGGGGGTTCGGATCGAATGTGACACAATAAAACGAGGAGAAATGGAAGAGAAAATAAGAAGAAAAATACTTTACAGTACATGGGAATATTAGAGACCAAAGTAAATAGCTGGAATCTGATATAATGAATGAGCACATGGGCTGTATCGTAGTAAGATACACAGGACGATTTCTTAGATTGGCAAAGGAAGAACTCCAATGAACGAACTGGTGGCCAAGAAAGCTTATGCACAAGGCCTTACAACCTACAGTTGATACATACAGTGTGTACATGATAAGGGAACAAGGCGGCAGAGGATACATCAGATGAGGGGACTGCGTCCGAAGGGCTAAATCAGGACAAAAACTTATTTGCAAGCAAACAGTGAAGACATAATGAATAGCACCCAAATCAGCACAACGAACATCAACAAAAGTAGCAAATGGTGGAGCTGTACAAGCAAACGAAGAAAGAAAAATGTGAGTAGAAAAAGTATACGGAGAATTCAGAAGACAGATAAGGATGTTGCAGACGAGATATCATAGGTATAGCAATGCATATGAATCCTGAAGAGAGAAACAGAATTTCTCATCATGGCAGCCCAAAACAAATGCATCAGGGCAAACGACATCGAAGCCAAAATCAACCAAACACAGACAAAGAGCACACGCTGTCTACGCAAGGGAAGGGTAGAGACCGTAAACCATATAACTAGTGCATGTAGTCAACTGGCCCAGAAGGAGTTAAAAACTAGACACGATAAGGTAGCAACAGTGATACTTTATGAACTGAGCAAACGAATGGGATTCACCCATGCAGAAAAATAGTATCAGCACAAACCAGAGATAGCCTTAGAAAATGGAAACAATGAATTACTCTGAGACTTAAGCTTTCAAACTGGTCACCACGTCCATGTTGGAGGACTGGACCTGATAATCGTGGACAAGAAAAAGAAAATCTGCCAAATGATAGAGGTGACTGTGCCAGGTGATCATAGACTGAATAAGGAAGATAATGAAAAAACTAGGGAGATAACATTACCTAGCAAGTGAACTGAAGAAGGTGTGGAACATGAAAGTCTGAATGGGTACATTCGGAACCTTACCAAAGACACTGAAAAAAACGATTGGAATGAGGATTAAGAGCAGGGATTCAGACAAATTACTGGTGATTGCACGAACACCGTGAGACATGCGAGTGTGAGTTCCGTTTAATAGTACCATTCATCATGGGTATGAATTTCAAAATGCATAACAAGTATTGATCTCTACAATGTCTGATAAATACCATGGATACTGCAAGAGGGTTTGGGGATTGACACTGCCTTGGTGCGTTCCTTTTTATCATGCGATGCCCATTTTAAACAGCATTTTAACCTTTGTTCTCGCCTTGAGATGACATGATATGGATATTGCTAAACTTCAAATTTGAATGTCTCCAGTAACTGCTAGAAGCATTGCTCCTGGATTGTTCGCCACAGCTGTTAATAATTCTCTGACATTAAGAACAGACTTGTGTCGTTATCGATGTTTATCATTAGAATCTATTTCAAGATACCTAATTCAATTGACGCAACCTTGAACAGATCTCACCGTAGACCTTTGCTTTGTTGATGTTATCAACAACAGGAACATCAATATGTCCCCATTTGAAATCTTACTTGGAAATTTAATTTAACCTCGTGTTGACACCATAGCTGAGCATTATTGGTTTAATGCACAATTGACACGCTTGAGTTGTTGACAATGAGGGTCTGCCATGACACTTTCTGCAGGATCCAATAACTCATATTGAATATTACCTGTGATGTTCTGCTATATGCATGGCAAAATCCTTTATATATTAAATCTTGGTTCCATTGTTGGGATCATTTTGATTGATGGGGTTTGCATATGCTGTTAACATTAATTGCAAATTCCCAATCCACCTTCAGAAAACATTGAAGAGCAGAAAAAAAATCATTTCACTCGTCAGCAGATTATCCCAAATGGTTGGACGTTTTAAATTTCTGGTGAGGGTTTATGGGAAACAAAAATTACAATTCAATAGCCTGGAAATGTTCATGCACATCTGGATATGACAATGTGCTCTTAAATTCAACGCTGGTTGGGCAAATTTCTGTTTTGAGAAATCATAATCCAAAGTGGTTGGTATTCCTGATCGAGGCTAATCAGAAGTATTACAGTGACCCTATGTAATTTTGCTGATCAATCAACAATATTCATGGATTGCATTTGCACCTGGATACACAGTTCTCATATTCTTTATCGTATTGAATTTGCACAGCATGTAATGAAGATTACATTTTTTAAATATGTTGTTGGTTTAAATGTTACAAGAAGAAAATAGAGAAACGAGAGAAGTCTCGGCTTATCCTTGGGGGATATGTTCCAAGACTCCCGGTAGATGCATTAAACTGCAGAAAGTACCAAATCCAATATATACCCATGATAAAGTTTGATTCATGGATTAAGCACAATAAAATATAAACAACAATAACCTACGGTGTAACTGAACTACCTTATTTTATTTTTGTTCATTTTTTGGGATGAACAGTTGTGGCTCATCATCAATATTGTTGCTATTTACCTTCATTTTAGTTGTTGTCTTTTATCGCAACTGGACTCATATCGGACACCCTTCAGTAGTCAGTGAATTGGACAGGTTTTGAGTGAAACATTATTTTTGTCCATCTCTCTGAATGACTACGGGAAACTGGAATCGTGAAAGGGGTACCCGTGCAAAATTGGTTTACTAGCGCTCATTGTTTACTATCTAATCTTGATTTTGCGGTTGTTGGTTGGTTCGAGATTTATATATTGTAAATTTCTTGCATCGGTTAACCGTTAGATTTATGTTAAATTTTGAAACGCAGACGAATAAACAAAAAATAGAATGAAAAGATGTTTAAACATAAAACTATTGCCGACAGAGACAGCCGGACCAATGTTTTGTTTTGTTTTGTTTTGTTTTTCTTTAAATTTAGATAAGGATTCATTCAAGTAAATTCAAGATAACCTCGTTTTGTTTTCTCTTTTTTTTACTGAGAAAAATATTGTATTATTCAATTTCTATGTTATGCATAAAAACAGAGGGGAAATGGAAGCCGTAAAAAAAATCAAAATAAAAGAGTCATCACAATGCTAACAAAGGAAGTGTATATATGTGTGTGTGTGTGTGTGTGTATGTATGTGTGTGTGTGTGAGCGTGCATTCAGCACTGTGTTCGTGTGTTTTGTTCCAACCATTCCTGCCTTATTCAAATATTTTGGAAGAAAATCAATGAAAAAGCAATGATCTATTTTTCCTTTATTTTTCCTGTACTGATCAATAAAGCCAAAATTGACGTGAAGATGACATTATTGCCTCAAAAGTCATTGGCGACCCTTTTCCTTGGCGACAAAGGACGTGATAGTTTGAAAAAGTGGGAGAAAAAAGTGAATTTGCTGCAATGTCAGAATGACAAAGACACCTGCTAGTTCATTGATCAAACGTTATCCTTTTAAAACGAATCCGTATTTTGAGCTTAAATCGCATGAAATAATAATGAAGAAAATCCACGTGCGCATCGAGTATAATTCACAGATACATTATATGCAGAATAGGCGTTGATTTTTTATTCAGGTATTTACTAAACTTAATCTTATCCGGAACAATGCCACCAATACTGTTAACATGGGAAAAAAGAACTCACTACAATATCAATGTCTAGTCGTATGGTTTAATGGTTAACACGTCTGCCTCCGATGCTGAGGGTCCTGGGTTTGATTCCTTGTACAAATGAACGAAAAACACATCATTAGGGTAAAATCCCTGAGCACTCAGTACTCACTTTGATACGGTAAGTCAAGTGAATTGTATGGAGGAATCTCTTCTGTGGTCTTGCATCCTTGTCATAAAAAAATCCTGGTCTCGACCAGACTTGAGACTAAATTGATGCGTGCAACAAAAACCGGGAATCCTCCAGTGACTGTCATACTCTATTGGAAGTATTTCTTAAGACAAAGATGCTTAACTTTACCTTACAGCAGTAATGGTCTCCAAGAATAACTTGCTAAACACTGCTCCGAAGCGACGCATCCATAAAGCATCATATATTGGTATTCACAGAGCCTGGCAAAGTCTGACACGAAACCATGAATGCAGAGCTCTCAATGAGGATCAAAATATAGTCTGCGATATCAATATGCTATCCTTAGGTCAGAAGCGATGCGCCCATAAAATTTTTATATGCCACGGTGACTGATATTGCGGCTTGGTTCGTAAGAACGTTGCTGTCCTATCAATCAATATTGATGGTTGTTACGTTATATTTCAATGGTAGACGAGAAGTGTTATGTCCAATGTCTCTAGCTATGTTAGTACAAGCATCACTCCCTGTGCTCCTACTTCAAGTTCCCAGAATTTCCACACCTTCCGAAGAATGGAACTATGTAATGATATTTCATGTTCTTACAGCAAAATCCACAAGCCACTAATTTCAAACATCAGGATAGAAAAAAAAACGTTGAAGTTCTCTTGGCAACGGCTCATATCGATTGGCAGTCATACAAATGTAAACTCACCCTCACACAAGCATTGATGAGAGATATTCCACTAACTTATAATTCTTCGCTATAAACAAAAGGTCCTAATACAATGAAATTTATTTTACTATTTTTTCTTGATTGTTAACGGTTTTTCTCTATTGTTTAAGCTTTAATTTTAATTTAGTGAATAAAATTTCATGATCATTTCTAGTAAAATGTATTTAACAAATCTCCATAAGATCTTCAAAAGAAGATGAAATCGAACGAAAAATCCATCTAGGATGTCGAGCCTTTGGCAGTGCAAGTTCAACCTTCAAAAACAAGAAGATCCCATTAATCCTAAAAAAGAAAGGTATACAACAAATGCATCCTTCTGATTGCCTCTATGGAGCTGAAACATGGAACCTAACCAAGAGATAGACCCGAAAATTTGAGGACCATGCAACATACACTTGAAATAATTATCCTCAATTTCACATGGAGAGACCACAAGACCACACAGTACATCCGGGGGAAGACAGTAGTCAGACACATCATAGAATGCACCAAAAAACTCAAATGGAAATGGGCTGGCTATGTCAAAAGAATGACAGACAGCCAATGGACATCACGACTCACAACATGGACCAAGAGATATCACCTGCACAACCGAAGCCGGCAAAGCACTAGATGATGAGACGAGCTCAGAAAATACTGGCTCCATGATACCCACTATAGAGAAGTGTGGCGAATTCTGGCGAAAGCTATGTCCAACGACGGACATTAAGAGACTGATGATGATGATGATGATGATGATGATGATGATGATGATGATGATGATGGTGGTGGTGGTGGTGGTGGTGGTGGTGGTGGTGGTGGTGGTGGTGGTAGTGATGATGATGATGATGATGATGATGATGGTTAACATGCTTAGGATAATTATTCTCAAGCTACCTGCAATAGATCTGGTTTTAAAAAATCTAAACAATGAAATGTGTAGAATAAAGACACAAGCAAAAGCTCATCGTGGGAAACCGGTTTTCAATTATGTATTCAATCTCTAGATATCCCAAAAGGCCCAAGAAATCTTTAAACACACTCAACATATACACACGAGTCCAAGGCCTAACATTTAGTTATTGCTTGGATTTGGAGCGTATAACATTCTATCCGAATTAGATGCATCGTCCGCAAGAGGAAGGAGATTATTATGAAAACGTATCCTTGTGTAAATTTGATATTTTGGTGTAAATTAAATGATCTCTCATTAGTAGGGTAGAGACTTATCGATTTGTCTACGTGAACGTATATATTGATCCTCACTGTGTTACCGTCAATTAAAATAAATGAATGTTGGCATAATCACGTTTTTTTTTTATCCTTCCCTCTAGCTATAACTTCAACTTACCTATCCAGTGCGTTTAGCCAGCAACGAATCATGGTTATTTTTGTATCATAGATTATTTAGGGTCAATATGTTTTATTGTAGATTCCTCGAATGTAGACTTGAATTCTCTTGAGATCGCTGTCACTGTTATCCGGGCAGAAATAGACAGGTAATAGATTGGACTGTGAGAAATGTAGACTACAGTAAACTATAAGTTCCCCCCGCTCACTAAAATCAGTACAGTTTGAAAAAAGAAAAAAAAAATTGGGGAAAAATTTGGGCGTTCCCAGACCCTGGATGCAATGATTATACTATTTAGGCTGAATCATTGAAGGTTTTGGTGATGAGAGGTACAAAAGCGAGAGACAGAGACAGAGGAATTGATTCTTTACTACTCTTGTAACAGCTCCTTGCAGAAATATGTTGAGCAGTATTTCTATCTGATTTTTTGTTCGTAAAAGCTAAGAAGCTGATACAGTGTTCGGTGGGTACGTACATTGGGTTGATACCTAAATAGAAAAGACATTGTGGCAAATATATTGGTCGGAACCACCTATTCATAGCAATGCGTGTAACACAGGGGATTCCATATTTTGGGAGAGAAGTTCTTCTCTGCTGGGGAATTTAGTTCGATAATTTATTGATTATTAACACCCTGTGGTGCCAGGTTATTGTACAAACCTTACAGACCTTTTCTGTTTTCTTGAAACCTTTCAGGTAATATACGATAAGAATGCAATGAATGACGTACAATGAGAAAGCATTCTATTATTAAATAGAAGAATATTTAAAGTTGAAAGATACTGGTTTCCTTTTCATGCTTTTTTTCAATATTTTCTGAGCTTTATGCTGTAGGGGGAGGAATTGAGTTTTGGATTGGGGTTAAGATTAATATGGCGTCAATCTTCGAAGTAGAGGAGAACTGCTTGTTTTGAAGATCAGCATTCAAAATCCCAGCATCTAATCGGACTTGAACATTGACCATTGGCCTTAAGTTTGATATACGCAAACATCTAAGGCATGAGGTAAGCTTATTCAGTTAGGAAAAGATATTTAGTCATATTTAGTTTCCATGAAGTAAATGTGTATTCATCAGGTTTCCAAGATACAAAAACGTTTGATAAAATTAATCATCAATGCATGCAACTGTCACTTCCTATATTATATGACTCTATTGCTTGTTTGTCACATTTTGTTTGTTCAATATGAGCGTAGAAGAGAAAGAGAGGGGGAGATGGCAACTATCATATAAAAGTAAGAAAGAGAAGAGATGAAAGCAACAATGCTACATCAGACACTAACGGCTGCTTCAGTGAAATGGATGAAAGCAGAAGAGAATGAATGTAGGAAGAAAGAAAGAAAGAGAGGGATGATTATAAGTACAGACCTCCCTCGGCCGAGTTAAGGCTATCAGAATTTTATAATTGAACAGTTCTTGAGCAGATTCGATTTTAATTAGATTAGTCTTTAAATAGAAAGGTATACAACCAATCTATCTGATAGTCACCAATGGAGCTGAAACGTAGAAGTATTAATGGCATATTTCTGAGATTGGAAACCCTTTCTGATAATCTCTTCCAACAATCCTCTGACGGACACAACAGTTTTTGTCAGTTTTAAATCCCTTTGATAGTTTAAGGCTTGTGATTGATTGTCTGTCTCAGGGTGCCACACACAGCCGAGGAGATGTTTTAGTATGAGGTATTTTCTCAACAAAGGATTCTATGTCTGATTTGGCGTTTAAAAAACTTGAAAGCTTCAAAAATGGCGATATTTTCTGCATTGCAGATAATTTAGTCAGTAGTATCCTCCTTGGATCTCATGTACTTATCAAAAACGAAGCTAAATAACGTGATGTATCTTATATGATTTTACTTTCAACTTCATAGTCTTATATTTTTACCTAAATGTTTAGAATGTTTAACTTTGAAGGGCACAAAATTTGTGGCTGCAGACAGCCCCGTAAGCATTTGAGTTCGAAAAAGCCGACTGCGAAATGACTGGGCGACAATAACTTCGAGATAGGTATGGGTGGTATTCAAAAGCAGGCAGGGGTAAGATAACATTATAGTTAAAAATGAAAAGAATTAGATGGAAACATTTCAGTAGTCAATTAGAGGGACTCTTTCATCAATTTAACTTAGAAAAGTTTCGTTATTCACTTCTGAAATATTTTTTTCTAATAGATTTCGTATTTACAATGGGGTTGGGTGTGTGTCTTTTGGTAGCATTTATTGACTTCAAAAATGTAGTAGAATAGCAATCGGTCCGAAATATTGGGCTTCCAGGTTCACAAGGGGATAATATAGGTAGAACTGTTGGAGTCATCCACCCACTTGTCTTATATCACCTTATATCACCGGGCCACACTATAACGGATCACGTTATAACGGTAGACGTCTTTGAAAGGATAGTGTTGCATAAATTCCCCACACTGACAGTGCTGTTTTATTGTAAATTGGTACTTGGAATTTTGTATTATTAAATACCCGTAGTTGTTGAGTTATTTGGTACTCAACTCAATCTACAAACTTTTCACCAAAGTTATCACCAACCAAATCACCAAAACGCTTGTTGAAAACCAACCAAGCTGGCTCCAGGAGAAACTAATCGACCATCACAAATTCAATAAATCAAGTGGAAGAAAAAGGAGCAGAATATAAAATGCCACTTGCTTCAGCATTTATTGACTTCAAGAAGACCTTTGGAAATTCCCAAGGTCATTGAAGCTATCACTCTACCGTGTGTAAAGCACATGTACGTCAGATTACTGCACCATATATACTGCCACGATAGCTCCTCTGTGTCTAAGACTCAGAGCCCTTTCAGTTCAAAAAAAGGGTAAGAGAAGTAAAAGTAAACTCTCCATAGCGTACCTCAAGATGATCTTCCGAAACTTTGAACCACCATGACCTCCAACTAATGCTAGATGAACTGAATAACGGAAGCAAAAAAAGTCTTCGTAAGTCATGCGCAACAAACACGTCGAAAATGAATACACATTGATCAAAATTGAAAATGAAAACGCAAAATAGGAGAAAGTACACCACTACATCAACCTAGAACAACGAATCTCTATGAAATCCTTCAGAGAAGAAGAAATCAAGCGAAAAGTCACTCTAGGATGGCAATCAATTGGCGGAGCAATTTGAACCTTCAAGAACAAGGAAATCACATTAATCCTAAAAGGAAGAATATACAACCAATCAATCCCTCCTAATAACCCTCATGGAGCTGAAACATGGAACCTAACCAAGACACTAACCCTCAAACTGAAAACCACGTAACGTGCTCATTAAAGAATCATGCTCAGCCTCACGTGGAGAGATCACAAGACAGCACGATATATTAAGGAAAAACTGGAATTCAAGACATCATAGAAAACTCGAATGGCAATGGGCTGGTCATGATGCAAGAATGTCAGACAACTGCTGGACATCACGACTTACAACATTGACCCCCAGTGATCACATTCGAAACCATTGCCGGCAGAATATGCAATTCTGCAACGTCCATGATAAAGAGGTCTGGTGAATTTGGGGGAAGATATATGTCGAACGTGGGATGACAAAAGAATTATGACGATGATGATGATGATGATGTTGATTAAATAGACCCGATTGCTGATCACTGGTTCGAGTAAGGATTACTCAACTACTTCAGCCATGAAGCAGGTAATCTGACATTTATAGAAGAGAAGTCAATGTAAAACCATACCTCACAACAGCCTAATATACATCCTGTATGAGACGAAAATAGCTGATGCAGTGAACCCACCTTTGAATCATACTTTCCAGATATAAGTCTTCTAGAGTAAGGAATGGGCTTCTTTGGTGTTACAATTCTCAAAACAGAATTGGAACATCAAAGTAAGATGAGATTAACACCTACCAGTTAGAGATGATGTTTTATGTCTGTATGGTGGGGATATCAACTTGAATTTTTTATCATTTTTTGTTATAACATTGTCAATTTTTGAGGGGTGGGAAAATATCAATATTTTTTTTTTCTTTACCAGAATTTCTTTTCATCTTTTTGAATGTTGTTTTGCAACTATTTGAGATGTTAGTAAACAGTGCAGATCTAATCTGATCCGATTTACTTCAGACCTTTCCTTTTAACAAACAGCCATGGAATGACAGCCCTAAAAACTGCAATAAAAAACAACTGACATTAAGATGGGAAGAAATCTTAGTAAAAGAAATAATCAGGATTAGCAATGCTTCATATAATAACAATAACAATAACAATGATGATGATGATGATGATGATGATGATGATGATGATGATGATGATGATGATGATGATGATGATAGTAGCCTAACCGAGAAAAGAGGAGAGGGAAGAAAAGGAAAAAAAAAACGCCACGTACAACAAATGGAGGTGGAGGTACGAGCCATAGCGCTGCCGTGATACGTAAGATAGAGATGAGAGGAGGGCTGAAGACCCGAAGAAATTTACCGTCAGTCAGCTTTCAGCGATAACCAACGGGCAACTGATGTGAAACCGTGAGCTACTGCACTGTTGTGGACTGTTAAAATGTGGAGGGGAGACTGGACACATGAGGAAAGATGAGGGGGACTTGCTGTCACTCGGTCTCCAGCTGTGATTATCAGGCAACTGGTGTGAAAAACATTATTATTATTATTATTATTATTATTATTATTATTATTATTATGAATCTCACACCAGTTGCCTGGTGGTAACCGCTGGAGTTTGAGTGACAGCAAGTCTCCTCAAGTCTCCAGCCCTCCTCTCCTCGTACTCATAGATCGCAGTAATTTTGCGATTTACAGTTTCTCACCGGTTGCCCAGTGGTTATCGCTGAAGGCTGAGTGACAATAAGTCTCCCCAGGTCTTCAGCTAACGTCTCCTCTCTCTTTCGCATATCATGACAGAGCTACGATTCGTTGCAGTCCTTATATCTCTAGCACCTTCCTCAGTATCCGTCCAGTGCCCAGCAGTGCTGTGGTCTGTACGGTCTCTATCCTCCCCCTAATCCCGATCTCCTCCAGTCTCTCCCTCAGCGTTTTGGGGACAGTTCCTAGTGCTCCCACTATGACCGGTACTACCCTGGTTTTCATGTTCCACATTTTCTTTAACTCTCTTGCTAGGTCCTGGTATTTTTCCCTTTTCTCACCCTCCTTCTTTTTTACTCTATGGTCTGCAGGTACAGCAACGTCTACTATTTGGCAGGCCCTCCTTTTTTTGTCTACTATTACTAAGTCCGGCCTTCTTGCCTGGATGAGGTGGTCAGTTTGGATGTCAAAGTCCCACAGTAGTTTGTGGTTGTCATTCTCCAAAACTGCCTCTGGCTTGTGCTGATACCACTTTTCCCCATGGTTGAATCCCATTTGTTTACTTAGTTCCCAGTGTATCATCGTTGCTACTCTATCGTGTCTATGCTTATACTCCTTCTGGGCGAGTTGGCTACATTCACTAGTTATGTGGTTTACTGTCTCATCTCTTTCACTGCACATGCGGCATTTGCTGTTTGTCTGTGTTCTGTCGATTTTTGCTTTTATGTAGTTTGTCCTTATGCTTTTGTTTTGGGCTGCCATGATGAGCGATTCTGTTTCTCTCTTAAGGTTTCCCTTTCGTAACCACGTCCATGATTTCTCGTCTGCTATATCTTTTATCTGTCTTTTAAACTCGCCGTACAATTTTTTCCCTTCCCACTTTTCTTTTCTAGTTTGCTGTACTGTTCCATTGTTTTCTACTTTATTGTTTGTCGCACTATCCCTCGCGCTCTTTATGATTTCTTCACTATTTGTTTGCACATATCTATCTAGGACTACTTTAGCTCTCTGGACACAATCTTCTATGCTGATGAGCCCCCTACCACCTTATTTTCTCTCAACGTATAGCCTATCTGTATCATCCCTAGGATGTAATGCTTTATGCATCGTCATAAGTTTCCTTGTTCGCCTATCCATTGATTGGAGCTCTTCCTTTGTCCATCCTAGGAATGGTCCTGTATACCTAACTACTGACACAGCCCAGGTGTTCATTCCTTTTATTAGATTTCTGCTATTTAATTTGGTTTCTAATATTTTCCTTATCCTTCTGAGGTATTCTCTCTTAATTTTCTCCTTCATCTCTTCCCGTTTTATCGTGTCACATTCAAGGACACCTAGGTACTTGTATCGGTCTTGTGCAGTCAATGCCCTAATCTTGTTGTTGTCCGGAAGTTCAATTCCCTCAGTCATTGAAAGCCTTCCTTTATGCATCACCATGATTGCGCATTTTTCTATCCCAAACTCCATTCCTATGTCCTCACTATATTCCCTTACTTCGTTGAACAGAGTCTCAAGCTCTCCTCTGTTTTTTGCAAACAATTTAATATCGTCCATGTACATTAAGTGGTTGACCTTTCCTTTTGTTTTAGAGAAGTGGTATCCTTTGCTGTTTCTCAGGATTCTGTTAAGCGGTATCATTGTTAGAACAAATAATAGTGGGGACAACGAGTCTCCTTGGAAGATTCCCCTTTTTATCCCTACCTCGGCTAGTTTGTCCCCTGCGGCTGTCAAATCTACTTTCCAGTCTTTCATTGAATTACCAATAAATTTAACCACCGGTTCGCTAATTTTGAACATTCTAAGGCATTCGAGTATCCAGCTATGTGGAATCATATCGTATGCCTTTTTGTAATCTATCCATCCCATTGAGATATTCTTTCTCCTTTTCCTTACTTCTTTTAAGATCATCTGGTCTATGTAGAGTAAATCGCTTGCCCCTTTGGTTCCTATCCTACACCCTTTCTGTTCTTCTGGTAGTAGCCCCCTTCTATCCATTGACATGTATATTCTCTCTGCTATTTGCCCGGTCAGGATTTTCCACATAAGTGGTAGGCAAGTGATTGGTCTATAGTTGCTTGCTATGTTCCCCTTCCCCAGGTCTTTTTGGATGAGGGTGGTTCTGCCTTTAGTCATCCATTCTGGTGCTTTGCCTTCATTTAGACAATTTTGGAGTAGGTGGGTGAGTCTGCCGTGTAACGTGGTGAACTTTTTGAACCAATACCCATGGATCCCGTCGGGACCCGGTGCTTTCCAGTTGGCTACTTTCCTAAGAGTATGTTTCAATGTGGTTTCATTCAGTACTATTGGTTCTCCCTTGTCTATATTTTCTAGTTCTTTTCTCATGTTTCCTAACCATTGCGGTGTTACATTGTGTCTTTTTGGGTGCCCCCATATGCTATTCCAATAGTTCTTGGCCTCTGTGGCATCTGGTTTTATGTCCTGCCTTCTTTCCCCATTTAAATCTTGGTAAAACTTTTCTCATTGTTTTGGAATGTGCGGTTTTGTGTGTATTGGGCCGATCTTAGTCTGTATCTTTTTAGTCTTGCCTCTTTAGCTAGTCTTTTCTGGTGTAACTCTTCGACTACAGTTGCGATGCCTTTTTGCGCTACCTTATATTTGTTATAAAGTCTTACTCGTGGTCTGTCTGTGTGTGGTGTATTTCTAAGCAGTACTTCGTCTCTCTGTAGTTGGGAGATCTGCCTTTGTAACCTTCTCTCCCAGTTGGGTTTCCCTTCCCTATTATTGCCCAGGTTCCTATCTTGTGTTGTGAAGCTTTGTGCTACCATTTTCGCCCCTGCATAAATTAGGTTGTTGAGTTCTAGGAGGGTGTCTGTTTCTATGTGCTGTAAGAGGCAGTTGACCTGTTCGGTCACTTCTCCGACTTTCTTTCTGTCTTTGTCTCTTAGGGAGGGGAGTGTTGTTTTCTCTCCTCGCATGATCTCTTTCAAAGCTTGTATTTTGCTTTTCTCTTCTTCCGTTGGTGCCTCGTCATCACCCTCTGGTGCGTAGCTTTCTGTGGGGGTCTCATGGGGGATTATTCTAGTTTTGTTATTGGTACTAGTTGTGCTGGTATTATTATTATTATTATTATTATTGTTGTTGTTGTTGTTGTTATTATTATCATTAATAATAATAATAATAATAATAATAATGATAATAGGATAGGCGAACAAGGAAACTTATGACGATGCATAAAGCATTACACCCTAGAGATGATACAGATGGACTATACATTAAGAGAAAAGAAGGTGACAAGGGGCTCATCAGCATAGAAGATTGTGTCCAGAGAGCTAAAGTAGTCCTAGATAGATATGTGCAAACAAATAGAGAAGAAATTATAAAGAGCGCGAGAGATAGTGCAACAAGCAATAAAGTAGAAAACAATGGAACAGTACAGCAAACAAGAAAAGAAAAGTGGGAAGGGAAAAAATTGTACAGCGAGTTTAAAAGACAGATACAAGATGTAGCGGACGAGAAATCATGGACGTGGTTACGAAAAGGGAACCTTAAGAGAGAAACAGAATCGCTCATCATGGCAGCCCAAAACAAAAGCATAAGGACAAACTACATAAAAACAAAAATCGACAGAACACAGACAAACAGCAAATGCCGCATGTGCGGTGAAAGAGATGAGACAGTAAACCACATAACTAGTGAATGTAGTCAACTCGCCCAGAAGGAGTATAAGCATAGACACGATAGAGTAGCAACGATGATACACTGGAAACTAAGCAAACAAATGGGATTCAACCATGGGGAAAAGTGGTATCAGCACAAGCCAGAGGCAGTTTTGGAGAATGACAACCACAAACTACTGTGGGACTTTGACATCCAAACTGACCACCTCATCCAGGCTAGAAGACCGGACTTAGTAATAGTAGACAAAAAAAGGAAGGCCTGCCAAATAGTAGACGTTGCTGTGCCTGCAGACCATAGAGTAAAAAAGGAAGGTGAAAAAAGGGAAAAATACCAGGACTTAGCAAGAGAGTTGAGGAAGATGTGGAACTTGAAAACCAGGGTAGTACCGGTCATAGTGGGCGCACTGGGAACTGTGCCCAAAACACTGAGGGTGAGGCTGGAGGAGATCGGGATTAGGGGAAGGATAGAGACCGTACATACCACAGCACTACTTGGAACTGCACGGATACTGAGGAAGGTGCTGGAGATATAAGTACTGCAACGAACTGTAGCTCTGTCACGATATACGAAAGAGAGAGGAGACGTTAGCTGAAAACCTGAGGAGACTTATTGTCACTCAGCTTTCAGCGATAACCACTGGGCAACCGGTGAGAAACTGTAAATCGCAGAATTACTGCGACCTACAAGTACTAAGAGAGGAGGGCTGGAGCCTTGAGGACACTTGCTGTCACTCAAACTCCAGCGGTTACCACCAGGCAACTGGTGTGAGATTCCAAAATAATAATAATAATAATAATAATAATAATAATAATAATAATAATAATAATAATAATAATAATCATCATCATCATCATCATCCTAACTGTTCTGCTACTGTATACCGTTGTCTGGCAATTAAGTTTAGCAAATAGTTACATACATCTACCCAGAAAACTTTTGTTTGATTTTGAGGGGATAATGAAACTCACAAATTCGAACCACTTTCACAAGAATGCATTGATCATTCCATAGTGTGATATATTGTCATAAGCTAAATTCTTATCTAATTTTTTCAGTGTATATTCATCAACAAAATAAGGGTATCACGTTGAAACAAATCAGTGTAAAATGAAAGTCTGTGGGCTTTTTTCATTAACGCGTGTAAAACAGCATCCCCTTGGACGAAAAAATGTACATTTACCGTGTATATTCTGTTCGCCTCTGATGAAGTTAATTAAATTGCTCACAGCAAAGTCATTCATCCTGAAATGATTCCTTGGCATAGATAGGCTATCCACAATATGGGAGACATCCGTATTACAGTTGATTACGTGGGGTATAACATCATTGCTCGCCGGCAATTGAGTTCATTTAGAATGGGAACTTCGTTGGCAGACTTTCTCATTCTGACAATCTGGTTCCATAGAATTTTCAGAGTCAATCGATAATTGGTACTTTCCTTTGCTTCTAAAGTCCTTTACCATCAATATAATTGAATAGAAAATTAGATTATGCTAGGAAGTTAAAACTGAAACTAGCATTAATTTAATCAATGACAATCAGTTACAATTATTTGTACCTATTAAATCAGCCGCATAATTTGTCATATTTAGTGTGTGTACTGTGGCTTATGCAGCTACTCGCTTCAGCATTTTAAATAGATTAGTTTATAAAAGAAATGAAAAAGAACTCAGGAACTATCAATATTCGTTTCTGTTATGCACACTGACGATAGATCATCGAAAATATTTGGTATGTTAGTAAGCTACAAGTATTCAAATCAATAAGCAATGTATAGAGTCATTAACATATCAACTATTTCTTCTATTACCATGCTTTTTGTTATCTATATCATAAAGTAGTGACGTATGTGCTTTACTACACATTGTAGAGGTAAAATAAAGTCATGTTCGGAAGCAGCAGGTCTCAAAACCCCACAGCAAACATCTTTAGGTTGAATTTTGCATTAGTTCTTTTGAATTGTTGATTTCTTAGGGTTTGGATTTCCACTCTCTTGATAAGTTTGTTCAATAATGGATTTTTGTTATGCATGATTTTTTTCTAAAACTGTTAGAGTTATATCCATAAATCTATGTATCTTTTGAATCAGCATTAACAGGGGAAGTTTTTTTTCTCTATTCTAAAACTACCCACATGTTAGAAGGGTTAATGGGTTTTCCGAATCATTTTTGATGGTTTTATAAGCATGGTATTTAAACAGCTGACTGGATACAGGCACGTATAATGTAATTGGTAGACCAATTCAAACTCTGATGGATTATTTTTTTCTGCTTTCAATTTTATATGCTTTCAATCTATTGACCTTCAAGCTTTCCAAGTATTTGTCAATTTTGATTAAAAGAGAAGCAGGTTTCGAACGGGGATTGTCTACACAGTGTACTCATAATGCTAAACTGGAACCCCACTTTTCATTTGTCAAAGGAAAAGTGTGAAGTGAATTCCACTTTCTTCTAATGTTAATGTAATTTTGACACCATATATGATAAAGTAAATATGTATGCACGTTTATACCCAAGAATTATGCATCAAAGAAAAAAAAAGATGAGTTTTAATTCATTTATCGCATACATCTTCAGGTCGAATTTTTCAAAAATATATGATGGGGACTGCGTTCGCGTTCACACGAAAAAAAAAACTTGTGAAATAAATCCTTAAAGCAATAATAGATCACTGTTTAGAAACAAGGCAAATAAAATTAGCGCAGCGAGATCGAAATCTGATGTAGAAAAAATTTACTTTTTTTCAAAATTCCCATGGCTTTATATTTAATCATATCTTCAAATACACCTGAAATGTATCGGTTCTAGGAAAGGGGTTATTTAAAAGTTTCTCAAGAGGAGGTTCTATTTACAATGTAGCTATAATGATAAACTGCAACTATGATTTCCACTCATGATAAGTGAGCATTCAGATGTGAATTTCTCTTTTTCTCACTTTTTTCTACTTTGGAAGTATATTTTAAGGAATCTAATACTAATTTCAAATTATAACATGTTTTTTATTACAGCAGATAAATCAGCCTGCCCAAGGCTAGGTATGATGATTAGAGACTGACAACAGCTGAGAATTTCTTGATGTGTTGCTCCGTTTACATTATGAATTTAAATTGCATTTGCTTAACTGAATCGTAACCTACTAACATTAGCAATAAGTGATAACTTTAACATTAAACATAAGAGTGAGTTCTGAAAACCGAAAGTTCTATGCAGAAAATGGAGGAGAAACAATTACCTGCCAAGAATATTGTAATTTATTTTATTTATTTTTTTTTTTTTTGGATATTCGATTAAATGGTATTTTTCAGAACCCATTGTATTGATTGTTATTGAGAATTGAAACTGCCTTCGAAAGCGAGTAAAATCAGCTAGATTTTTCTTTTCCCAGCTAACTTATCAGAGAAAATAACACTGAACTAAGAATCCATAGTAAATAACTGTTATCACATTAATCATCAGACATAATCGACTATCGTAGATTTTAATCGGATAACTTGGGAAATTTAGTCAAGGGATCGATAATATTGGGATTTTTCGACCTTTTTCCCCGGTAACATTCCCATCTAGGGCTGGAAGGCGTTTCAATAAAAAATTTACCAGTCAACAACGACTTCATTTTTCCAACCTGCTAATTGAAGTTCCCAACCAGGACATCTATCCTCTTCGTCAATCTTTCATTCATTAAAAGTGTGCGCACAAACACACACACACACACATATATATATATATATATATATATATATATATATATATATATATGTTATTGAGTCATCCACAGACAGCTGTTTCGTTGTATTACAACTCTTCAGTGTGACAATAGACAACCCATTATCCCATCCAGTACCACGAGGTAGGATTAAAACCTTCGCTTCGGACCCAGAGGCCGGTATCCTACCGCTTAGCCGAGGAACTGGACGGTCAGCAAGGCTGAATTTAAGCGATATATACATTTAGCTTAAATTCTCCATCCACCAGAGTGCTCTGTTCCTACGGAAGGGAATTGCATAATGCTTACAATGAACGAGTAACCTCACTTGAAGAGTGCTCAACCCTGAATAGAGGAGTATTAAAATATCTATCTATCTATCTATTTATCTATTTATATATATATATATATATATATATATATATATATATATATATTGAGAGAGAGAGAGAGAGAGAGAGAGAGATAGATAGATAGATAGATAGATAGATAGATAGATAGATAGATAGATAGATAGATAGATAGATACGTAGATACGTTTTGTGTGTATGTGTTATGGTGGATCAAGTACGTTCCCCAGCACGTAGTTATTAGTTGAATTTTCATCTTGGATATTAAAAGTAAGATAATCGATCGACGCATTGACAAAGAAGAATACGATGATGAAAAGATTTGTACAAAATAAATGATGTTTCTCTCATTAAGTCAAGAATATTTTTTATTTACCTATGGAACTCAGCGTTCTCTCGGGCCAAATATTTACGCGTTCGTCTCTGATAGAGTTAATTGGATTGCCCCCAGCAAAGTCATTCATCCTGAAATGATTCCTTGGCATAGATATGCTATCCACAATATGGTAGACGTCTGTGTTACAGTTGATCACGTAATGTACAATACCACTACTCGTCGGCAATTGAGTTCATTTACAACTGGGACTTCGTTGGCAGATTGCTTTATTCTATCTGGTCTCATAGAATTTTCCCACTCGATCGATAATCAGTACTTTTCTGTTCTTGTAAACTATTTCATCTTCATTATAGTAAAATAGATTATGCAAAAAAAAAAGAAATAACGCCCGAGAGTAAACGTAATTTATTCAACAACAACCACTTTCAATTATCTTTACATATTAAATCATCCACACTATTTGGTGAGTGTGCCAAGGCTCATGTAGAAAAGACATGAGTTGATTCATCCAATATAGTTTGATGGATGAAGTTTTACCAAAGTGTAAGTGACTGATAGTCAGGGAATGTATTTTTTGACAGGTAGACACTGAGATCAATCATGTATTTGTACTGTTTATATTCTACCTGACTGGTCATTTGCCAGGTACGTTGATGTTGATCGAAGCAATAGAAACAACTATTGCTACCTTTCTTGCGTGTTGTTTATAACAATTGAAAAAAAAACGTGAAAATGAATCAAAATCGTAATCTTTTTTTTGAACCGACCAGTAAAATTCGTCATCTCCCAAATGATAAATACATTGAAATTAGATAAATTGCTTATTATAGCACTTGGCCGTCCAATCGATATTTGCTAAACTGAGTTTAATATGGCGTAAATGGGGAAGTGTGTATCAATCAAACTCACTATTAGAATTGTCAGCAAGACTGGCTTCCTAAATACTACTCACTGGTAAGGCTGCCAGTGCCGGGTTTTTGATCCCAGATCTTTGTTTTTCACAGATATCTGTCTCCTTGGTTCTTTTTTATGGATTCAAATTTTTTTCTATACATGAAAGTTTCTCAATGCCTTACTTACCTTAAACTCAAGTTTCTTTGTTTACGTTTTTGCTTTTGTCGAATCCCCTTCGCAGAAAATTCAGCATACGGTAGACATTAAGTAAGATTGTGAAACAGCTAAAAATTTCAAAGGAACTAGCTGAAAACCAACTTTACGGCTTGGGTTTTTAGCTATATGTCTACTTTGAACGGTTGAACAAAAATATGACAACTCGGTTTAATTAAACTGAGGGACACAAAGTAATGGTTCGTTTTAGCATTATGCTTACATTGTAAATCGAACCCTTAGGTGAAAATTCAAAAAGTTTTTGAATTCTCTAAAATAGACACGCCAACAATATGCTCTAGAGTCTCGTTAGTAACCACAAAACTTGCTGTCATAGCTCAAGCAGTTCTTGTGTAGAGAAAAGACAGACATGCGAGCAAACAATTAGTGAATTATAACAAATTGGTCTCATTGTATTAACACTTCGATGGAAAGGAACGAAACCAAAAGGGATATATATTTGTAATACTTGGAAACTAGTAAGTATTCATGAAGATGTGAAATAAATTATTTAATCTATAGGTGTATTTAAACACCAAATGTTTTGTTGGGAAATTCTTCTTTTTTTTGTTGTTTTTTTTCTACTTATAATCATACATCAATTGTGGGACTTTGACGATGAAAAAAAAACTCAATGTAACAACAAATTTCTACTGTACCCTTCGAAGTATTCTCCTTTCACTCACATGCAGTCTCCTCTGAAATGTCACCGCTCACAAAGGGTAGCAGAAAATGGCTGTATTTTATTCAGTTCGTGTGCATGGCTAAAAATTCCCGAAAAATTACCCCGATATTCTACCACGTATTAGGTAAAAGACAGCCATGGTTTACAGCTAGTCTCATAAACTCCTTTTACTGAGGTGAGTTCAGTCTATATTAGGTGACATATTCTTATGACTTTGTATAGGACTAAGCTGAACATAGATAACATAGATATCAACGAGCTGCTTGCATTAATAATTACCCCAAGAAAATATGCTAAGACTTTAGTAGTATAGAAAATCATGTTATGTAATTCGTAGAAATATAAAAGTGGGTTCATTAATCAGGTTTTTAATGTTTAGTGGATGTATACGTATCAAGCTATGAATGTTATCTATGACAGTTTATTTTGTGAAGCCGACGGATTCCGATGTAATAATTAATATTTTGGAGATACTTATTAGAAACCAATTTGTTTATTCAATTACACCATAATGAAAATTGCCTGAATCAGCCTCATCATTCATTTGAATTCGAATTCGTCGGTTACATCACGAATGTAGCAATCAATTAAATACGGAAGAGAAATAACCACGCAAAAATCATCTAGCACAGTAACACTTGTCTGATGGTGTATTCTCTACGAGGTTTTGCAGAAAGAATCCAGCTATTTATTCTTAAAGGACAAATGGGATACCGACAACTATGAAAATTTGTTCTCTTTCAAGGGAGTACCGTGATTAATTTGATAGTCATATCGAGCCGACTCAGTTGATATCGAAGTGAACTGACTGACATAGATACGACTGATATGATCTTAATGAATAATGATAATGAGGAAAGATACGATGGCTGAATATCGATACTCACGGCAAAACAGATGAAGACATAGATAGATAGATAGATAGATAGATAGATAGATAGATAGATAGATAGATAGATAGATGGATAGATAGATTGGTAGATAGGCATGAAAAATTGATACAAAGAGATTGGAACCTAAAATTGCATTATTTAATACGATAACCACGGGTGGAGAGTTATAAACAATGAGTATTCTATGTATTAGATTTATACATATGCAAATAAGTATTGCATCAATCAGATATATAAATATGGATAGCATATCAAAATGATCATACATCCATATATATATATATATATATATATATGTCTCGACCTTCCAAGTTACAATTTCAGTACACATAGGTGTTTTATATATATATGTATATATATATATATGTATATATATATATATATATATATATATATATATATATATATATATATATGATATTTGCAAGGACATGTACCCAGCGAAAGTAAACATTTCATGCAACTCACACTCGTCAGCAACCGGTCTTCCGTTGTTTCTTGTGGATTCACAGAATCCAAAGACAGTTGGTTGCTGACGAGTGCAAGAGGCACAATATATTCACATTCACTGGGTACATGTCTTTGAGAGTTCATTTTTATACATTGATAGTTCTACTTCTGTGATTGAAGATCTACAACGGATTTGATCTGTTTTGATTTGTTCTGTTCTTCTTTGTAACAAATTGAGATAAATAAGTTTTATTTCAGTCAAGTTTTCCAAATATCTGTTGATGCAAAGAATTTTATGTTTTGCACAGAATGAAATATTATTGTCATGATGCCACTTTAAAATCGAATTCAGGAAACAAATTTATTGTAGTAACCAGTTATAACGCAATTATATATATATATATATATATATATATATATATATATATATATATATATATATATATATATATATATATATATATATATAATGAACATACCAAATTGAATACATTTCAATTTCAGTAAATATTACTTCAACATAGTTCCATATAGGATAATGTCATTATTTGCTTTGTAACGTATACCCATCTTCCACGCATCAGACATATATAACGAATCATTTTAAATTCAAGGTTCGTTTAAAATCGATGCAGCTGTTTAGTATGATAGTTTAAAAGGCATACGTAGGGAAAAGGCGCTTTTGTTTTCTCCAAATACCTTCACAAACTTATTTCTAGCGTCTGTCTCCCATTCGAAAACAGTCTGAAAGAAGTTGTTCCAGTATCATTTGCTTCCTCGTCGAATCTCAAATTTTGACCAGTTTGAAATCTCTTTAGGCAAAGCCAGAAGTTGCATAATGACAGACCTAGTTCAAGCAATGTTCTGCCAAAAGACCTTTCACAAGACGTGAAGAATAGCTCGCTCAGGCACGTTAAATCCAATGATCAGACTGTACATAAACTCAGTTAATGTCCTCTTTCTTTGGTCTAAGTAACCCAACGGCCGAGTGTTTGACTGCGCACGCTTGATTCATTGCCAAGCCTACAGAATGGTTCATCGATGAATTTGAAATAGCTTGATACTGCCCAGATAGACTTTTTTGTATGTAAGCAAAAGAAAAGAAGTTTGGTGGTGAAGATTTTACAAGAATCCAATGCATTACGAGGGACATAGAATTCCTTTCTGCACTCATCTTCCGAGGGATTAATAATTTTAGCAATCAAAGTCAAGGTTTGATGTATATTCAACGACTTTTAAATTCAGTCTCTTTCGCACCATCGATGAGTACAAAAAACTATACCATAAAATGAGCTGCCAGATAAGTGCCATCTCCACTCGAGCAAACACGAGGAAGGTTATGTAATGCTAATCTTGTAAAACCAACTTATCTCCACCTGTATGGACTCGCAACTGATCCTACAACGTGGTAAATAACCATTAAATCCCCCTAAAAAATATCGTACACACTGGTTTATATATATATATATATATATATATATATATATATATATATATATATATATATATATATATATACATATATATATATATATATATATATATATATATATATATATATACGAATCTCATTTTGAGCGTATATCTTATATATATATATATATAAGTGGGTGATGACTGATTACCTGATTGTCTGTCACACAATGAAAGCAACCCCACACATAGGGGCTAATCAACCAAAATAACCATGTGTACTCAAGAGATATTATGAAGGTTCTGAAAAAAAAAACGAAAAAAAAATTTGTAAGGATTTAGTTGGAAAAGGAATTACAATAACAAATATGGACCTTACTTTCCGTCCATATTCATACAGGGGTTAGACCATGATGGGAACACCCACAGTGTTCACATCTATTTCTGAACAAAATTAAAACTAAAATAAAATTTCAAATGATCGGAAAACATCTTTGAATGTCTTGCCGACTATTACATATCATACCATTCCACAATCTCTCACGTTGGCTTATTAAGATTCATGGATTTAGGTACCACAATTTGAAAAAAAAAAAACAACCTTCGCTCTAGTAAGTATAGTAATGACCATAAGGATTAAACGATGGACCAATGGAAGAATTTGATATACTCAAGCGAGTTTCCCTTTACATTACTTTCATGTTTTTGCCGAGTTTACGTCTGGTTGCAGCCTAAGGAAATTTACGATCTTGACTGTCTCGTTCCAACAGTTGAGCATTGAAGAGAATCTGTGATAAATTTTTGGAGCAATATCGTGTAATTCTCTTGAACCAGCTATGACATTGCATGGCAGGGTACACTGACCACTTGCATCCCATGATGCAAACACTTTTTCTCAATGATAGTACCGTCTTTCAGGACAATAATGCACCTATCTACACTGATATGGTTGTTAGAGACTAGTTAGAAATGCTACTTGAAACGAAACTACAACAGATGGATAGGTCTTTGCAATCAACAGATCCCATTATAAACGAGCATTTCTGGCGTTGATTGGAACAGCGAGTGAAGGGTCGATTCCCTCCACCAGCATCTCTGAAGGAGTTTTGTCTCGATGACTAGCCTATAATTTCTGTAGATTCCGATTAAAAGCTGTTTTAATCGATTGAATTGCTTAAGGAGGATCAACACTATATCAAAAATATCTAAAAAAAGTAAAATTGAAATCAAAATGATATTTCCATTATTCTGTACATCCACAGTATTTTCCTATTTTGTGTTTATATATAACTTATTTGATAGGTCTAAAATGCAAGGAAACTACCCCACCTCATCCTAAAGGGGCCAAAAGTGAAGGGAGGCTTTTTCCTCCTTGCAAAGGGTCAAAGGTGACGATAGATTTCTTGTTTTTTGATCGCTTCTCTCTCATTCATATATATATATATATATATATATATATATATATATATATATATATATATATATATATATATATATATATATATATATATATATATGAGGGAGAGAGGGAAATCGTCTAATTGTCTGCAATGCTATAAATTAGAAAATTAACATATATTTTGGTCGAATTGCCATGACTACTCAGAAGACATAATGTGAGGTTTTGAAAAGGGGTTTCAGACAGTAGAATGTTTGCTTTTTACGTATAAAAAAAAATGATTTTGCTTCCTTTCAAGAAGTCAAAAGAGAAGTGGAGATTTTTTTCTCTCTATTAAGGGTTTTAAAGTGAAGTGATATATTTTCAGGGTTTGAGGGGTGAAAAGTGTGGGGAAATTCCATCAAAAAGGGATCGAATGTGAAAGGTGTTTTTCACTGTCTTTCGGCAACTGGTAATATTGAGACACTCCCCTAGTCGCGGTGACAAAAATGGAATGAGACCTTCCTCTATTTTTCCTGTATTAAGAATGAACGAAAACTTTTTTTTTGCCTTGAAGGGATGAGAGGTGAAAGGTAACTTTTTGTTTCATTTCTGGAAGTTTTTATCGTTTTTATTTGTATAAACTACGTTTTCCGTATATACATCAGTAAGGGTTTTAAAGGGAGTTCTTTTTACATGGTACCATGATAAAGATTTGGAACCTTATTTCTCCTTCTTATACCTTCTTATACCTTCTTATTCTATTTGTTTATATATGAATTTTCAGTTGGTCTAAAGTGATAGCCCTCCTTCAAGGGCTCAAAGTTAACGGATGCTTTTTTCCAATAGGAGATATCTACATCCACCTGAATGGGTCAAAAGAAAAATACATTTTTCCATGTTTTGATATTGGAAAACTTTTCTCTCTAAAAAGTGTAAGGACAGTTTTCCCTTCCTTTAAGGAGTCAATAGTAATTGGAGAGTTTCCCCACAACACGGGACCAGGGCCTTTTCAATCTCCTTTGAGCAAAGGGAATTTTTCCTCCCCAATATAAGGTCAGAAATGAAGGCAAAGGAGGTGGAGTAATGGTCTATTTCAAAACGTCCTCGAGCTCCTATGTAAGGACCTCACATATGATTCATAAATAGTAGTTCACTTACTGGATATCTACCGATATCATACAATGAATTCTTTTTCCAAATGCCGGGGTCTCTTAAAGGATCTACACTTCCCGGGTCTCTAAATCATTAACTACAACCCTGGTTGGACGGACACTATTTCACGTGTCAAGAAACTTTAGTCTTTTTTTAATATATTTTTTACTGCGTAGGCAAAACTCCAGTTATATATATATATATATATATATATATACATATATATATATATATATATATATATATATATATATATATATATATATATATAGAGAGAGAGAGAGAGAGAGAGAGAGAGAGATTGATGTCGACTTATCAGAATCTCGAAAAAGAGTTATCTTAAGTCTGTCATGATACATATTCATGAATGAATATCTTTACATACTCTTTAGTTCACAAAATAAAGTTGTTTGTTAGAGAATATTCTTTATTGGAAAGACGTGTTAAGTTTCGTCTAGACTGTAGCCATGAATAGTCAAACGAAATAAAAACTAATCCCAGACAAAATGAATTTCAATGACCGTTATGACTGCAAGATTCAAGTGGATACAAGCATATAATCTGTAAATTCACATAAGTACCCACGTCTCTATTGATTTATCTTCCAGATCGAAAGCGGGCTGGAGGGGAGTTATATTTCAAGTGTAATTTCAGATGGATTTGTATGGCAAATAGTAAATTCTTTTCAAGTCTGATATTTAGATGAGTACAGTGCTGTAAGAGCTTGGATAACATTTACAGCAGTGTGCAAAATTAAGGGAACTAAAACTAAATCTTGCTATTCCTTTTGGATAAAGAAAGTTGAGGCCTAATGATATGTTATTTCGATAGAATTTGTTTAAATCACTGCTATTCGCAATAACAGGGAAAGAGCTTTTGGTCACTTGGAATACCTGCGTCCTTCTGAAATACCAATCTATGACATTGAATTATTATTGAACGAAATTAAAAAAAAAAAGAAAGTAATTTGATTTCATGAAGTCTCAGCTAGAAAAACCTGTTCAGCATTAGTTATTAGCTGGAGAATCATCTTTGATTCGTTTTCTTTTTAAAAAGTTAATTGAATTATGTCTCTTATATAGATCACTTCGCTGCATCAAACGTCCAAAGGCCATGAACCTAATTAGATCCATTTAGGTTGGAAAAAAAAAATTCGAACTTCCAGCACTGAGATCGATGAATGATTTCTTGTGTTTGTGCTTCGAGGAGTTCATTATAAAACGGTGCAGACTGATAGATAATGGAGAGAAAATTGTTTGATACGTTATGAATAGAACAACTTACAAAGCGTTTCCTGCCTTAAACTCTGGTCTCAAGCCTTTTGTTGCTTTCCCCTTTAATCAGAAATATTAGCGAGAACAATATATATATATATATATATATATATATATATATATATATATATATATATATATATATATATATATATATACAGAGAGAGAGAGAGAGGGGGGAGAGACAGACGGAGACAGACAGACAGACAGACAGACAGACAGACAGACGGATAGAGAGATAGAGAAATATATATATATAGAGAGAGAGAGGCAGGGATAGACAGTAAGAGAGGGCTACGGAATACTCTGATTAATTAGGTTATTGGATGAAGAGAAAATTCATTTCTGTAAGCCAGATCTTAGAAGACAAACAAATAAAGTCTATGCGTAATACTTTTCGTTGTTAACTCGGGGCATCCAGCCAGCAAGTTGATAAAGATTAACAAGCCAAGTGGTGTCTTCTTTTGTTAACGTTTACTCACCTACCGCTTGATCGGCCTCACTCAGAAGCTGTCTTTTGTGTATCCGTCGCAAGCAGTCTTTTAGATTTTTATTCATTTACAAATAAGTCCAATCATATATGTTCTTTAGTGTAGGTGAAACTTCAAACACGCATATTAGCAACTCTCGTGAACATCTGGCGGAAATCGACACATGTCCAACGAAATGTTCGAAACATGAAATCTATTAATTCTATCTAGATGATATCCATGTGTACAATGAAAGGAAGATTGTAGAAAATCACCCACTAAAAATTCATTTCTGAATACTTTATAAAAACTCACCTAACAGGGCAGGGAATCTTTTACTACATTCACAAAACGGTGAGCTGTATAAATTTGCTTTTGGGAAGTTAAAGTTAAATTTTTCACCCGCATTTAAGATTTCAATTAAATTATAGTAGTTGACTGATCTCGGCGAAAATAAAATGTTTGAGGTATATGTACAATTGAATGCATGTTCTAATTGGAACGTTATTGTGAGAAAAGATCATAGAAACATATTTTTGGCTTAAAAACTCCCCTATTTTAATCTTATGAAAACTCAAAAAATATCATTTGGATCCCGACAATATCTTCGCTTAGAGATAATTCCCAAGAGAAATTGAATTCGTTGGAATTTTATTTGATCCTGCTCCATTTTTTTGGATTCACAACTCAACTCTGGATTGGAAAATAAGAAATGTATTTTTTTTCTCTCTCCAATATAATTTACACTCTTTGTTTTCGAAGAAAAATATCCCCCTGGAAATTTTTAAATAATAATGATAATAATAAGTTTTGTCGTTGAATTATTGATGTTTATGTTTATTGTAGCTCATTGGACCCTTATGATACATTGCTATTCAGAAAGTATGGTATTCTACTTATCGATGAATACAAGGGTTAACTAATTTCTATGTTCTTTAAAAAGAAAAGATTTGGATAACTCTTCGTTCAATAATATACGATATATTTCGATTGTAGCATGAGATTTAGAAATGTGATTTACTACCAAGTAAGTATTGACTGTATTTTAATGAGCATTCCTCGTTATCAATCAAAAATACAGGATTTAAAACAAAACACGCTCTAGCAGAAGATATGCTAAGGAAGGGGATGAAAATTTTATTACTTGATCTTTGAACATTTTTCATCCGTTAACGACACTGCTGGTAAATAAATTTATCCTTCACTGAGTTTTCTGCAAAAAGTAAGCTATATTTTCCCAAAATTCAGTCAGCTATTAAATCAACTAACTTTCTCCGAAACAAATGTCTCTGGGGTCAATCCTATTTTATCAAAACTTGACTTCATTTGATGTAGGCAGATCCGTTAGTTATGGCGGAATTGATAACATATTCGCCAAAAACGTAAATACGTCTCTAATCCGCGTAGAAATCCTCTGTGAGTACCCAGAAGTGTTTATCCTTCTTTTTTTACTACTAACTTTATGCTATTTGTAGTTATAAGCCAAATAAACTTTTGCAGAAGATGTTTATTTATCTCAATATGCTTTAAAAGAGCATATAATAGTCTTCTGGAATTGATAATGTATACGTGTAATATTCAAGATACTGAGACACACAATGTATAAATTTGGAGAAAAGCACTTGAAGTTATTTCTGCAACTTTCACTGCTTGGTGCGTGCATTTTCTATTTGCATAATGAATTTATTTTTTCAAACATCTTTGAAATTTTGAAAATATTCAGATACCCTAGTAACCATCTTCTATAAAAAGTTTTTTTTTTCATTTTTGGACATTTTAGACAATCTTTATTTGATTTTCTCAGAACTTTTTCAAATGTGTCGTTCCTATCAGACATACCTTGTGTTGAAGAACCTGGCAGTGTTTTACTACAAAACCACACATTCAGTTTGAGAATATCTTCAAATGTTTGGCTTTAATAATCTCTTGATTGACTTGAAACATGGAACCTAACCAAGAGACAGATCTACAAACTGAGAAGCTTGCGACGTTTGCATGAGAGAATCATGCTCAACCTTACATGGAAAGATCACAAGAGAGAACAGTATATACAGAGGAATGCAGGAGTCTGAGACATCATAAAAACTATTAAAAAACTCAAATGGCAATGGGCAGGCCATGTTTCAAAGACAACCGATGGTCACCACAACTCACCACATGGATCCCCAGAGATCACATACGGAACCTAAGCTGACAGGATAGATCCTAGGCCGACAGAATCTGAGACAGAGAGATGAACTGGACAAATTTAGAAAATGCTGTCTCCCAGCGACGCCCACAATAGCGAATCCTTGGGAGGGTCTACGCCTAACAATGGACGTTAAAAGACTGATTATATATATATATCTATATATCTATATCTATATATGCGTGTGTGTGTCTGTGTGGTATATTTACAGTTTTGAAAATTAAACATGAGAAAACTTTTCATTTTTTTTTATCGTATCTCTCCAGTCACTTATTTCAAAATATCTGACAATGGAATATGTATTTTTTTCCAGTGTTTCTTTCCATATAGAATATGAATTTCCTCTTGTTTGGATCCACATAACTGTTTCTAGAATTATGATATATGTATATAATTTGCGTTATATTATATTTGAACTATTTGAAATTATATCTTTTTTTACACGATGAATGTATCCTTTTGGTGTCGATAACGTTAAAGAATAAACAATCAAAGAAGTTGGGCAGCTACAGGAATCGAACCTGTGACCCATAGTGTAGCTTCTGCCAACGTAGTGTTGCTCATACCATTAAGCTAAATACCCAATGGGAACGTAAAAGCCCAAATAACTGTTTCAGCTCTAAATTGTCATCTAGTTTAAACACGGTGAATATCTGCTGTATTTGTTCCAACACAGACAAAATGCTATCAAAAAATGAATATATGATCCGAAAGAAATGATTGTAAATTGCTTGATATATAATTTTGAAACTTCTAGGCCAATTGATACATGCGCTGTGTAATAATTGGAGATTATTTCAAATACAGTACATTCCTTATGATAATAATGTAATAATGAATCCATAGCTCTCGATCTCTCTCTCTCTCTCTCCAAATATATATATATATACACACAAACACACACACATATATATATATATATATATATATATATATATATATATATATATATATATATATATATATATATATGTATCATATCATATCATATCATATCTTGTAAGGATACTATATAAGAATAAGATGCGTGACATGTTTTGTGTGAGTTAGCCGGGTGAAATTCTTGGTCGCCAACGCCAACGGGGCACACCCCGGTATGTTATCATTTCAAATACTTTTCAGTTGGTGCATAAGAAAAACTTTTGCTTTGATTGCACTTACTACAACGAAAACGAAGTACAAAACCTCACTCAAACGTTTCTCACGGCTGATTGAGTAAACCAATGAGAGAGTGTCTGCTCACGCAATCACAGTAAAATTCTTCTGACTGGCTGCCAACTTATATCAAGAATTCGCAATCAGACTCGGAAGGATCTTGTATTCATACTTTCGTCACGGCAAATTAGTTTCACACCGAAAAGATCAACAAATGAAACAGGGTATACGTAAGATCACGCAATTTTTTTCTTCTTCCTGACAGAACTAACTTGAAAGTCACTGAGAAGCGTTGAACAAATTTGTCATTAGGAATCTAAAAGTAAATATATATATATATATATATATATATATATATATATATATATATATATATATATATATATATATATATATCTGTGAAATATGAGGGAGTTATTTGTTTTGGGGTTGGTATTAAGGAAACTAAAGCAATTCTATTCGGTGATTCATTTTTAAGAATCCAAGTATCCTAATCCTTTTAGTCTCAGTTCATTTCCAGCTGCTTCACTATGTTATAAACAGACATAAACCGCTGATTTCCATTGTTTTGCCATAATTAGGAGGTAAATTATCGAACGAGATCATTCCATTTGAGTGCAAACAAACAGATAAATAAACAGAAAGAAATTGATATATAATCCCATTTTAGGTTTAGATATAGGATTACAGATAGAGTTTTGTATGATTAAACAACCGTTAATCATTGCTATAAGCCAAATTTTCATAAAACATTGTTATATATATATGTGTGCATTATAATTACTCCTTTATTTAGTCATACCAGGTTTGAATCCGGCAAATGTTTTTGGCTTTTAAACATTCGAAGGAATGAAAGCACAAACGTTCTACCGAAGTAATGAACAACCGAATTACCAGCACACTAGATGAAAACCAAGCATAGGAACAAGCTGGCTCAAGAGAGCTACTTAACCATTGGCCATCCCCATTCAGTGAATCAACTAAAATAGGAAGCAGTAGAATATAGAATGCCACTCGTAATAGCATTTGTTAACTCCAAGATGGCCGTTAATACAATGGAAATCTGCTAGGTTTTTGTTGCTATCATTCAACAAAGCGTATATCCCGTATATGTCAGAGTATCGCAAGATATCTACCGACACATCAGTTCCTCATAAAGGCTACATATAGATTCAGACCCTTTTCAACTCTAAAAAGGGGTTATCAGCATATCCAAACTCTTCGCAGCCGGTCACAAGCTGATGTTTCAAAACCTGGATTTGGGAAATTAATGAATCAGAATAGATGGAGAATACTTAAGTAACCTCAGATCGACAGAAAACATCGTACCAATCGCTTAGACCTTCCGATACTTCCATATAATGATATATGAACTGAATGAAAAAAGCAGAGCACTTAGTCTCTATAGGGACTTCAGTAAAACATGAGTCATGTGCAGCAAACATTTTGAAGACAAAGACACAACAAAATCCAGAGAGTACACCGCTACATCTAACGAGGGGTAGATACGAAAAATTACACTGGGACGGTGAGTTTCCTGCAGAGCAAGCTCAACCATCAAAAACAAAATCCAATTAGTCCTAAAAAGAAGGATATACAACCAAAGCTGAAACATGGAACCTCATCAAGGGACAAACCCCCAAACTGAGAGCCATGAAATGTTTTTCATGAGAGAATCGTGCTCAACATAACATGGAGATTATAACACAACTCAATCTATCTGAGGAAAAACAGGAGTCCGAGATATCATAGAATTCACTCGTAAATGCAAATTGCAATTAGTTGGTCATGTTGCAAGAATGTCAGACAACTCCTGAACGTAACGATTAACAACGTTGATCCCCAGAGATCACATGCAAAACCGTGGCCGACAAACTATAAGATGTCTTGACGAGATTGACAAAGTATTGATTCTGCGACGCCCTTGATAACGAGGTCTGGTGAATCTAAACGAAGGTTTGTGTCCAACAACGGCTGCTAAAAGACTGACGATGATGATGATGCTCCAAGTTTCAACCATCGAATTTTAGGCTTAATAGCTTTTTTTTTCTTGTTGGAGACGTCTGCTGTTATAAATAACATTTTTTAATTTACGCTCTTGCGAAATCGGCAAATTCCCGAATGAAAAATATCCTGCAACCGCCGCATAATTATAGAACATATTAAACTTTTTTGCAGAAACTGGTCGGATGAATAACTTCCACGCTTTCTGCAAGATACGTCGCTGATCTTGTCAAAAATAGAAATACCAGACTCAAAACATTTCTATCCTTTTATCTTTGTTGCCCATTCTCTCGTTGCTTTGTTTCGCTTGAAATTTCATCCGTATTTTTAGACGGAGGTTCAAGAACGAAAAAAAAAGAATATTTTATTTAGGTTTGTTGGGTATGATTTTTGCTTCCTTTTTTGAGAAAATTGTTTTGCTACCTTCAAACGGTTACTCGTGGCTTTTTGCCAAATCCTGCTCAAAATCAATTGTGATGTGAAGGAACATCAGTCAGAGGCACTTTCATTGTTTTTTTGTTCATGAATTATGGCAATTTGTCTACATAGATATCTTTATTGTTTGGATCGGCGGTGAACTGTACGAATTGTAGATCTGTTCGCAGTGCGTTTCCAAAAGTGAAAGACGTATACGCCTTTGCAGATGAATATCAAAGTAGTTTTTTTTTCACCAAGTTTTCAGTAATACATTCTCCCCAGAAGCCGACAAGCTAATTCTAATGCATCTTCGTATAAATTCCAATAGCTGATTAAAGTTCTGTCTGTTTATTCGTCTACCCGTTTGTTTTTCTCAATATTGTTGTCTTTCTGTCTGCCTTCCTCTCTCTCTCTCTCTCTCTTTCTCTCTCTCTCTCTTTATTTATATATATATATATATATATATATATATATATATAGGGAGAGTGATAAAGAGTGCAAGAAGAACACAAATTGATTGGTCGGCATTCGAGTGCAGATAAGAGTTAATATTTTGAATTCTGAATTTCAAAATAGGAAATACTTATTCACACGCTACTTTGTCGCAACACAATATTCATCCACTCTCTGTTTTTCCGTGCATTCGAATCATATGTCAGCCAAGTAACTCAAATATACACAAACATAAATATATCAATAAATCAACAATTGTTTGTAAAACGAGGGTGCATCACAGAGCCAAAGAGATCCGAGGATGAAAAATATTACAGCTGGAATACAAATATTTGTAAAATCAAAGCAGGGTTCATCTCTTTTGAGAAATTAAAAAAGCCCGAATCGTAGTTATTCTCATTTACACACAAGATTATATGCACAGGGCGGATACATTATTCATTTATATACATATCTGTGTATACATCTTAACATTTTTTCTCATAAAAAATGGATACATATTTTAACGAGAATTTTATAAGTCAGTATAAATTATGTCAAATTCGCCATCTTCTGGATGGCTTACTGGTTGCAAATTTCTGTACATGGATTACATGACCACAGAACGAAGAAAGTATCGGTAGAACTGTATTATAGTGAAATCTGAAGGTCAATTTAAGGTCAGATCGATTTAAGAATTCTTAAAATAAAGATCATTTTCATTTTCGACAAATCTTTAAAAATTGCAATCCCTACATTGAGAAGGTCTGTGTTAGAATTTACTGCAAGACCTTTCTGTATTGATTCCTTCTTTCCCAGGGCAGCATCGGGTACCATAGCAAATATATTTATATATATATATATATATATATATATATATATATATATATATATATATATATATATATATATATATATATATATAATCAATTGATGTTAGTTGCTCGCACGATACAGTGCATTATCAGATTCAAATTGTTCTCATGTTCTATTGCAGCGTTTGAATTATGTTCAAGATTAGGTTTAAGGGGTTTTTTTCTGTATAGAAAAACACGTTTTTATTGTCGGGGTTAGATTCCTTTGAAAATCCTGCAACATTAACATAAACTCATTGAAATAGAGAACTCCATACACATTGTCCCATTCGACGAATAGAAATTAAGGTTGCAATTTAGCATTAGGGATACATTATAAATAGAACTCGAAAAAACTCTTAAATATTTTTTTCTCAAAACTGACTAACCTCCCGCTTTGAAGGCATAAGCTCATGATATCAAAAGGGATCAAAAGAAAACAGTTTGAACTCAGTCTGCCGATCGTATCTACTTTGTTTCTAAACATAGGTGTATTGTTGCTCTCAATGATTCCTTTAGGAATATTTTTTTATGTAAGCGCGAACGCAGACCTACGATGATTTTTTTTCTGAATTTGAACTCAAAAAGCATGTGATTTTTTAGTTTACGATATGCTTCCCCGTAGTTCTCGACTTTTTAGTGCACAAACACACGTGCGTTAATACTTTAAATAATAAGATATGCGGACAAAATCACATGCTTCATGTATAGGTAACTCAAACGTTAAAATGATAACAATGGATATACCAATGAGCCACCTGTCTTATATGGTATTGATCTCTCATGTGCACACAAAAGAGCTGATCAAACATAGACTCAATAAGACCTCTAAATCTTTCCTCAGTGAATTTTTGTCCAACATATCCCACGTGCTCAATGGAGTTGAAATCTGAGGAGGATGGTGGCCAAGCAACCGAGTTTAATATTCTTCATTTACCTGCAACCATTCCCGTATGTGTTGCAGAGAGCATTGTCCCGCTGAAGAATGCCACTGCTTTTGAAGGCTGCCTTGAAGGCGTAACTGGTCTCCAGTGATTTTGAGTTCCGTGGTTCGTGACGAAGTAGTTTCCAAATGAATGAAAGAATCTACTCTTCCCCGGCAGAAAATCGCCCATACCTATCACACTGCCTCCAGACGATTCCATTTGCTGGTATTTATTGAAAAAGGCCTCTGTTCACCTCCTGCATCGATAAAACTTGGCCGCCCGAAGCCTGGACAGCTGTTGGTATTTCACTTTTCCTATGATCACTGCTGTTAGATATTCACCACAACTGAACATGCTGTTTTGGATATGCTCTGGCCTAGTCTTCTAGTCATAACAATGTTTCCTTTACCTAATTCAAAGGAATCTTCTTTCTTTCCCATAAATTCTGCAATCAACACATTGAAATGAAGTATGTGAAATAACCTGCACTTTGCAGCTATTACAAGGCAGTAGCTATCATTCTCACTATATGTCACTGGTCATATTCTTTTTGCGTATCAGTAAATATATAATGTTTTCAATTTTTAGTTTAATGTTAAGCTCTAAAAATCCCAGACGATGTATATACTTGTGTATGCGCATGCATGTGTGTGTGTGTGTTTGCATATATATATATATATATATATATATATATATATGTGTGTGTGTGTGTGAGAGAGAGAGAGAGAGAGAGAGAGAGAGATAGAGAATATATACTTGGAGAGGATGTTTCAGATATAGAATAATGAGAAGTTGACTGAGTAAGACTGTCAGATGTACATTTAAAAACCGCCTTGCCTCCTGACAGATAAGCAATAAATATTCATAAATCATTGCTACAACAATCTGCCGCCAACCATCTTGCCTAAATATTTTGCCCCATTTTGACTTTTCTCTTTTCGCCTGATTGCATTTTTGACAAGACATAAACAAAGAGGATCTGATTCCGAAGTGGCTACTCTCAGAGTTATTAAAAAAAACGTCACTTTACGTAATATGCGTTGAACATGAAGTGTCAAAATGTCCAGGTTGCTGTTTTGGCAAGCGATAATCTTATGAATATATCAAATTGATGGAAAATGTTATTTGTTCATCTGGTCGACGTGCGAAAATTATCAAGTCTTGGCTTCACAAAAGAAGATTTGGTAGGGTTTAACTCGTCTATTACGGGTCACCAGGTCTATATTTATATATATGTGTGTGAGTGTGTGTGTGTGTGTATGTTGTGTGGATGTGAGATGATCCGACAGAATGTTGGTTAAGTGACAATTGGAGAAAGAGAAAATATTAGGAAAAATTGGTATCTCATCCTGAAAAATGTTACCATCTCGTGGGCATTCTGTGATGTTCTGGGTGTTGTCAGTGATCTTTTTCAGAGAACTGTATGCTGTCTAAATATTTGAGATTTGAGGAATTCGATGGGGATATTTCGGTGTAGTGGGTTATCCATTAGGAGTGGGAGAAGAGGTGTTTGTATACGTGTAGGTGAGCTTTATTTTTATTTCCGAATAAACCTAAGTCCCATCTATTCATTGCCCTATCGAATTAGTCTGATAAGTATGTTTATCCAAAACTCATCATAGTAGGTGAGCCAGACAAGAGGGACTTATCACTATGCCATCAATTCGTTCATATAAAGATTCTCATCTAACTCCGTGTTATGAAATCTTTTTATTCGGATTGTTAAATCAAGAAACTACAAGAGTTCAGTTTAGTTCTCTGTCGTGTGTATTTATATATATTTATATACTTTGATTAATTTAGTCTGGAATCGGAATACGAGACATCCAACTCACTACACAAGCGAATTGGTCAATCAGACGCATTCACTAGCATGACTGCTGGTGCCAAATCATTGGCAATGTTCACCCACAAAAAACTTTTAAAACTTCTCTCTCTCTCTCTCTGCGTCTGTCTCTGTCTGTCTCTGTCTCCACCCTTTCTCTCTTTCTCTTTCTCTCTCTCTCTCTCTCTCTCTCTCTCTCTCTATATATATATATATATATATATATATATATATATATATATATGGAAAACTCACACACTAAAAAATTAGATAAATTACATTTTCAGATATTGAGAAATAAATGCGTTGAATATCATTGATTTAAAAAAAGGTTTTTAATACATATTTAACCTGTAAAGCTTTCTAGAATATATATATATATATATAGAGAGAGAGAGAGAGAGAGAGAGACAGACAGACAGACAGACAGAGACAGAGACAGAGAGAGACGGACTGACAGTCAGACAGACAGACAGGGACAGAGAGGAAGGGGGTAATACAGATTTATCATATTTTATTTAGATTATCATATGAAATTATGGCAATATATAAATGAGAAAAAAACGAGTAATGATCATTCGCTACAAGCATCTGTCGTTGTCGTCGTAATCCTCTCATTTTCTCAATTGCATAACTTAATACTAATATATTTCAATTAAGTTTTGTATGTTGACTTGCAGAGATATTCCTATTAGGGGGATGATGAGTTATGGCAGATTCGATTTTCTATTTAGGTTCTATGAGCAAAACTTTTTTTTTCACAATTTGAAACATTTCTCAAATCTTTTCCTGTTATTTGGCTATAATATTGATAAAACCCATGGAATTGGAAAATAGTGAGTGATGATCAATCCGATCACGTTTTTTACGTTTCATGCATAAATATCCGTTTGTCAACGGGCAAAAAATAATGAACTTTGGAACTGCGGAATCATTTAGAATGAATATTGTTATACGGGTTGTTTGGCACCTGATTTCTTGAAATATTTAACGCTTTTAAGAATTTTATGGTTTGAATAAAATTAAATTGGCCATCTTGAAGGTTTAAGTCCTAATAAACAGCCAACTACCCCATCTCTCTCTCTCTGTCTGTCTCTCTGTCTCTCTCTCTTTCCGTCTCTCTCTCTGTCTGCCTCTATCTGTCTCTCTCTCTGTCTGTCTCTGTCTGTCTCTGTCTCTCTATCCATCTATCTATATATATATATATATATATATATATATATATATATATATGTGCTAGGGTCAGTTATACTTTTATTGTTTCTACGGATTCCTTCCTGTTCTTTACGATCATCTCATTTCGGTAATCTGAAACGAGTAACGTTAATTACCAAGGATTACTTAAAATGGAAAAAAATATCCAATCCGTTCTGCACCTACGGTTCTTTATTCTCCGGCTTACTGTTTGTCATTGACAGTTTTCAACAAAATGTAGGTTGCAGCTTAGTGTCTAACAAATAAACCAAGATGATTACAAGCAGATTTACTTTTTATCATCGCCTTGCAAAGTATGGAATTTCATCTTAGACGGTAGCTTGCTAGAAAGAAACTTTTTAGCGATTAATAAATACACAATAAGTCTTCCTGTCAGTTGATATTTTTCCCCCAAATATCGGAATTAAAGAGCTTGCTTTATATCTTCAAAAGTTGCGTATTTTCTAATGGTGCCTAAATTGGTGTTTGAATTCAGATAAAAAGCTTGAATTTCGAATCCTGATTTTTCGGACAATATGATCTCTACACTGAAAAAAATGGCTGGATGATATATTCCTACCATCATTTTCTTTGTGTTCTGATTGGCTTAGTAAATATCAACAGCCATCCTTTTTTTTGTCTAAGTACCATGTTTGAAGTTGAGATATCATATTTCGAAACCAGTTTAAATCAAGTTAAATGCTCATTAGGACACTCATCTGATTCTCATTCTCTCCAGGCTTCCTCATTCTGTAGTCAAATATCAATATCGGTATTACACTGAAGGAAAGTCCTCTCAAATATAATTATGTTTGTGACCATAGAGATATATGTCGATTCAAATCTCATGATAAAAAAATCGAGGACTGATCAAACTATAAGATAATATAACTAGCCATAGGTACATCAATGGTCAACTCACCTAATGATAAGGGGGAAGTCATTTGAAACAATACATTTTCATTTTTAGGTATGATTTCCTTCTTTGTCTATGTAATTAACTTGATGTGTCTCAATTAATCACGTAGACTGAACATTCCAAAACAACGATCAGCTAATAATTCACTGTTGTATTGAGACACACACATACATACATACATACATGCTTGAATACATATATATATATATATATATATATATATATATATATATATATATATGTATATATATATATATATATATATATATATATATATATATATATATGAGTGACTTCATATAAATATATATATATATATATATGTATGTATGTATAAATATACATATGGGTGACTTCATATAAATATATATGTATGTATATGGGTGACTATATATATATATATATATATATATATATATATATATATATATATATATAGGTGACTTCATATAAATATATATAAATATATATATGTATATATATATATATACACACACGAACACACTCACATATGCAAATATTTATATAACACCTGTACTCATATATATATATATATATATATATATATATATATATATATACATATACTCATATAAATTTAGCACAAACTTATATTGTAAATTGAACTGCAGGCAGAAAACTTGGGGTGGGATTTTTCAGAGAGAAAATTTAATGGGAATATGTAAGAGCTAGGCTAAGTCAAGATATATATATATATATATATATATATATATATATATATATATATATATATATATATATATATATATATATATATATATATGAATAACTTGAACCCAGCAAAACTGGTCGGCGTGACATCTTTTGGTTGCATGGTATTTCATTTTAAATATTCGTTAGTTTTTATAGAAGGGGGAAGAGAAGTTTGTTAGTTCATTGAGAGGGTAGGAAGAGGAAGAAATGAAAATAAAAATTAGGTAGTTTACAAAGGGGTTGGGAAATCGTATGCTTATGGCTCTTATCCATGTTTGTATAACAATTACTTGCAATCATAGACCGGCAACACATATTGGAAGAGATGAGGGAGACCACGAAAGATACATAAAGAAAGAGGCATAAGTTGAGACAAAATCCAAAAATAGCCAATGATATTTAGGTCCAGTTTTAGAATAATGTTAAAAACTAAGGTCGTTTGCCATGGCTGCCGGTAATGTATATAAATGTTAGGACCAATAAATAAACTAAACCAAGCAAGGAACCAGTCTGTTGTGGGTAGTGGTGATTAAAAACAGTGACAATGATAACAGTTACATGCAGATAAGGTATGTGTGAAAGGGTGTCCTGAGTAGAATATCTTGTTGGGGTTGATCGATTAAAAAATTAGAAAAAAGTGTGATCAATGAATAAGTTACTTTTCTTGCCTTCTGTTTGACATTAAAATGTTCTAATCTCCGACCAACAGGCATTGACACAAACTAATGGACCAATTTAGTATCAACGTTCATTGAAAATTGAAAGGGAACTAAAAGAGATAAATATTTCCCTATCCAGGGAAACGTGGGTGAAAAGTTTCTACTATAGATAGATTCATGGATAAATATGAATGTCATAACACATGAATAACCTAGTTTCAAATAGATACACGGATACATATAAAAATTGAATACAAGAATAACCTACGTCCGACAACAGAATCTGAACCAGTGTTATGGTAAGCAATGATTAATATTCAGTTATTAAGCTTTACTGTGCCTGGAGCGAATTCCCAATACTGGGGCAGCCAATGATTATATAACTAACTTCACTTGCAAATTTGTCAAAGAAATCAGCTTGTTGATCACCTGGCTACTATAAGCAATACGATGTATGTGTGTGCCCGTGTTGGTGCGTGCGTGTGCTGATATGCTGGTGCTAAGTAGCGTAATGGCTATCAACAAAGAAAACAAGTCAGCCAACTGATTTTGAATTTCGGGTAAGGTTGCTTTTGTTCGCTTGGTTCTTAGATCCATGAGAATAGTATGAATTTGTATCCCTGAGCTCTGTCCAAACGTCAGGGATATTGGCAAAAGAATGTCATTGATAAGACGATTGGTCAAAACACTCTTCCATAACAACTTTACCTCCTAGACCAGTAGTAACACTTGGAAGCTATTACATCATCAACATTATCATCATCATCATCATTAGTCTTTTAAGGTCTGTAGTTGGATATAGACCTTCCACAGGATTCGCCACAATTCTCTATCATTTGGGTTGCGGAGCCAGTATTCCCTGAATTTGTGTTTTGTCGGCCTCGGTTTCTTATGAGATATCTGGTGATCCATGTTGTGAGACGTGATGTCCATCAGTTGTCTTTCATTCTTGCAACATGGCCTGCCCATTGCAATTTGCGTTTTTTAATAGTTTCCATGATGTCACTGACACCCGTTTTCATCCTTATATACTGTGCTATCTAATGATCTCTCCATGCAAGGTTGAGCATGATTCTCTCATACACCCCTTCTCAACCTTACGGGGATCAGTCATTTATGTCTCTTCATAAGTTTAAAATACAGTATACCATCAGTAAGAAATGAAATAAAATAGTCAGTGGTACAGCGTAGCTGGGAAACCAGTAAACAGTGTAGGCGAAGATAGGGCTTTAATTGCAGCAATTCAACATTGATCCAAATTGTGGCTTTTGACTTCAGTTAATAATTTAGAATTTTGAATGCTGACTACCTCTTCCAATTGGAAGATCAGCCCAACACAATCTTCGTAATCCTACTTTTAACTTTATGACGTATTGAGCTTATGTGTGAATGTCAAGGAACTCATTCATTCCTCTGTTTATCACTAAGAAGGTCTATCGTTAATTTTTCTACACACACACACACACGTGTTTGAAAGAGAGAGAGAGAAAGAGAGAGAGAGACAGAGAGATTATCAAAACATGCATCGAATTTCGACCATTACCAGGAATTTAAAGTTTGAGGAAGAATTTTATTATCATCAGGTGGATTTTTACCAGAAATACATACGCACGTAAAAGTTTCTAAAACTCCTGAAAAGCTTAAATCGTAATTTCTTTAAATTTGGTAACTATAGTAAATAGTTACTTTGTGCAGCAATACACAACCTAAAAGCACTTCTGCCTCACTTGGAATGCTCCCTTGAAGCACTGTCTATAATTCGCACTAGTTCTCCTCCACGGGACCGAAACGGCAACTCTTCAGATTGAATTTTCTCTTGGGGAGGAAGAAGTCGGAGGGTGCTAAAACTGACGAAGGCGAATGTAGAGTAACAATCTTACTAGTGTGACACAAGAACAACGTACTGTGAGCCGTGACATCCTCATATTCAAGTACTCAATTCCCATCACACCGCAGTCTTTGCCGTTTGAGAAAGTTCGTTGATAATGATCCGACGATCCTGATGCACAATTTGCCCAAATTCTTCGACAATTTTAGGGTTAGTGCACTTGCCTTAACCTCTTGTCATTCTCCAGGGATTTCTATCTCTTTTGAGGCACGGCTGCCGTCAAAAACACCTAGCTCGAATCGGAAACGCTCACCCATTTCGTTTGTAACAGAAACAGCCATAGAAATTTTTTGATTGCATATCCTATGATTTTCAATGTAAATATTTTTGTGCACTGTCTTAGCTTATGACAAAAGTGTACGTATGCTTTGTTCTATTTTTTTCATTCAACCAGTTTGGTTTTCCTCAGTGAATTCAAAACACAAATTACTATTATTTTTTTTAAACGAATACGTATCTTTAAGATTTTGATTCTACGATAATCTTTGAGATTTCACAACTTGTGTCTAATCATCTGAAATTCTCCCCAATTAAAAGCTTTATTTATTCATCGAAATATATGATGGAATATCTACTAGTTCGTCGCTCTCTCTGTAGCTATCTATCTCCACTTATCTATACATCAATGTATCCATCAATGGATCATATTTTTTTTGATATCTTAATCACGTATCTCAGTCTTGCCGTGAAATCTAATTTATTGAAATGCATATATGTTCAAAATTTGCTATGGAAAAGGTTGGGACGCTTAGATCGGAAACATTTGTCAAGTTTATCATATCATTATGTGAACATTCGGAAATACGTGCGTAAACCTACACCACCAGTAAAGACAGTTGATATAATCTGATTAGGCTAGTTATTTCTCTTGCTTAAAGGTAGATATCTTATCATTATAGTGTTAGAATTGAGAAATATAATTTATTGACCAGACATAAGAATGTTTGCGAGTAAAAAGTTAGGAATATCAACTTGTAGATCAAGCCGAATCAAATAAGAGTGATTTATTTTAATAAAGTGGAAGATGGAATTGCTACTATAAGAGAAAAATGACGACATCAGTGACTCGTTTGTTATTCGTTATTTACGCAGGATTTTTGTTTTCCATCTGCTTAAGTTGCATACAATTATAAAAGACGCAGTAGTCCCACTCAAAATGTACCGCCCAGTCCCAAACACATGTTTTTCTTTACATTTTATTCCGAGAAAAATTCTGATGCCGCTTGAAATCTAATACATACTCTGTTTATTTTCACTTCTCATAAACATATCAATCATCAATTCCATGATGCAGCAATAAATTGGCTCTCGTTTGTCAAAATGGAGGAATTATTTATCAGGGTGGAATAATGATTTTTATGTAAATTCCCTTGTCCTTGCCATACAGCTGACACAAACTTAGTATTGAAAAATTGAAAAGGCAAAATGTTTCTGCTCGGAATGTGACTAACAGCATTGTCATCAAGTGATATATATATATATATATATATATATATATATATATATATATATATTCAATAAGTACACCCTTACCAATTTTTATAAAAAAGATAATTTTCTTCAAAACCAAACAAACCGGGATTTTATCATTTCTCGTGAAGTATTATACAATTGGAACAGACATTATCACATATCATTTATAGCCAAACTTGACAGCATTTGAACTCTGCATGAACATGTAGCAGTCCCAAAATAAGTACACCCCTGGGATAGAAGTTTTTTTTTTTTTTCAAATCAATATTTGATATGGTTGCCTTTATTTTCTACTTCTGCTTGTAGTCTCGATAACCTCGACCTCGCTAGATTTGTGCAAACAGTCATTTAAAGTTTTTTTCCTACCCTGACAGTATGCTGACTGTCAATTCTATCTTTGTTTGGTGGTAGATTTTTTTTTTCTACTTTCCATTGACGTTCATTCAACAAGTGCTCAATTGTATTCAAATCTAGTCACATGCTACTTTCATGCTGAAACAGCTCTTCTTTCCGGGCGTTTTGAATGGAGGTAACATGTTTTCTCTCAATATAATGATGCAACCTGCAGCGTTCACGATTCCATCATTGAAATACAACACAATAGCATCACAACCCCAGACCATAGCGTTCCCACCATCATGCTCAACTGCTAATATCAAAAGTTTTTCCTCGATGGATGCCATCAGACCATAATATGCTGATTTTCGTTTTATCTGGCCAGAGCACGCCGTCCCAAAACGTTGAATCAGTATTACTATTCTCCTGTAGTAACTTTACCGATGTCAGATGTATTGTTCATTGGTAAGGTACATTCTTAAGCCAGAAGATTACATCAAATTAAAAAAAATGTGTGATGATCAAAAGTTGCAAGTTTTTGTTTTTTTTAGATTCTTTGGGAGTCAATATTATCTGCTGGGAAAGTCGTACCTATCTGGTTTTTTTTCTTCAAAGTTTTTCACTATAACGTCTGGTCTGTTTGCTTTTGATTCTGTCAGTATTTATAGTGAAGTCCCATAATATAGTTTTATCTTTTGCTCCTATGACTGCACGGGTGTAGGCTTTTACAGTGAATATGCGTCCAACCGTAAAGCTATGAATCGCTGAAAGAAATCATTATAACGTGTAATGATCATTGAGTTGTAAGAATAATTTCAGTAGCAAATGTAAAATAATTCAAAAGATTCAGAAAATCTTACGTTCTGAATTAGCAATTTTAGATTTTTCTAACCCCTTTGAGGGGCCAAATCAACAAAAAATACATTCTACCAATACTAGTTCCAATAAGAATCTATTAGTTTTGATTTTTAATTGAAGAGTCGTTTTTAACCGTTTTTGAAAAGCTGTAAGATGCTACAATTTTTGTTTTAATTTCTATGTTATTTCTGGTTGTTCTTTTTTAGTGTGTGTGTGGGGGGGTGAGATCCATCATTTATTTTGATAGTTATGTATTTTGTTCGTTGTCTTTTACTTGTAAATGATAGTTTGTGTTGGTTACTTCATGTTTTCCATGTCCATCCTGTTATTCCTGTGTATATTTTTTCTGTGTTTACTTGGGGTTTAGTCTTGACTTGGTATCTGATGATGGATTGAAGGCAACTATCTTCTGCGGTTACATATGGCTGTTGGTAGTGTTCTTGCATTGGTTGTAATTTTGGTTATATCTCTTTATAATTTCTGATCAATATAATCTATACTGCAATAGTTAAGTTTTAATCTGTTCATGTTAAATATTTTGTGTAGTTTGTTCGGTGATGCAAAGGGTCTATCGTTCAGACCCAAGATATATGTCTATATTCGTTTTGACACTTTTATCATGTAGCAAATAAAAACATATGATGTTTCTTTTTCTGATATATTTTTTTCTTTTCAGCTTAGGTTGAATCTTAGATTTTGTAGAAAATCCACTACTTTTAAAGCATTTCCGTATTTTTTTTTTAGCGTCGTTGAAGATTACTTTGCTCCACGAGTTGTCATTCAGCGATGTCTGATTTGTACGATGATTTGAGGTGGATATCTAGAATAGGTTTTAATGTGTATTGATTCATTGGTCTCTTTACGAAATAGTTGGTAAGTTCCTTTTGCAAAATTGAAAGTTATATCTAGGATACATACTTCTTTTACTTAGGTTTTGATTGTTTGGAATAATTTCTGTTGTCCCTTCTTATCCTTTTTTTTAAGTTCACCCTCTATGTAAAAACCAGTATCCTTTGTCTATTTGTTCAAATAGCGTTGCTAATATATATATTCCTACCGGCTCGCATACGTCAGCTTTGTCAAGGATCCTCACCGTTTTGTCCAAGTTTTCTTTAGTGTCTTTTTCGCCCATGGTATGGCTTTAATCGATTTTCGGAAGCCTTTGATTATTTCTAGTTGGTCGTTAGTGGTTGTGGTTTGTTCTTTAGCTAGCGTAATGGCTTTTTCCCGTATATTTTTGTTATTGAAGGATAATAGTCTGTAATTTCTAGTTGGATGAATCTACGGGTTTTTTCCATCTTTGATGTTGTGGAATCAATCTATTGCAGATTTTGAATTTTTTCCATTTGCTCTGTTCTAAGATCGTACTTAGTTTTGGGTTTATTTCTTTGAGTATTGTTTTGACAATTCTTGCAAATTCGTTTGTGTGTGTCTGTGTGTCTGTGTGTGTGCAGTTGATTAATCTGCATGTTGTTTTTCATCTAAAGTTGTTTCTGTGGCCTTGTAGTGTAAGGAAGGCTTGGGCTTATTCTAGGCAGTTTATTCGTCAATGTAGATTTAGTTCCCTAAACACCGTAAACAGTACACACACACACACACACACACATATATATATATGTGTGTGTGTGTGTGTGTGTGTGTGTATGAATAGTAGAATACTGTATATATATATATATATATATATATAGCAAACTGTCGCTCAAACTTACTTTGATATAACGAATTCTGTCAATAACAACGCTGGATTTACTGAACAAAATTCGGAAAATGCTGCAAACATGACGGTCATAACGACCATAACGACCTTTCTCCTTATATACCGTACAAAATCTGTAATTGCGGAAAACCAATCACCGATCTTGTGCATGCTGACACTGATAAGATATGTTGATGTGAGGGAATTCTGGCACGTTCACACGTGGTCTTTCCGGATACTCGCTCGTGTTTCCACGTTTTATATTGAGTGCTCACCATGTTTTGTGTTTTGTGAGCATTTCTACCATGATGTCTAAAAGTAGTGCACTGTATATATCATTAATCATTTTTGTGTAGAGGCAGGATAGGACAAGGGGTAACATGACTGCCTTTCGATTGGAAAGATGTACGGTAAGGTAAGAAAAAAATCGAAGCAGATGCAAATAAACTGTCTTGGGATTTCTTCTAACAAAATGAACGAAGGGTAACCAAACTTCGGTAGAGTCGATTTACCGAATGATGTTCGTTTAAACCGGCAAACTACCAAACTCGCTTCTCATATCGTAGTCTAGCATCAATCATCGGGTATAACGAATTGCCGGCTTTAACGACTACTCCCACGACAATCATTTTGTTATTTCGTTTATTATATTATGTGCGTATGTGTGTGCGTATATACAGCAGTTTTGTTTTGTTTTGATGTAATTATACATTTAATCATATATATATATATATATATATATATATATATAGATATAGATATAGATATATATATAGATATAGATATATATATATATATGGTAATATATCTATATTGATTAACTTGATCAGTTTTGATGGTCGATCTCAAAGGACAGGGATTTAATTGAATTATCCCATCGATTCCAATAACGCTCGAAACGATTTTGTCTTACGCGATTAAAAGATAGATGAATAGATCTAGTTAGTCCTTCAGTGAAAAACCATCACATGACTAACGTCTTTTGTCAGCAAACTGTTTTGGTTTTGATCTATTGTAAAAAAAAAAAATTAAAAGGGATGATTAATGGATAAGTTATTTCTCTTACTTTTTGTTGGGTAGGGATAACGTGAATGCTACCAGGCAAAAACCAAATGATTAGTTTGGCATAAACTTACATTGTAAATTGTCCGCGCTATCCATTTGAAAATTTATTCAGAGGGGATTAAAGGAAACAATTAAACGATTTTCGTGAACATAATAAAGAGTGAATATGTAAATTCTCAACCTTTTAGCTCTATGTGCATGATACATACATAGCCAGCCAGTTAGACAAACTTTAAAATCTACTTTCACAGTTTCTAACTGAGTGTATATATATATATATATATATATATATATATATATATATATATATATATATATATATATTTATCCGACGAATGAGTTACCGCTCTAAGTAGTGTCGTTCTTGATGGTAATGCAAACAATCCCTTGACCAGTCAACGATAACTGGTTAGAGTAATATATACAAAACACAATTATTCATGAATGTATTTATACACCTATATTTACGCATGCATATATATATTTATTTTTGTATGCTGGTGTGGAATAAATTACCGAATTGAAATATAAATATAAAAAGTGACTTTTGACGATGTGGAAGACTCTCAAGGTCAAGTATTATTTCAATCCCTTCCCTGCTTTCTAAAAATTGATATTTTTCGCAGCTCCTCTTTCATTAAAACGTTTAACTTTCTGACTACATCTTAAATCTTTGAAGCCACTTCAAACAATAATAGCGGGCGGCTCCTATTTCGAGCTTCAGCCAAATACGTAGTTTGAGATATCAATGCAGCCAACTTTCTCGTCCACATTTCCAGTCCTTCCCTCAATATCCCGTTTTCTATACATATCTCTTGCTTTCCTGTCTCGCTGTTTTTTTTCTTTTTGTTGGTACTCTAATTCTCTTCGGTCCGATCAATTAATTGGACAACTTTTTTCATGACCGATCATGACTTTATTTGCTTCACTACATCCTTTTTGAGTGATACTGACAATTGCTTAGAGAGTTATTCTGGTCGTCTTATCTTCAGTATTTTTTCTTCTTTACGAATCTCTTTGGAAAACAGAGTATTGTTCACAAATTTCTCTTATAATTTTTTTTAGCAAGAACTTGTAAAGAAGCCTAACCAGAACAGAGTTTTCATTCGGACCATTTAGAATTTGTCTCAAAGATCTCTTCGTCTCTTTAGATGAAACAATTTCTAAAATTCTTGCGAATTCCTTTTCAACTATTGGATCGAAAAAAAGTCTTCGAGAACTGCTTGCTAAATTCTATGCATTCAGTGACAACAACTAGTTTGAGTATATATATATATATATATATATATATATATATATATATATATATATATATATATATATATATATATATATATATATACACATATATATACATATATATATATATATATATATATATGTTTGAGTGCTTCTGCATGTGTGTGTATATATGTGTGTTTGTGTGTGTATGTACGCATTTCTACACTGTATATCCATACATCTTGAGCACATGTGCATTAATTGATAGATAGATTGAATATGAATGACAGGGAATATTTTGATGATGATTTTTATGTACAGAAAACGCTTGTCTGGATCCAATACATGTAAATGTGATCAAGAGCCATACCCCTTGGCACTATCAAGATCAGATAAACTGTGGATGACGATTCGTTTTCATTCTTTTAAACTTTGCATTCGTCGTTTGTGCGTTATGATGGCGTCCCACTCTAAGCTACATGCAAACAAAGTTTTTCAACAAAAGCATATATATATATATATATATATATATATATATATATATATATATATATATATATAATCTTGACGGGACGGAGAATGGAGAGGAATACATGTATATTCTCCCTAAGAATCATACTGAAAACTGAATATTCATCAAAGCGATGGTGAAACATTCGGAGAATTGAATTATAGAAATCGGATAGTTTACTTTGACTGTTAAAATTCCACAAATTTTCGAGCTTTGCCACACACAAAGTATGCACCAACACAGATACACATACACCCATACACACACATACACATATTTTGTCCTTTGGCAACTCATATTACATATGTTGGCCTCATCTACCGATTCACACGGATCCCTAAAGTTATTTAACTCCAACAGTGGAGTCGATCGGCGTTCATACACGAGGAACAACAGATGAGGGATATTATATAAAAATTCTCTTTTTGCATATCACGGCCTGGTCCAATTTGACTAGTTTCTGAAAGAAATGTACATGGGTTTCAAACGCTGGTAAATTCCTGATCCGTTAAGCGAAAATGTTGTTCTACAGGCAATAGTTGGTTGGGGTGTACTGATTTTTATCCCGTATCGGTAGTTGTTTAGTTCATAATGAAGTTGCCAGTATGTTTAAGCCACAGAGTTTGAAAAAAACTTTTAGCAAACCCACAGAAGGAACAAAAATCTCATGAAAGAGAAATACAAAACCTCAAGCCACCAAAAATAACATCGGGATAAAATGAAGGCAACAGAGCTGGGCAAAACTATCCAGGAGAAAAAGATAGAAATAAAAGGAGATACACGACAAAATTCATTGAAAGCATCTTCGAAAAAAGTAGGGTCGTCAAAACTATGGGAAAATCATCCAGTACAGGAAGAAATCTATTAAGTAGTGTCATCAGAGCGAATGGAAAACTGAAAACTGATAGGGACCGAATTGTCGAACGTGCCCAGGGATTTTACAAAAAGCTCCATTCCACTTAACAGTGGACGTAGAAAAATAAACAGGAAACACGAGTCGAGAGTTATCAATTTGAGGATCTCCTAGAAGTTACTCTGCAGGAAGTAAAGCAAACTATCAACGAAATAAAGAGACAAAGACCCCCTGAACCGATAACATAACAACCGACCTACTCAAAAGACTGGAAAAATTGGGCCTCGAACAAAATAAAATCTCATAAGAATGGAAGACAGCAATTTTAATGCTATTATCCAAAAAAGGAAGCTGAAAGACCTCAACAACTACAAGCCAATCAGCATACCCAGCTGCATCGACAAAATCTCCACCAGGGTGACCATCAACTGAATCACCAGAATGCAAGATGAAAACCAACCACAAGAACAAGCTGGTTTTTGAAAAAAGCTATCCAACCATCGACTATCTCAATTCAGTTTACCAGTTGAAAGAGAAAGAAGCAGAATATAAACTGCCACAAGATGTAGTATTTGTCGACTTTAAAAGGATTTTATTCAGTAGAAATCCACAAAGCCATTGATGTAATTATGCAATAAAGTGTAGACCTTGTTTATGCCAGAGTACAGTAAGATATCTATTGACACAAGAGTTCTTTTATCAGGCTACATAAAAACTCTGAGTCCTTTCAAGTAGAAAAAAAAAGTGAGACAAGATGATACCAGCTCAACTAAACTCTTCAAAACTAGCCTTGAGACATCCTCCTCTTTGCTTAGAACCTTCACGATCTCGAAATAATATCAGTCGAACTAAATGAGCAAGAAAGTTGGCCTCCACATGAATTTAAGCAAAACAAATATAATGTATAACAAATATGTTAGGGACAAAGACAATGATCGAAATAAAACATTCAGAGCTGGAAAAAGTAGACACTTACATCTACTTAAGACGGTTAGTCTCCATGAAGTCATCAAAATAAAAAGAAAATTAATGAAAAATCACACTACGTTGGCAAAGTTTTGGTCGAGTAAGCTCAACCTTCAAGGACAAGAAAACGCCACAAGTCAATAAAAGAAAGATAAACAACCAATGTATTCTACAGATAGTCATCTACTGAGATAAGGCATGAAACCAAAAGATTGACCCACAAACTAGAAACCATGCAACGTGCACATGAGAAAATCATGTGCAAATTAGCATGGAGAGATCATAAGCGAGCTCTGTACATCAGAAAAAAGACAAGAGTCTAAAACATTATAAAAACTTTTAGAAAACTCAGATGGTAATGGGCAGGACATGTTGTAAAAATGTCAGACAGCCTCTCATCATCACAACTCAAAACGTTAATCCCCTGAGATCATATGCCGCACTATGTCTGACAGAAATCAAGATGGTGGGACAATCTAGATGAATCTAGAGAGTACTTCTGCGATGCCCATAATAGAGAGGTCTAGGAAATCTTGGGAAAGGTCAATGTTCAATGATGGACGCTTTCGGATGATGATGATGATGATGACAAAGATCACATGCACAAATGAGGCTGGCATATTATTAGATGGAAAGACGAACTTGACAAATTCAGAAAGTACTGGCTCCACGACGCCCACAATGGAAAAGTGTGAAGAGTATTGGGGAAGGTGTACGTCCAATGACAGATGTTGAAAGACTGATGATGATGATGATGATGATGATACTATTTGTTCTTATCTATTGTTTAAAGCAACGTGTGCATTCTAAGAGGTAAATAACTTTTTTGGCTTGTGCAATCAGATTCACGGTAGATTGAAATGCAAAATAGATTATTTCAGTTGTTGAACCGATGAATGAACTGGTAAATTCAAGTTCTTCTGCATCATAGACTATATTTATTTTTGCATGGTTCGCAAAAGTTAATTGCTTTCACAATTTTTTTCTAACAGATATCTTAGTCGTTTGATAAGTTATTGATACCTATATATATATATATATATTTACGTCTGGTTTTTGTTTTCTAAGTTCTACCTTATTTTAGTTGCTTAGGTAGAGTGTCACTGAATGTTTTTATGAGATGGATGCAATTTGATTTAACTTTTGTTGTTGATTTTAGAGAGTTTTCTCTTAGGACCTCGTCTATTTTGTTTATCAGTTTATCGATTAATATAAGGCTGGTATCCTTTACAAATGAATTGCTATTTGAGTCTGTCACGTTATTGGAACTGCTCTTCGTAAGTTTTAGTGCTTGTGAGTTTGGTATGTCTTCTTTCAGATGTTTGTAGTGAGAGGATCTCCAGAGGAGATAGTTATTGGTGTTAATAGATTTTGTATAGTGTTGTTTGTTTTCAACTATGGATATTCATTATCATTATCATCATGTTTTCATTGTCTGTCATTTGACATACACCTCCCAAAGGATTTGCTACATCTCTCTATCATAGTGCAATACTTTCTGGGGTTGTTTAGTTTGTTTGTCGATCTTGTATTTTGTTGGTTTCAGTTATACATGCTGTTCCAATATTCAAAACTTTACTCTGATTTAAGTATAAGTTGAATAGAATAGCAAGTTTCCTGATGATGATCTCAACAGTTTTTGGGGGGTAGTTGGATGGTGATTCGATCTGAACAAGAAGCCTTCCCCTTCCTTGTTGGTTTGCTGACTTGTTTCATCCTCCATGGTGTAACTTAAGGGAACTCCTACAACTGATTGATCGCATTTTGCATGTCCTGATCATTGTTTTGTAGTATTTGTTTGGAGGAGTGTTTTTAGTAGAGTATCCGAGTGATTTATCTTGATTCGTTTAGTGGTTGCGATCTTTCCGAATCTTTTTAGGTGTTTTTTGAAATCTGCATCTTAGCATTCTGTGGTTGCTTCCCACATTGACCTGACTTGAGTCTTGAATATCTTTGACAGTGTTGCTTTTGCCCTCAAGGGTGTAGTCCATTTCGTTCTTAGTTTTGTTCAGGACTCTTCTTATCGGCTTTTTTTCTTGAATGTGCTCATGATTTTGAACCCGTTCGCAGTTGCAAGGTTTACAAGATCTTTACCTCTTTCGTTCCGTACTGTATATCCAAATTCATCAATGCAACGTTCATTTCCTCGTCTTGTGTGTCTGTCTAAGTTTCGTATGATGACATTGAAGTATTTTCCGGTATATTTGAGTGGGGGGTAAAAGTCATCATAGAAATTGTCTATTTCCCATCTGGTTGACAGCAAAGTGGAAGCGTAGACTTGGATTATATCCAGTTGTACGGTGACACTTGCTGTGCAGTCAGAGATAGATTTTGAGCCCACCTAGTTGTATTTGAGTCTCTTTCACTGTTAAATAGTTGTAAAGATGTTTACTCTTTAGTTCGATTAATTCTTCTCCGGGTCTTCTTAATTTACCAATGCCGATTATCTCCCACTTATGTTTTTGATTAATTTTTCAAGATCAGTTAGGTGCAAGTCTATTGAGCATGTTCTGGCGTTGTAGATACTAATGTATAATGATATTCTATAAGTGAAGGTTTAGGGGTTCCATTCGAGTAGTTGCTGTTGGAGCATATCACTCCCAACAGAGGCAAGTGTTGGTTTTAGGACCGATGACCCAGCAGGAACGGGTATTTTCTTGGTGTACTGTTTGTAGTCACTCTTGGGGCAAGTGATGTGGCTGGGCCTTTGGGGACTGTTGACCCTGCAGGAACAGCCAGTAAAATTCACATTGCACACACCATGGAGGATGCTGCGCCATGCCCTGCCATGCTGGCCCACGAAAAAAGTTGAAATTAAAAGCAGCAGTCATTTGAGCCGGTCTAGGATCTTTTTGAAATGAAACTGTAAATGAGCAACCATCTTAACTGCTCTCTCATTAACTTTTGATTTCAAATAGCGATCAGTATATTTTCTTTTTGTACATTATTACGGCTTAAACTTTAGGTTCAGTATGTGCCATACCTCATGCAACCCAATAGATCTCATGTTTAGGTCCTTATGCGGCGAAATTATTATGTATTTGAGGGCTTTTATTCATTGTGCTTTCAGTTTTATTCTTTGCTACACTAAAAAAACAGACTCGCTAAACGAAAAAAAAAAGAAACATGGCTCATAATTTCGATTAAAAACATAATAACCCAATATGCCGCTATACAAAAGTCAACCTCCACAGCTATCTTATTCTTTCCACAATTTTTAGTGGTAATTGCAGTAGTAGGAGTATTACTATTGCCTTAATAATCCTAGTATCATTAAACTATCAGCCACTTTGAGCCCAGCCTAATCAAATTCTCATATTTATCTTAGATACGTAGATGCTAAACTACCAAGAATATCAAGAAAATTGAATATAAACACCTAAGACCATGTTAAGTGAATCCTGATACTGGGGGAAAAGATAAAAGTAAGAAAATGTATTTCCTGAAACAAAATCAACTACAAAAAGAAGAGAGATTACCAGCATACTGATGAAAAATATTTTCTGAAACATTCAAAGTAATTTAGAAACGACAATCCTTGAATTCACTTCCCTCATGGAAGAGAAAAGACCAGCAGATATCAAAAACCAGACGAGAAAAAAAAAGACAGAAAAAGAAATATGGATAGAATAAGACAAGGATTTCTCACCAAAAAAATAGACGCCTTAAGTAGGTATTCGGATAAATCGAATCATTTGAAGCACGAAGTGTATTGTACTTGTGTATATAATCCATTATTTTCCCATATTCGTAGCTTTATTCAACTCAACTTCATGTTGAATGTATAGAGCACTGTATGGAATAAACTCACCACACATCAAATACTGAATAACTGATTTGTACTTCAATATATATATATATATATATATATATATATATATATATATATATATATATATATATATATATATATATATATATATACATGATTCAGTAATTAATGTTCCTCTAACACGAAAAAGATTATGTTTCAGGCTTAGATTCAAGCCACAGACAAGAATCTGGGTGCATGAATCAGTAGAGATGCAGAATGTTGAGTTTATTTGCTTGAACTTATTTTGGCTCCCACCTACAGAACCTTGGGGCCAGGACATCAATAATTAGATTATGCTTCCGATATAAAATTACATAAAGAGACACCTATAACTAATTTAGAGTGCAGTAAGTTGCTCAGTAGACATAATAGTCTTAGGACTAGGGAGGACAAGTAGGTTATAAACCTACTGATTAGGCTCCAGCCTGCAGACTCACTGACCCATCAGGAGTTTGTCTTTGCTGCCAAATCTGCCAATATATATATATATATATATATATATATATATATATATATATATATATATATATATATTAAGCGTGAAAGAGACAGCCATCCTTAATTTATACATGTATGGTCCTTCAAAATTCCTCACAAATACCGTCGTGCAGGATGGGTCTACAACGGTACCCATGGCACGATTTATATCTTAGAAAAAATATCTTCCATTGAAATCAAAGCTATCAAGTGTTAGAATATGATTCAGTAGAGTAGTTATTGTTCCTACATGAGATTATTTTGGTATTCTTGTATCTAGGTTTCCTTTTAGGGCTGATATATTTCCGTCGTCTTTGATATTAGAATATAGTGATCGCACATCAAGTGCTACGAGAATTGCATTATATGGTATTGATTCGTATGTTTCTTATTTCGTTAAATAAGTCTGTTGTATTACCGATGTAAGACATCACTTTTTAGCAAATGGTTCTATGCAGGGGTAGTTTGGTTGTATTTGAGTTAATCGAGGAGATTACTGATGTGTTACGATAATCATTTTTGTGCATTTTAACGAATAAGTAGAAGCGAGTAGATTTGTTTGCTGGTTTAGTGCTATATATATATATATACATATATATATATATATATATTTATATATATATATATATATATATATATTGCATGAAGATTATTTCAATGGTTGATTGAAGATTGTCCATTCTATTTCACTTAAAGACAATTTTAAAATGCATCTTAAAGTGAAACAGGATGTAAAATCTGTTATGAGTTATTGAAATATTTTCACTCATTCTATAACTTAGTATAGATCATTTTTCCAACTAAGATTTTTTAGATACATATACACATGTTTCTTGTATAGTCCATTATTGTTCATATATATATATATATATATATATATATATATATATATATATATATATATATATATATATATATATATATATATTTGTATATATATATATATATATATATATATATATATATATATAGTATGGAGAATTGTATATATATATATATATATATATATGTATATATATATATATATATATATATATATATATATATATATATATATATATATATATAGTATGGAGAATTGTTGAAATACACTGTATGGATCAGAGGTAAGATATAGATAAAAGTTTTGAGTCATAAATAATTCATGAAATAATAATTTTGAAAAAAAACTCTTTTTGCAAAATTTTAGTCTTTTTAGGAAGGTAAATAGGCAAATAATTGCCTGAAGGCTATATTTTACTTTTACCATACATAAGGTAAAGTTACTATCGTGATTGTCTATACGGTTCCATTTTATGCCATTTTTAGACTTACTCTCATTCATCTTATTTTGCATCAAATGAGGCGAAATGAATGAAACTCCGACTTGAGAAATTGCCTGAAATATTCATAATACTGAATGGAAATTATCTCTGATCATCTTTCGTACTTTAACTCCTCCATTGTGGAAAGGAGTTAAACGCCGCTGGGGATTTTGTTGCTTCGGGCACTTGACACGTTTCCCAATATAGTTACAGAATGAAACAATTTAACTCCATTAGAATTACGTGACAATTTCATATTCTTTGAATTCCAAGAATAACACTTCCTTAATAAGAAAAAAATCGTACATCATAATAGTTTTACCAGGAATGCTGTGTAGCCTACTGGTAATAAAACTCCCTCGCGAATAAGGTCAATTCCACCTTCTTTAAACGTCCAAAATAAAACAATGGTTCCCAGACAGACTTGTTTGCGATTAAATAGAAAAAGAAAGAATTTTGCCCAAAGTAAGAATCGATATTAATATATCTTTTCAGGCTTAAATTTGCGATTTATTTTCGGTTATCAATGGCGGGAAATGATACAATTATTTTCTTATAGACGACATCATTCTTTGCACCCAATTTTCTGTAAGTGTGCTGTTTAGTCAGCAGTTTTCAACCGCATCTCTCTCTTTCTCTCACTCTTTCATTATCATTATCATTTCTCTCTCCCTCTCTCCCCCCCTCTCTCTCTCCCTCTCTCTGTAATACACACACATATGTACACACCGTCTTTCTCTTTCAATGGTTCCTTTGTCTCACTCGTTAGGGTTTTGCCTCTTTATCTCACACTTACTCTCCCTTTTTCCTTCTCCTTCTAGCTCTCTTAAATTAGTGCGTTGCTCCACTATCCAGAGGATTTCTCTCTCTCTCTCTCTCTCTCTCTCTCTCTCTCTCTCTCTCTCTCTCATTGACTTGGATTACACTTCTCTAAATGTCTTTGTCCCTGTTTACCTTTCTCTCACTACTTCCGTATGCATCTCTGTTTATCTCTCCCACTCTTTAAAGCTTCCTCACCTTGATTCTTTGGGGCTATTTTTCTCTCCCTCATTTCCTCTATCATGCTGTCTTTCCATGAACTCTTTTTTCTCCTCCTCCTCCTCCTCCTCTTTCTTCTTCTTCTTCTTCTTTTTCATTTCTCTACCTTCTTCTATCTCTTTCTCACTCTCTTTCTCTCTTATAACTACATCATCGACATCGACTAATTTTTTTTAATAAGTTTGAATCCTCGTTGCCAATTCCTTTATTTTAAATCTTACACATTCCCTATAGACCATTGTGTTGTATCGTTATTCACATTTTTTGTAAGTTTGAGGCAATTGTAATAGTGTTTACTTTTTCCCAAAAACTTTTGGCATATTGCCTCATCGGATCCGATAATCTAGAAATATGGGATGATTTTTTTTAGATAAATATCTCCCCAAGAGATTTCTTTTAAGACCTTATCCTTTCTGTGAATAAAATGATAATTGTTGGATGATAATGATTCCCTCGAATGTTTTTATGGATATGTTTTTTGTAATCAATTTTTCGCACCCAAAAAGCAAAAATCCATCTTTTCATCCTTGTATGGCTATGTCAATATTACAATTTCACGGATATATGTATGTTGATTCCAATAAAGATCCCTGATAGCCAGACATACTTGAAACATTTGTGATAAATTCAATAAATAAATCGAATTTTCCGACTGAAAACGATAATTATCAAGCAAAAACAGAATTGTCGACAAACATGAGCAGAACAATTGCTGTCTAGCTTCGAAATCATCATCAGCTTTTTAGCGTCCATCGTTGGACATAAACCTTTCCCAGGATCTGCAAGACCTCTCTATCATGGGTGTCGCAAAGACCCAAACCTTTTTTCTGCCAGCCAAAGTTTCATATATGATGTCTTGGGATCCACGTTGTGGGTTGTAATGTCCATCAATTGTCTGACATTCTTGGAACATGACCAGCTAACTGCTGTTTAAGTTTTCTGAAGGATTCTAGGAAATCCCTGACTCCTGTTTTTTCTAATATACGGTGTTGCCCTGTAATCTCTCCATGTGATGCTTATCATGATTCTCTCGTATGCTAGTTCGCTGGTTCTCAGTTTGAGATTCAATTGTTTGGTTATGTTCCATATTTCAGTTCCATAAGTTACTAGTGGAAGGATGCATTGGTTGTGAACCCTTCTTTTAAAAACTAATGGGATTTTCTCGTCCTTAAAGGTTTAGCATGCTTTCCCGAAAACTTGCCCATCCTAAAGTAATTCTCTGCTTGACGTCTTCTTCTTTTGCTTGACAAACTGAACAGAGAGAGCAAAAATATGGTCAATAAAACAAAGGTCATTGACAACAAATGTTGAGGCGAAAAGATACAAAAACACCGTCCAACTTACAAAGAGATAAATATATGAAAATATGTTGTTGTAATCAACATAATTCCTATGCTACTCCGCTGATTAAGGTGACAATAGCCTTCTGAAAAGTAATCACTATCACTACTTTGTACCTTTCTTGAATTAAAGACGTTCGCAGAGCTGGTGTCACACAAGGGTGGTAACTCAGAAGTCACTTCAGTGTTGCTAAATCAAAAAGGATTTTCGCGCTAAATCGACCTAAAAGGAATTTAAAACCCCAAAAGCACCAAGAAAACACACTTACTCTCGTAACAGCCATTTAGTATACGAAACAAGATAATAAAAATGGCTAAGATGGCTGAAAATAGCGCTAAATGTTGAAGCTCTTGTTTGAAAACATTGGTAACCCCCTAAGAGAACTTGCCTTCTTCCCAGGATATCTAGAATTTTGGCGATTCTCTGTATTTCAGGTATTTGGTATTTCCTTTTTGAATAAAATCTGAAAGAATCATCTTGTGCTCCTAACTATTTTTCATATGCCGAACTTGTAAAATTTCTTCAAGTCTTATAAGACCAGCAAACATACCTTCAGTAATAGTTGTTTTTTTTTTCAATAATTTTTAATAAAAAAAATACAGATATATTCATCCCTCATTTCCGAAACTATCACCCGAAGAGCTTTTTTTTTCTCTCCATTGCACAGCATAATTTGTCTGAGAAAATATAATGTTAAAAATTAAAAAGATTTTTTTATTACTAGAGGGTATTGAAAGTTTTAATCTTGCATAAACAAGTTTTCTATTTAGTCTAATAGATACAAAGACAGCTGCTTTTTTTAAAGCTATTCACCATTGAATTATTATGGATTATAAGGTTCTTCGCATATTTTCCTTTAGAAGAAGTAAGCATGAGATATTTATCGTTTATAACATAGTAAACTCGTGAATATAAATCTGTGTCTACAATTTTTAGTTGCGGTTACGTGAAAATTTGTATTTTATAATCCACCAAAAACAAAGTATTTTGCAGTTGCAACAGAATATAGAAAATTCAATCGTTAACAGCTTTCCAGAGAGAGGTAAACATTGTAGAAGGAAAACAACAGATAGTTTTGAATTTGATGTTACTCTCCAAAAATTATATAGTCACTAGTGGCTTTATATGCTCTGAGGTGTCATGTTTATCGATGTTCATTGTGAACCTTCACAATAACAGACCTCGATATAACGAATCTCAGTTTCAATGAGCACACGAGCCAAAACGAACTCTTCTCTTATAAACCAAACGAAGTTTGATGAATGTGGTAAACACATGGGACATAAAGAACTTGGCATTATGCTAGTTTTGTGGTCTAAATTTTTGCAGCCTCTAGATCAATAATCAAAGTGTCGTACGTGTTTTTCTCACGTTAACGGAACATCGAATCAGCTTCCTATTTTCAATTTTAAACGTTATTAGTGGCATTCAACGTTCACTCTGCCAGTTTTAATTTAATGTTATACTTTTTCGATTGACAAAAACAAAATTTATTATGAATCTTATCTATTGTTGTCATTGGAAAATAAGTAATTCTATTTCAATGAATCATTTCACTTATAATTACTGCTATTCTTTGGCTCTTTCTAACTCATTAATTATGATTGAATTTTGTAAGATGATATCCTATTTTTAATAAAGAAATATTCAACAATTATAATACTACCATATTACACCTTTTTTGTTTTTTTCTCATTTGAAAGAAATTCAAATGAAACGAAATAGATATTCATGAAGAAAACAATTAAATGCATTTATATTTAGATGCTGCAAAAGCCTTCACAACAAAACTACCATAGTACCAGAAACTTTCTTATTGTTATCAATATTTACCGAACAATAGAAATCAAGGTCAGAGAGAACGAGGTGCAACCGAACTTCAGCTTCATTTTCTAAACAATGTCTGTTAGATGAAGAGTATCAACAAACTGACTTTTTATCCATCGGACTCCTTCCTCCTCAACACGTATCCGGTTTTTTCTCTCCAGGGCTTTAATGGCTACAATTTCGACTATTTCACTAATTAAATGTCCCGTTAGGGAGGAAAAGTACCATTAGTGCATAGTATAAAGGTTCTGTAGAATCCACAAAACCTACAATTCAAGGTCCGTGGAGGACAGAACAAATTATTGCACATCAACTTAGAGTTGACAAGTCTAAGTAAATGTTGATTTATCAAATTACCAAATTAATTGATTGATATAAAAAAAATTACGCAGTCATAATGATGTCACCCCTCAAATGACGTCAGTCGAAGCACACTCACCCGTCCGTGCGCCAGCATCCATACATTAATACACAGGATTTTGTTAAAGTTCTATTCATTATTTACAGCAAAGGATTTACAATTGACTACTCACTCTAACACAAGAGTAAATGAGAAGTTCGGTAAGGAGATTGTTTTGTCACTATATTCCGGGTATGAAGGTCTTTCTAAGTAAAAAACCAATATTAAAAATGCTGTCTTATTGATACCGACTAGACCGACAGAAGGCAAAAATAAGATGTGAATCTTCCTAAGATGGAGAGCCTGGGGAAGATATGCACTGATCTAATTCCAGAAACATGCTCTTCAATTGGGACTTAGACTAGACTAGAATGCATGAGATATGCTCTATGCAGAACAGTGAATAAATTAGTCGAGATGTATGAACATATCTACGGGGAATATATTTATGCATATTCATTGTTTATCTCTGCGAACTTTTGCTCATAAAGATTTGTGCATGTGTGTTCGAGTTTATGGTCATATACGCCTTTAAAGATCATTCTTCCAGTTTTATAAGGCACAAAAGCTATCAATTCCCCAGTGTTAAGGCAGTCACGATTGAGCACGTTCAAACAGATAAACATGAATATATATATATACATTTCAACGTTGACAAATGTGTGTACATGTATAGATGCACATGAATAAACATTAATTTATCGGCTTCTACACATGTACGCTTTTCTCTGAGTCTGGCTTGGCATAATGGAACGTTACTGAAGAACTCGTCAAGGATTGGATTCGTTGCACTACTGATAGTTTGTTCGATTAATTTATAAACCGTCGCATTAAAGATGGTGCCTTATAAATATTAGTCTAGATGGTGGTACACAGAACAACATTATTGGGTCATTCCTGGTTATTCAATGATCTAAATTTCGTCTGCTACAAGGTTTAGTGACGAATGAATATCAAACTGAAGTACAATGATCAGAAGGACTCGGTTAAAAAGCAAGTCCCCTAAACACACACACACACATACACAACATATATATATATATATATATATATATATATATATATATATATATACATATATATATATACATATACATATATATATATATATATATATATATATATATGTGTGTGCAACCCCCTTATTCACACAAATGCACATACATACATGCATAGTGATCAACAAACAAACACACGCACATATACGTAGGTGTGACGATGTATATATATATATATATATATATATATATATATATATATATATATATATATATATATATATATATATATATACATATATAATTACTACCCATTAGAAACTATATGAAACTTTGTAAATATTGCTCTACTTTCGTGAAATCTATCAATAAGAATGGCCGTGAGAAAGAATAGTACCTCACAAAAGTACACACTCAGGATAATCGAAAGAGAGTGTCAAATATGTTATTGCCAACATACAGCTATTTTCCCTGCAAAGGCCTATTTTTTGATACTGGGATAATACCGAAACATTTTACAGAGATTGGTCAACTACGTTGAATTTAGATAAATCAGCCGAATTCAATTATTTTATGGTCCAGGAAGAAGCTAATAAATTTCCAAGGCGTGATTTCTTCCCTCCCACGGTGAGCACTTTTAGGTAGATCACTGATCTGCAAAAAGCTATTATTCAACGTTCTTCTAAGCCTTGAATTGAGAACTCTAGTGGATGGTTAATTATGACGAATGCGTTAAAAACATTGCTTATTTCGGGCCTACTGTTTGTCTTGTTCCGCATTGAATACCAGACTCCGGGTCTAAAACCATACTGAACAGTCATGATACGACAAAACAGTTGTCTGCGGATGACACTATATATATATATATATATATATATATATATATATATATATATCCGTCGTCGGACATAGACCTTCCCAGGATTTGCCACATTTCTCTATCGTGGGCGTCGTGGAGCCGGTACTTTCCTAATCTGTCTAGCTCGTCTCTCCATCTAATATTCTCCCGGCTTCAGTTGTGCATGTGATCTCGAGGGATCCATGTTGTGATTTGTGATGTCCATCGGTTTTCCACCATTCTTGCAAAATGGCCAGCCCACTGCTATTTGAGATTTTCAATGGATTCTAGGATGTCCCCAACCCTTGTCTCTTCCCGGATATACTATGCTGTCTCGTGGTCTCTCGATATGAGGCCCAGATATATCCCCGTAAATATAGTCTCTTGTATAGACATAGATGTATACAAAACTCACATTTGTAAAGAGGATTTTGCTGTATGGACAATAATCCCACTGAAAATATACGTATTCATGTATAGGTGCCACGAAAAATATCTAAACAGTATGTTTGAATACTATGTTCTGTGGGTTTTATCGCTACGCTAAAAAAGGAGTTAGGGTAAGTAATGTTTTTATGGTGAAAATTCACCGATTTTTGGGGGGGATAATGTACTATATATCAATTCAAATAGATTGATAAACAGATAGATAGATAGATAGATAGATAGATAGATAGATAGATAGATAAATATGTGTGCATGTATGTATATGTATACACTCATATATTCATGTGTTTCTCAACATCCAATATTGTCATCAATCATTTAGCTATCCTCGGAATTCACACTCCCTGAAATAAGAGACAGCAATGAAAATCGTATTGAAAAATACGACCACACATATATGCTCACAAAGGGGCACCTAATGATATGAACATATAATAGTATCTCTGTGCGAGTGCTGTCTGAATCAAACATAACAGTGCCCAAAGTGTAATATGTTTTATGAGTCTATGATTTGTATTGGGAAATAAATGAAATGGCCGGGCTCCAAGACGACGATGGCCAAAGCCAAGGAAATAATCTCCTGAATATTTCCGCCCAAGAAATTAGGTTCATAATTTTGAATTTCTCTTTGTATCTTCAATTCACTAACCGTCTTCTGTCCCTATCAGAACAACCAATACTGCTGCTATTACCTACACTGGAGGCCGACCAATACTAATCCGGTGTTATTTGAACTGGTCTGATTCAAGATTACTGACTTACTGGGGCACAAGATTTCAGGTTGGGTAAACAGCTCTAGATCAATATTTGACCACCTCATTCTACGAGTAAAATACCATGTACAGTGAGAACATAAAAGATAAAAATAACTAATTAAAAAACAAACAAAATTTCAACAAAGAACAGCTAGGACATCATAGAATACATTAAAAAGTTAAAATGGCAATGGGCTGGTCATGTCACAAGAATGCAAAAACTGATGGACATTGCGACTAACAACATAGATCTCCAGATATCACATGCGCAACCAAGCCCGGCAGCGTGTTAGATGGAGAAACGAGCTGGACAAGTTCGGAAAGTACTGCCTCCACAACGCCCACAATAGAGAAGTGTAGCAAATCCTGGTAAAGGTGTATGTCCAATGGCGGATGTTAAAAGACTGATGATGACGATGTATTCAATAAAATTCATCATTTCCACTTCTAAAGTGTTGTAGTCATTCAATGTCTTCTAGTGAAATGATGGGTTGGGGGTGATCTATTGAAACATTGGTAAAAAAAGTGATCACTGATCAAGTTATTTCTCTCACTTTTTTGTTGGGGGCGATCACTAGAAATGTCTGCTTTTTTTCTGAAAGGACAAGCGTGAATCCCGTCGGACACAAATTAAGGGATCATTTTATCAAAGATTCACAATGCAAATTGAACGCCAAACAAAAATCTAGCGTTAGAATACGAAAGGGTTTTTTAGACATAATTGATAGTAAATATTCAAATTTTAGCCCTGTTGTTCCATTGGCTTGGCCTGTATGCGTGATACATACACAGCCACCCAGCTGGCCAAACCTGCTTGAAAACTGAAGAGACCTATGTTGACAGTTTTTTGTTGACTTTTTTGAATGTCAAGGGGTTGGGTTAATCACGGTTGGCACTTCCTTCACCTTAAAAACGGCTAAAGTACACAAATTCAAATTTATAGCCACAGTTCAATATCATGACCCTTATTTGTACTCCTGAAAGTATGCTGTGATTATCGATAGAATATCATCATGTGCCGACGTATCAACAGTGGCCAGCCTGTGTTATTATTGTCCATCTTTTTCCCCCTCTTATCGTCAAAGTCCCTTATTCCTATTGTATACATATAACTCAATATTCACCAACAATCATATGAACTCATCTCCACAGCTGCTTTTTTTTTCATGATGTTCTCCTCAGCTTATTCATTCTGTAAACCCCAGCCAATAACATCACATAAGATGGGAAACCATGAATAAAAAATGAAGAGAAAATCTCTAACGGAATTATTCCAAAAAATAACGTAGATATTTTACCATTGTACGAAGGAGATTCTCCTACATGTATGTTTAAATAGTCTATTGCATTTTATTCCTAACGGTGGAACACATTGTGGACAACCAACCAATATTGATGAAAACTGTTTGTTTCTAGAATATTCCGGCGTCGTTCATCTTGATAAGGTTTCGATCGATTTACTTCGCAGTTTCTGCTGGGAAACACAATACTATTTTATTGACGAACGTAATAACAACGCCATGTGATATCCTGGTAAATATCCGTGTATGTGAAAGACGCTTTCCCAATCGTTTGCAGATCTCCCGATGAGAATACGAAACATTTGACACTTGTGTCCCGTTATCCACAGTAAAGATGGTCTATCTGTATGAGTTTTGTTTCTAGTTAGTGTTATAAGCAGTCCATAGCATGTGAAGTCCATGGGAGATTAGTTTGTAGATTATAATTGATCAGTTTAATGTAAAAACAGGTCATCTAGTTGACAGGCTACGATTATTCTCGCTGATAACCAGACACTGAAGACACTCTCACACATTATTATCTGATCTATCGATCTACAGTATGTCCATATAAACTTCAGTCATTTTCTATCTATCATCGAGAATTCATTCTCAGTTATTTCTGATGGAGGATGAATAAAGATAATAGAAACAGGGAGACAAAGACTGAGACAGAGAACGAGAAAGAGGGGAAACTTGCCTTCTATTAAGGAATCCTTGTTGGGCAAGGTTCCATTTTAGAAGCAACCAGAGAGAAACTAACAGGAAAACACTTTTCAAGACATCAGCACAACATATATCTTTCCTTCATCACCGTTCCACCTTCTTTCTCCCTCTCTCTCTTTCTATATATATATATATATGTGTGTGTGTGTGTGTGTGTGTGTGTGTGTGTGTGTTTGTGTGTGTATATATATAAAGTATGTCAGGATGGTATTCAGTGATTTAATATTAAAGAAAAGAATAGCCTACCTAGGGACATGCTGTCTTTATCCTCTTCAAATGACTTCCCTTGGGACCTCGCACTCTCACCTTTTGCACCACTGGATATTTGTGAAAAAATCTTTAAATTCCCCTTTTTGGGGTCGAGGGGGAACAAATCTGAATGTAGGGAGGCTGAAAACTTGGGTGGGGCGATGTTTATCATCTACTCTTCATGAGACGTGAAGAATGGGCACTTCAAATGCAACGGACGCACGTACCAAATGCATACATGGCATATCATTCCTGATCGAATAACCCCATAGGAGAGTTCCAACGCGTACGCAGTGAACATTCTCCTGGTGGGTTACCAAGTTGCGTCAAGGCTGCGCACAGTCAATTTTTCATACTGGCAAAATATAGTCGTCGTTCGTGTCCGACGTGATCAAAGCTAGAAACACCGACAAAACAATAGGAATTTGATATCAAATACCAAGGTGTATGTTCGTAAGCTTGTCTGTGTGTGAGTGTGAGGAAGTAGACCAAAGGGAAAAAATGACTAATATCCAAGAACATCGGAAGTAAATCTCAAGTTATAAAGCCAGATATCTACTTACATTTCTTCGTAAAAATTACCAAGCATCGCGCAACACAAAAGAGAGGTCTATTCTAAGCCTTTCAATAACGACAAAAAATCTATACGTATCGGCTGGTTCAGCTGGCAGAGCCGCATGATATAGCCTCTAGTTCAAAACATTGACTTTTCAACAAATATACCAGCACAAGGGTATTTTTTAATTTATCTAATGGTGTGAAAAAGCGACCATGTGATCTCCTTACCTGCCTGGCGTTGCACTATCCCTTAGCAGTTCCCGTTGATAATTTTGTCACATGTTTTCTTGTTGTAATTCAACAGCAGAGTAACCAATCAGAGGGTGGTACATCTCTGGTCCCCAAAAGATTCTCCACTGGACTATCACCCAAGTTCTACTTTTATTCATCTTTACTAGAGATAAATAGTTCGAGCCGAAATAGGAAAATTTCATTCTCGTCATTACATCAATTTCTAGACTTTTTCCCTTGACAATACTCTTTTCACTCTTCTTTCTTTTATCATTTGGACTCTTTGTTTCGATCATATGCACCTGTTTATTGATAATGAGTCTAATATGCTAAAAGATATTGTATTGCAGATGGGCACTGTTCATTTGAGAGATTGGCTCAATAAAATCTTTGTTTACCATCTATGCCTTATTAAACAAAGAAAAATGTCATAAAAAGGGTTGTTGCTTTCATGCCGTGGTATTATTGCTGCTATTGAAATATCTTGATAAGTATATCAAACTTATTGTTATCATTAGCCGTTCTTTTTTTCTATCTTTGGTCAAGGCTGATGCGGTTCGCAAAGATGAAGAACCACCGATACCCGTGGAGGAGGAGGAAACGGTCCGTGCCAAATGGAGCGGCAAAGTGGAGTTTCTCATGACCTGCATTGGATATGCTGTCGGCCTTGGAAATGTGTGGAGATTTCCATATTTATGTTACAAAAATGGAGGCGGTAGGTAATGATACAGTTTATTTTGCGTATGCATAAGTTTCTTACTATAATTATTTGAGAAGCCTAACAATTGGAATCGAAACAAGCCACCGGGTATCAGTCGAATGAATATCGTACGCTTTTCAGTCTATTGGTGGGTGAATATATATAATGTTGAAACTAGATAGTTATTTTTTATTCAAAGCCTTATAAAAAAATTGATTTCATATGAACCTCCTATGGCTACCAATTTACTAGCACCAATTTTTTTCGAATCACCAACACGTTCCTCATTATTCTCCAAGATCTGATCAGTGCCGTATTTTGAGCAGTTTCAACTCGTCGTCAACTGTCTAATTTATTTCATCTTACCTCCAGTGGTTTTGATACTGTTTCGGGTGCGCTCAATACTAAGCTTGGCATCAGCACACTTGAATAATATTCATCCGGCTTTTTTTATTTACTTTTCAGCACATGAACGAGTCTCAGATATGAAAAAAAAGACAATTTCTATTTAAAAGCCTGAAATTTTTGCTCCGACTATTCGACTAGAACAAATAAGGTTAAATTAGTTATTGGCATATTTCTGAAGATCAAGCCGATGAAACTATGTTGAATCACTCACTGATGAAAGGAAAATCATGGAATCACCAACAAAAAAATCACTATTAATACTTTGTTGCTCCTCATTCGGCTTTCATGACGACCTGTATTCTTTGAGGCATGGATTTCAATAATTGGAAAAATTCTCCTGATAACGCTGGTTCCAACTTTTTCTAATAGCTGTTGACAGATCAGCTTTGCGGATGGAACCTTGTCAAAAACCATTAAAAAATTCCCACCACAAGTTTTGAATCGGATTAAAATCAGGACAGTTTGTTGGTCATACAGATGAGTTGATATGCCTTCCGGGCGAAAAGTTTGCTCCGTGGCAAGATTCATTATCATTTTGAACAATGAATCCATTGTCATCAAGACCGAATTTTGAGAGAACATGTTCCGGAATCCCTTTGAGAACTTATGCATTGACTGTTGAGGTAATGATTGCCATCCCCCTTTGTTCTCTACCAGACATACAACCCCATTTTATGAGTCAGGATTTGCTTGTTTTCCTTGAGCAGTCACATTTATACGTCTTATTCGAATTACACAAGACAACCATCACTTTGGCCAATACAAATTCATGATTGATTACTGAATATCGCTTTCATCCAATCGTTCACACTCCATGTTTGATTCACTTTAACACAGAGTTAACGTCTTTTCTTCCGTTTAGGTGTCAATGCTGGTTTTCGTTTTGAATCTTCTGGATGTAAATTCAATTTAATCGAGTCTGTTTCTAACACTTCTGTCACAAACACTGAATCCTGTTAGCACCAATTTGTTTTCCAATTGTTTTATTGAGGATTTTCTATTTTCAAGGCACGTTGCTCTGATTCTTCTATCCCGATGCCTTGACGTCTCTTGGGGTCTGCCTGTTTTCCTTCATAACCATCCCTCGTTTTTATACCTGCATCAGATTTTAGACACAGCTGATTGTGAACAACCAACATCTTTTGCCACACTCCATGTTGAATTTCGTTCCGGGTGGGGATTCATAAATGTTTCAATAATTTCAATGTAGAGCTGTCTTTTTAAAGTTTCATTCGTTTCAACGAGCCTAGTCCAACAACAGATCTTCAAGGTCCGGAAGCACTCTCCTTCAACAATAATCCAATTGGCACATTCAGACTTGATTCCATATTTTTTCTCTCAACGTTGAGTGATTTTATCTTTCTTCTGTTTGATATAAAGATATAGGTACGCCAGTAATTCAAAATGATTTTATTTATGTTTAACCCTAAGGCCAAAATATTAAGCTATAATACAAAAATTGATTTGAATCATATCTGTAATATGTTTATCTGATGCAAGGTAAGATGAAAAAGAAGGGTGAATATCGAAGTGTATTCATTCCATTTTCTTCCAGGGTTAGTATCATTGCCATGATTCTATCCTTCATATTACAAACTTTTCTAAAATCTCCGGCAAGATCCTGGAATTTTCTGATTTCTCGTTTAATTCCGTTTTTATCCTGAGTTACACAAGCAATCATATCTACGATCTGGAAGCTTCTATTTCCCTTCTTTAAGAATATCAAATCTGGTCTTTGCTTGGATTGTGTTATCGGTCTCGATCTCAAAGCTTTGGCGTATCTTGTTCATTTTGTTTCTACAACAGCTGGTTTATGCTAATACAATTTTTGCATAGCTGGGGGGGGAGTCAAATCGCTTCGCACATTGCACAGTTTTCCCTGTCTTGTTGTTCTTTTTATATTAATTTTTTTGGACCAGCTTGCTGCATTCACTTACATAATTTACCAACTCATTTTTTTTTCTTCATATAAACAGCATTTTCTGTTTTTGCCTGCTCTGTTTTCAATTCCAAGTCGGTTTGCTCAGGTGCATTCGTCCTACGCTGCGACGATAAGGGATTCCGTTATTATCTTCAATCGTCTTTTGTGTAGCTTTTCGTCAGTTAATCGTCTGCGATGCTAATCCGTTGGAATTTATCTAGATCATTTTTTGTTTCATTCAAATATATTTGAAACAAGCCCGCAAGCCACTGGTAGTCTACCAGTGGTCCGCTGATGGCCCCTTCGGTGGACTGCACATCGGTTTCTAGGAGCTCAGGCGGTGGCAACACAGCCAGTGTTTTTTGTTTTTTGTTTTTTTCAATTTGGAGAGAAATATTTCTTAAAGTTTTTAAATAGTAGTGTACTCATGTCTGTGATGTATTAGTTCAAATTTTCGAGGTTATAGCCCAAAAAATGAGACACAGAGGCAATCAGAAAGAGAAGAATCACTTTAGGCTTGTTATCATCGTGGGTGATTCGATTTCCATAATAAAACTTTGCCCAACATGGAAAACCGAGAATTGTCCCTCGACATTTTTCCACAAATTTATGCGTAAACGTATTTAGAAAAAAATACGTGTATCTCTACTTTTATTCAGTTCATTGAATTATAATTTTGGGCATTTTTTTTCACTACAATCTTTTCTCTATCCACTTAATGGATTATCATGATAACATTAATAAGATTTTGTGCTTTCAAGACAATGGAAATGATTACTAGCGCATTTTTTATCAAATTGTTATACATATATGCTGCTACGTTTTGATAAGTTTTGGATAAAAATTTGTAGAAATGTGATAAAATTTGGGATATCTCAATGAATATTTCGGCACTTCTGAAATAATGTGGTCGTTGTAGGCATATTAATTTGTCCACTGTTGTTTGAGTGCTGAGAAATCCCATTTTGGCCATATGGACAGGTTCTTCTATCGTGTTTATTGTGTGTGTGTTTGGGGGGTAACAATTAGAAAAAAAGTGAGAAGATAGATAGATTTTGAAAGACTATATTTCTTTGATTTCTTTCAGGATATGCTTATATAAATATCACTGCAGAGAAGTGGTTAGAATGCTAGTCTCTTGGACCATTACACCTGTACCGAGATCGATTTTTAAGGATTGCCTTACATTCGTGGCTTTGTGCCGTACAAAGCTTAGGTCATTTATCATTACAATGGAACGAATTGCTCATCTTACTTAAAATGTATTTCTTGAAAAACATATACCATTTTTAATTTGCTATTTTGATGTATAATGTCATTTGATCAATATTGATTTTTTTCATTCCATAGAACAAGATCATCCCATATATTTTTGCAATATGAACTGCTCTTGTTCTGCTTCTAGGATACTGATCTAAATACCACAATACTAAAAAGAAAAGCAAATGATAGAGATAGTAAGTTTTTCTTTGGTATGTTTGATAATCAGATTTCAACATATTTCTTTTTATTATCACTGACCGTTGTAGAGCAACACCTTTCAAACTCCTCACGCTGGTCATTAATTTTGGACTGCTTTCTAATTTTAACAGTGGGACAAGCATTCAAAATAATAAATCAGTTTCCATTTTTTCCGATCACTTACACGTCTTCGCTGTGCTCTTGATGTCGTTTACATGATTTTTAGCTGAAACATTTTTCAATCTTTGTCAAATGTGCAATACGTAAGAAACTGGAAAACTTTTACTTTACACGGAGTATGCACAAGAACAAAACTGTAGAATGAATCGGTCCAAACGTTGTAAGAACAGAATTAAGAAGGAAATGAATTCGTGTGATTATCTGGAAAAACTCTGGAACGTTATTAACTCTTCACAAATTATAGAAAACGTCAAAAGATTTGCAAGAAGAAAAATTTAAGTACATCAAGAGTTTTATCAAGCTAAATCCGTGCTGAAATCTACAAGTACTTCCCTATGAAACAGAGAAACTTATAGGCGCTCTGCCGTGGTATATTTGTCAGAAAGCTAATCTAAGTACAAAATAACAACGAAAAACTTGTAGGGCTTAAGGCAAGATGTATGAAATTGACAATAGAACAACCAGACCAGAGATACTGCCGCAAGCAGTCAGGAGACGAGACGCTGGAAAACGTTGGTATAATACAGTCTTCTGCCTTAGGCAAATAGCTTCTACCACTCACCCAACTGTTTGTAATTGATGTCTTTCATCTTATCAGTCCAGCCTAGAATGGGGAAGTATCAAACACTTGCTGCACATGATCAATATCTATGGAATATCAGTGAATCCTGTATCAACGAATTGTAAGTAATTTTCATAGGTTTTCGCAAAGGTAGTCACTGAAAGACTAAAAAAAAGGAGGTCAACGAAAATAGACACTAGAACATTTTTTTTAATTGGAAACAGTCTGACAGAATTGCCGTAGAGATGATGTCGAGAGAAAATTGAATCATTGACCATAATCATTCTTGTTCACTTATTTCAGAGGTAAGAGGGCTATCTACAATAATCAACAATGTCAAAAACAGTGGATTTCAAAATAGATCAAATTCAATTATCGTTTTGCCCCGGCAGACAGCCCCAGCAAACGATTGTTACGGACAACGTATTTCAAAGGCGTTTTTTATAACTCTTCAAATTTAATCTTATATGTAGGGCCATTGAAGTAATTCAATACGTAGGGCCATCGAAGTAATTCATGTAAAAAACCTCATCATTCTTTACAACATCAGATAAGCATTCGAAATATACGTGTGGATTTGAGAAATAATTATTATAAGTCATATTGAACACGAATTGGTACTTATAATCATTGAACAATCATTCCCCGAACAAACTAGGATATGTCAATCATAGGTATGCTTTAACTTTTAATTCAAATTTATTTGTTCACTTCAAACAATCATAACTACCTAATTTCTATTCTATATCGCAGTGAAGAAAATTTGATATTAACCAAAGTCAATGAACTCCACTGTTCCTGCCCTAAGTACCATTTTCATCTACTACATCGAAAGTTTGTAACCAAAAATGACATCACTTTTTGTATGATCATCAATCAAGGTTCTAGAAACAGAAATTTGAATCTAATTTTTTTTCTGATGTCTCTATATTCCTGTGCACGACATTTGAAGGTCCGTATTTAGTAAGACTATTTGAATACAGAAGAGTCTTTATCTGATTAGTGATCTTTTGTTATCTCTAAAACTTATTTTCTATTTTTGTACAAAGCCATTCTGATCTGAATATGTTTTAC